>LNAC01000592.1:225512-537292 GCA_002007465.1 Ailurus styani
GGCTGGCTCTTTCGCCGTTTATGAGGCCGTAGATTTTTCACAGGGCACCTTTCCCTCCTGGGGAAACTGAGGAACAGGCCCCCAAGGCGAGGCTTGCGATCTTGTCTGGGAGTATCCAGAGGTGCTTGCCAAAGGGGTGGAAACTGCGAGACCCACCTGGCTGCAGCACAAGTCCTGGGCGGGATTGCTAAAACCTGTGCCAGTTCCCCTGCGGACCGTGGACGGACTGTCTCGTAACAGCAGGCGACCCTGCAAGGGCTTCCGGATGGTGTGGCTGGAATTGGTGCATTGGTCCGGGGGGCAGGAACCTTCCTAATACTGGCGTCTGCCGTAATGGGAGTGTTTTCCATGTGAATGGAATGAATGAGAATTTGGTAGCTCCTGATTTGGTTGATTTCCAGGCACTGGCTGTTGGAACCTTATTTCCTTGTGTCTGTGGAGCTACTTTGCTTTCTTCGTCAAACAGACGATTGCAGAGTTACAGAACTCCACTCAGTCTGTCCCCAAAGTAGCGACGCTCTTTCCAGTAATCCCCAAGTACTCACAAAGCCTGCAGACTTCAAAAAATCTAGAATTGAGTGTGGGGTGTAAATTCGTTGAGTTTGAAAGAGGGACAGTAGGATTTTTAAGACTGTTCTAGACTTGGTGTCAGATACAGGGGTGGGGAAGACCTTTTGGAAACACAGCATTTGTTCCTCAAAGACTTAATCCCGTACCCCAGGTGGTTAAATTTATTGACGGATGAAATCAAATTTTTCATAGAAAAAGGCAACCTACTCTTCGCACCTGTTTTAACAATCCTTGCTGTCTCAAGGAGCAAAGAAGTTCAGTTTTACTAGTTCAACAGAGAAGTGAAGAAACAGAGCTTGAGAACTTTCTATCAAAGTAGGAGAGTAGCCACCTCCCAGAACCCAAAGAGGGTCCATGAAGATTTGGTCCCTCATTACCATTGAGAAGGATTTCCTACAGAAAACTCAATTTTCAAGTTCCAGGAATTCTTCTATCTTCCTTCCAAACCATAAAAAAACTAAATAATACTTGGCTTTTTTTATGCATTTGGTCATCCCCTTGAAAGAAAGTTAAAATCTTGGTGTCTTTCACAAAATAACTAAGCTCTTTCGAAAACCAAGTGCGTTAAGTAAAAATTCTTCTCTTCCACAAAGATCTCGGTTAGTGTTTTTCATCTGTAATAGTATAATGTTCCAGAGTTTTAAAGCAATTCTGACCAAAAAAAGGGTGGGACAATAAATCAATAAATTAGAGGCAGATATCCGCGGGGGGTGGTAATAAGTAGGGGAGGGTGCCTGGGTGGCTCAGTGGGTTAAAGCCTCTGCCTTCGGCTCAGGTCATGATCTCAGGGTCCTGGGATCGAGGCCCGCATCTGGCTCTCTGCTCAGTGGGGAGCCTGCTTCCTCCTCTCTCTCTGTCTGCCTCTCAGCCTAATTGTGATCTGATCTCTCTCTGTCAAATAAATAAATAAAATCTTAAAAATAAGTAGGGGAATGCAGGGTATTGACTCTAAGAAAGGATAACTTCCTATTGTTATTTGATTTACCTTTACATTTCTTCTGAAAATGGTTATAAATGTTTTTAAATCAAGGAGCCAGGAAAGAGAGCTCAGTGACTTTGGAGGCCAAGAGTCCCCAAAGAGTGAAATGGTTTCAGTTTTTCTGCAGGAATTCAGTGAAATTTTTTCTCCATTCCTCTACCACCTTCAAACCTCACCACTAAATGAGGGGCACCTTCAAGGTGATCAAGGCAGCCTGGGGCAAGGTGTGTCTTAATTTTGTGGCAGTGGCCTGCCAGGATCCTTGGGGGTGGCAGAAGTCTAGCAGGGCGCCCCTGAGAGTGCGTGCTCTTTCCTACTAGGGGGCTGCCGTGGCACTGCCTTTCTAGAACATGGGGGACTGTTTGGCATGGTGTTGTAGGGAACCCGGATTCCAGCCCCTGCTTTGCCTCCAGTGAGCCACACAACTTAGAGAAGAAAGATCATGGCTTTTCTGATTATTTCCTCATTTGGGGTGGAAGTAATCCATGTTCTGCCACCCACCTAGGTGTTTTTAAGAGTTCTGTAAGAGGATAGAAGTACCAGCTGTAAAATATAAAAATGGGAGTTACCATTTTACTGTCTGAGGGGTGATCCATTTATCCATGAGTTATTTCTTGAGCACTTACTATGTGCCTGGCACTGGGCTAGCTATTATGGCCCCAGTTCAGATTTAACAATCCTTGCTGGGATTGTTATGGGATCAATGGGAAAGCCTCTTTGAGATTCATTCAGTTTTGAAGCCGTCTCTTGGCTACCTGAATGAGGAGCACAGACATCAGCTGTGTGAACCTTTCAGTGTAGTGGCTTAATGAATTCCTGCTCTACTTACAAGAACAGTCATAGTATTAACAAGAACTAAAAAATGGTACATCCCCCAAATGAATCTGCTTTTTTTTTTTTTAAGATTTTATTTTTTTGTCAGAGAGAGAGCATGAGCAGGCAGAGGGAGAAGCAGGCTCCTTGCAGAGCAAGGAGCCCAGTGTGGGACTTGATCCTATGATCCCAGGGATCATGACCTGAGGCGAAGGCAGCTGCTTCACCAACTGAGCCACCCAGGCATCCCTGCATTCTTTATTAAGCGGGTGCGTTTCCAGAGTGCTCAGTTGCTACACAATGTCTATCGCTCATCCAGGACTCCCCCTAGGATGAGTAGGTGGCTGGGTGTGTGTGAAAAGTGGAGCTCCTAGGGACCCCTCTTTACCCTAAGGGTCCGTGCATCCCTTTGTAAGATGAGAGGCTGGAGCAAAGTCAGGGGTTTTCACAGTAATGGCCCAGTAGTGGGTTAGGAAGTCAAGTTAGTAGGTTGCAGATGTTTTGTGATTTGTTGGTTTATTTTTAACAAAATTGGTTGGAATACAAACTATTAGAGTGCTTTGCAAAAATAAGAGTAAATAGTACCTAAAATGTGTTTCAAATGTATACTTAGGAACTAGTTCGCAATGAAGAATGCAGTTCTTGCTGTGGGCTTCAGCTAAAAAGATTTTGAAAAGCAGTGAACCAAGTGATACTTAAGACCTCTTCCAGCCCTGATAGATTTGAAGTGATTGCTTGTCGTGCTAGAATCTCTCATTTTAGACACACTATCGCCCTCTTGTGGTGAAATCTAGTAATAGCTGTGGTGGTAAATGTAGCCAAGTTTTGAGAAGCAATCAGTGCTAGCTACAGAAAGAGCCAAGTGAGCATTCTGTTTTGTTTTGTTTACTAAATTATACGGAGAGATCGAAGACCACAGCTTGTGTTCCCTCACCGTCTTACCTGGTGCCGTCTTTTTTCTGGCTTTACCCTCCACATAGCCTGTGTCACAGCTATGACCCACAGTGTAGAGTGGTGGGAAGTGTTGGGTGGCGTTGATACCCAGGGTATCCTGGATCAGCCCCACTCCCAGTTCCTTCCTCCCTTAAGAGGCTGCCGTTTACACTGAGACTGGTCTTAGCAAGTCCTGAGACCAGTGCCTCTAGCCGATGATGAGAGGCCAGCCCTTCCCTTGACATTTAGAGATCTGTGTGCACGTACTTCATGAGAAAGGCAACCCACTCAGGAATCCGCTGTTGTTTGGGGGTTGGTCACTTCAAGTGAATGCCCACTGCACTTCTTGGCTCCTGTGTCTGGTGGAGGGAGGTTATGCCCATGCCTCAAAACACTTCAATTTAAATTAAAAGCAATAAAAACGTGTCACCTATTTTGGGGTATAGGGCCAAGGCCATCTCGTTGTCACCCCTTGCAGTTTTTCTAGTAAGAAAACTCAGCCTTTATGGGCCATCTGATTTCCATTTTGGTTTACTTACAGTGCAGGGAGCACTTGCAAAGAATACAGAGCACAATCCTCTACTTTGACTCTTTTATCTTCTTGCTCTACCTTGATTCATCCACACCCAATTCAACAGCAAGAGTTTTAGAGACTATCAATTTCTTCTACAAATTTAGCTTGGATTTTGTGGACATTTTATATAGATATAGATATAGATATAGAGATATAGATATAGAGATTGTGTGTGTGTGTGTGTGTGTGTGTGTATAAATATTTTTTTTCTCCTACTCTTCACAGTTTATGTGACAGTTTGCATTGCAATTAGGCAATAGGTACCCCTGGCAGGAGCAAGTTTGGGAGCAAAACAATGGACTTCTGGCAAGCATCAGGCCACCATTGGGGCAGACAGGCTGGGCTACTGTGGACACTCGCCCACGTGTCTGACAGGGGAACAGAGCCTGTCTGCTGAGCCACAAGCAGTTAGGAGATCACTTACTCTACTAAGAAAAACCTTCTTCCTCTATCACTTTCCAATCTTTACTTTCACTCAAGGAAGCCTCCTAATTGCTTTTACAGTCATCACAGAAGAACAGGGGTAGGATTTGCAAGATGAGCATGGTGTCTCTCCCACTGCCCTGGGGATGGAACCTAACAATCCCAAGAGCCCAAAACAGGGATACTCTCTCCTTCCCTCCCAGGCATTGCTTGTGCTGAAAAGGCACAGGTGCACCCAAGGTCTCTGCCCAGCCTCCCACCGCAGCACCTGTCTGGTCTGAAAACCTCTAACTGCAGAGTCTGGGCCTAGCACGGGATGGGAAAAAGCCACCTGGCCCTGACGATAAGCTTAGGCCTTGCCCTCCTTGGCACCTAGCCCCAGCCACCCAAGCCAACTGCACCCAGATGAGCTAGTAAGTAGGAATGCTTCTGACCTCCCTGTGATCAGTTGTTTTGAACCACAAACCTTTTTGTACCAGCCCACAACACTTTTCCACTTATCTTGCCACATGTGGTGTCCTAGCCAGGGGTGTATGTGATCACAGATTATGAACTGTGGCCCCAAATAAAGCTCACTGGTGGTGGTGGGTTGTGAGTCTAACCACCAGGAGTCTGGCTTAGTTGCACACTCTTCCTGGAACAGCCTAGGTGGTTATGCTAGAGATAGACTATAAATGCTCAACCCTACAATGACTGATCATGAGGCATGGAATGTTAAATACACACAGTAGCTCCCAAATCCAACCTGACCTTTGATCTCCGTGTATGGACGATGGGCCACCCTAGAGATTTCTCCTCACATGTGCAGCCTTGCCACTTGCCTTCGAGGTGGTGCCTCGGAGAGTGTTTACAGAGCTGGCCCCACAGGATGGGTGGGGATAGTAGCCGTAGCAAGTCTCCACTCAGGTTACTTCTTGTGGTTGGTCAGCATGTCTCTACCAGTAAGATCAGGTCATCCAAGGGGGTCTTGTACCATAGCTGTGTGCAGGGTGGATGTAAAACACAGTGGTCCCCAACGGACCTGACCACACAGAGCACCACCTTAAGAATCGCTACCATCTGTAATTAGTTCCACTGCTGTAACAAATTACCATAAACTTCGTAGGTTAAAAGACCCCACAGGTTTATTCTCTTACAATTCTGGAGGTCAGTGGCCCAAAGGAGTCAAGATCAGGGTATTGGAAGGGCTGCCTTTCTTCAGAGGCTCCAGGGGAGAATCCGTTTCCTCGCCTTCTCCACGTTTTGGCTTAGGTTTCCATCTTCCATCTTCAAGGCCAAGAGCACAGCATCTCCTGGATGCAACAGTACTGTCTCCTCCTTAAAGGGACTCTTGTAAACACGTTGGTTAAGGCCGCCGGGATGATCCAGGCTGTCTGCCAATCTCAAGATCCTTAGCTTGAGGCTCCTCAGTCCTCACGTTGATGAAGTTCCCTTTGCCATATTAAGTAACATATTTAGAGATCTCAGGAATTAGGACGTGGGCATCGTTGAGGGCTATTATTCAGCCTACCTCGCCCAGCTTCTGGGTGGCTATGGGCTCATGCAAGTACTCCCACTCTGCTGGACACGTGACTAAACCCTCAAAATTGCAGCTCTTGCTCACACCTCTTGTCTGGCCGATCTCTGCCGTCTTGGTAATCTCCTCACCTCCGGACACGTCTACCCTCCACACGCTGTCTTGGTACTTGCCTGGGGGCTGCTTTATGCTCCGTGCTCAACAGGACTATGTCTGTTTCTGTGCTGCGGAAGACCTCAGACCTCTTTGTTCCTCCATTTCTCTGACGTTGGGCCCTGTAAGAAAGAAACACTAAATATTTGGTGAAAATAAAGGTAGCTAGAAGGGTGCTGGGACCACGTGGGCATCTGGAACATGAGCTGGGCCTGGCCCAGCCCTTCTAGAGGAATGAGGGAGACCCAGCACCTAGTAACCCTCTTACAACTTGCCTTGTCCAGTGAGCCCCATCCTGAGCTAGAGGGGAAGCCGAGGGTAACACTGCCTCTGGCCATTTCCACTTCAGCTTCTTTCCAAGGGCCGAGAACTTGGAACCAGAGCTGGCTAAACAGCACCCTGTGTCTTTCTGTCCACTGCTACTTAACCTGATAAAGCAGACTGTCCACATGCAAAGGTCTCCTTGAACCCCATGGGATGGGGCCTGATCCGAAGGTCACGGACTTTCGTTCCATAGACTGCTTTATCTGGCATTCCCTAAGAGAAGAAAATGCAGTAAGATAATTCCCGGGTATAATGTAATACACTGAAGCTCTCTGTCCAGAACATAAGAACAGCAGAGCAATTTTTATCCACAAATGATTCTCGTTTATGTCTCTGCCACTGAGCCTGACTCATAAAGCGAAAGTTCCAAAATGAAAAAGTGTGCTTTTATGAAATGGCATGACATTTATGTTTTCTTACCAAATGTGAAGGCTGGAGGGGACATTTAGAAGCCGAGTCTGTCAGGCCAGTGGGGCCCAATGTGCGTGGGAAGGGAGATTAGAATCACCTGGGAACTCGATGACCGTGGGAGCTGTCCTCACCACCCACCCCCGCAACCTGAAAGCATGAAGTTGGAAGTTATCTTGGTACTTGACTTGGTACTTGGTACCACGAGCTCTCAGGCAAGATGAAGGGACTGTGTGGAGCAACCATCCACAAAGAGAGGAAAAGCAAGGACCGTGTTTCCCCCAGAGCACAGGGTTTTCTTTTTGTAGATTAACTTTCGGCAAAATCATGTCTTTGGAAAGTCCCAGAGTCACAGCATTTCCTTGGTCTCCCTGTGGCAGCTGACAGTGAGCCTTCTTGGGGACGCCGATCCTGCTCTTTGTCAGCTCCAAGTTTTGGAGTGAGTGTAAAGGGGGTGTTAGGGTTTTTTTTTTTTTTAAGATTTTATTTATTTATTTGACAGAGAGAGTGATCACAAGTAAGCAGAGAGGCAGGTAGAGGGAGAGGGGGAAACAGGCTCCCGCTGAGCAGGGAGCCCAACGTGGGACTCGATCCCAGGACCCTGAGATCATGACCTGGGCCGAAGGCAGAGGCTTAACCCACTGAGCCACCCAGGTGCCCCAGGTGCCAGGTCTCTAAAACGAAATGCATACCTATTCTCTGCCCTCATTAAGGTCCTCAGGTTTATTTCCAATATTCATACTGATATTTCAGGGACTTGACTTTAAACAAACAAACACTGTATTGTATCTGATATAAATATAGTCCAGACGTGTGCTGGAAGAGGAATCTTCGACCCGTTGACATGAAAACAAACCTTTGCTTTACAGTAAACAGGTTTTTACTGAAAATAAGCCATGACTTTGTAGAGTCACTATTACAATGGGCAGTTTTAACTTCTTTTTTAAATTTTTTTTAATTTTTAAAAGATTTTATTCATTTATTTTAGAAAGAGCATGCATGAGTGGGGGGAGCGGTGGAGGGAGGGAGAGAGTGAGAGAATCCTCAAGCAGACTCCCCAGTGAGCATAGAGCCTGACATGGGGCTTGATCCCTTGACCCTGAGATCATGATGTGAGCTGAAACCAAGAGTTGGATGCTTAACCGACTGAGCACCCAGGCGCTCCAGTTTTAACTTCTTGATGCATATATAAATGTCTTTACCTAGCAAAGTAGCTCTCCATGTAACAGGAAGCAAGGAGTGAATTTTCATCAACACTTTCTGTATTTGAACTGTTTCGGTCCAGAGTGTTGCCTTCAGATGCTAATGCTTGTACAAGAGCCCGTCCTGTGTTGTCATGGAGTTTATTGGTTCACTCCCTGAAGCAGAGGGTAGACCCGCCACCTTAACCTTTAAGGCCCCATGACCTAATGCTAGGGACACCATGTCCACCAGACTTTGAGCTACATTCCTCCGTGTCGTCCTGAAAGCCATGAGCCCTCAGAATTGTCGTGTCCTCGGTCTCTCAGTCAGCTGTATGCTGATGACTGTCCCTGGAGCTATGTGTCACTTCTACCCCTCCCTCAGAACTTCAGCGGTTCCACGCAGCTCCTCGAGAGAAGGTCTCACATGGTGGTCCCCAGACCAGCAGCAGCAGAGCCCCCTGCAATGCCTTAAAATGTAGATTCCCAGGGCCTGCCCCCTGGTCCGCTGACCGCAAACTCTGGCAGGGAGGCCCACCTCGCTGTGTTGTCACAGGCTCTCCAGGAGATTCTGTTGCCCCTGAAGCTGGAGAGCCACCACTCTAGAATGAAGTCTCTGTAAGAGGCCTTCTCTAATCTGGCCCCAATCCACCATCTGAAGCTTCACTCCAAGAATATCCTTCCATTAACTTGCCAGCCTCCCAGCCTGGCTGCTCACCTCCATGCCAGGGCTCACCCTCCCTTCCTTGTGCCAGGCTCCTCCCTTCCTCTCAGCTTCTCTCAGTCCCAGCCCTCCCTGGAGCTTTCCTCACCTGCACTGGCTCATGCTCCCCTTTACACCTTACCTGAAATAGCGCATCCGGGGCTCCTTACAAAAGCTCAGATCGTCTTCTCTTTTGTGCTAGTTGGGGGTTGTCGTGTCATCAGGAAGATAACACTGAAGTCCTAGCCTGTGCACCTGTGATTCTGCCCTTCCCTGGAAATCCTCTCTGCAGATGGAATCAGGGTAAGATGAGGCCATACTGGATTAGCACGGGCCCTAAACCCAACGACTGATGTCCTTAGAGGAAGACCACGTGAGATAAAAATGCCATTTAAAGGCCGAGCGGAGGTTGAAATGCTGCAGCTGCAAGCCAAGGAAATGTCAGGGACTGCCGGCTGCCACCAGAAGCCAGGCGGGGCAAGGAGGGATTCTGCAGAGTCACAGAGGGAAAGCACAGCCCTGACAACACCTTGATTTTGAACTGTAGCCTTCAGAGCCGTGAGACTATCAGTTGCTATTAAGGGATGCAGTTTGTGGCACTTTGTTACAGCTGCCCTAGGAAACCGATACACAGGTCTGGCTGTGTCCTTCCAGAAGGTTTGAGTGGTCTCGTCTGTAGGAACCATGGTTATAAGCACAGTCTGTCTCTCCCCATCCCCAACCCTCCAGGCACACATTCAACAACTTTCTTTCTACCCTTTGTTAGAGGCTGCTGGCTCTGTACAGCTTCTGAGCCATACAGGGGCAGAGCAGCAGTTTGAAGCTGGGCTTTATTACTTACTAGCCCTTGACTTTGGGTGGTTGACTCCAGTTCGTCATCCTTAAAATGGGGCAACGATAGTACCTACCTCAAATGGGTCGTGGGATGTGCTAATACACAGGCGGTGTGTGGAACCACAAGGAGCATGTAGTGAGAGCCCATTTTATGTATTCTAGCTGTATCATTTGTTCTTTCCCAGTGGTATTGATTTGCTAAGGGTTTGAGGAGCATGTCTCTTACCTCTCCCCCAAAATGTAGTCTACTGAGTCCAGTCCTCCTTCGTACACTTCCCTTTGATTGCTTTCTCAAACAGGACTTTAAAAGCAGCCAGTTTCCCTCCCTACTGCAAGGGAAGCCCAAAATCCAAGGACGGCTCATTCCCCTAAGAGCCCGTTGGGAGGCTCGGCGTGTGGAAAGCGCACATGGGAGGGGGCTGCCTTTCCTCATGGCCAGTAGGGGCAAGACCGAGAAACCTGGAAAACGAAACACACAGAAGCCAGATTAGAACATAATCCACATCATTAGTGGTCCCGATTGTAAAGCATTTTGTTCTAGGCTATAGCCCATAAATCATCTTTTATACATAATTAAAAAAGCAATCTGTAGCAAAGAACTACTAATTCATCCCTTCAGGTTATGCGTTCGCACAGTCATTTGCTTTATTTGTGGACTTTTCCTTTATATAAAGCACCAATATTCTGGAAAATACTAGAACAGCATGCGGTACTCTTGCTGTGTTTGAAGAAATGGATATAAGACTTCTAATCTGTCTCCTATTTGGACAGTTTGGCAGGGGGAGGGGTGGGGAGAAGAAAGGCATAAGTACCGTGACCTGCTGTATTCCAGGAACACTCCTTCCCTCAGGGAAGCCAGAACTGATGCTACCTTTCCCAGAAGTAGAGTAAGCTATTTCAAAAAAATATCTATTTAGGTTTTTTTTTTTCCTTTTTAATAGCTATGAATGGTTGGGTTAGCTTTGCCCCATGCAGCTGTAGCAAGCCAAGATCCAGGTGCAGAGGGAGGGTCACCCGACCTGGAGAGTTGGGCTCCATCCTACAAGCAGAACTTCCAGATTGGAAACCACGTCTCATTTGTTTAGCACACTCCTCAAAGCTAATCCCACTAACTGGGAAAAACAAAGACCTAAATCTAAGATATGGGGTGAGGATATCCGTGCTCAGTTACTTTGGACTTAACATTTTAAAATGACTATCTTGGGCTCCTGGGTGGCTCAGTGGGTTAAAGCCTCTGCCTTCAGCTCAGGTCATGATCCCAGGGTCCCGGGATCAAGGCACGCATCGGGCTCCCTGCTCGGCAGGGAGCCTGCTTCCTCCTCTCTCTGCCTGCCTCTCTGCCTACTTGTAATCTCTCTCTGTCAAATAAATAAATAAATAAATAAATAAATAAATATTAAAAAAAAAAAAGACTATCTTTTCAAAAGCCTGTTCTTGGTCCCAGGTCCAAAGCTGAGGGAAGACCACGCCTCATTTCAGGAGCCATTTTTGTCTTTGGTCCATGGAGGTTTCTTCTGGAATTTATTCTTTTATCCCCATTCCCCCCACCCTCCCATGGGCCACTGCTCAAAAAAGTCTGATGTGTATTCATCTGTTAGTATTCTTATAAAAGATATTGTTGGGTTTGTGTACAAATTTTTATTTAAACAATTTTTTGTAACTGGTTTTATGCCATACATTTTTTGTTCCTGTTTTCACTCACTGTTTTTAATTTAGGATCTATGTACATTGCTGTATGTCAGCTAGTTTGCTCCCTGTTCCCCCAAATGGCACTCTGGCTGGCACCCCCATTTTACCGGTCCACCATCCGGGGATGGACACCAGATTGCCTCCAGCTCCCACTGTCATGTGCGGTGCCTCGAGGAACGTCCTGCTGTGAGGCCCCAGGAACCAGTGTCCCAGTTTCTCTGGGCTGCGAGCCAGAGGTGGGTTTGCTAGCTTGCAGGGCGTGTGGAAGCATGATGTGACCACGCCAGCCAGGCTGCACCAGACTACTCTCAGTCAGCCCCCAAACCTGGCCCGCAGTTAGCCGTGGCCACTTGCTAATGTATTGCCAGTGATACCTCATGGCTTCTTTAATTTGCATTTCTCTGATTACTCGTGAGTTTGAACCGGCCTTCAGAGCTCTGTTAGCATAGTTAGGACCTGTGGGGTGCTCAGAACAGTCCCCCACACAGACCCACTAGGGTGTCTGTTGTTGGTCTCTAAATACAAGCATCATTTAAATGATGGTATCATAATGTCCTAATATAAAACTTACATTCTAGTGGTTATTTCTGTCCTTGAATTGCATTCAGTGTTTACTTCTTACTGTAGCCCTCCTATCTGTCCACTGTTTATTTCTCTCCATTTCCACCGTCCCCATCTTGGTTCATCCATAACCCCCTGCTCACTTCCCGCTTCTCTGTGCCCCGTGCTCCCTCTGGACACCTCCTCGCTCCAGCTCTCCACAGTCCAGTAGAGGGATCTTTTAAAAGATCTCGTCCATCTTTCTGTGGCTTCCTATTTCTCTTATGATAAAGTCCTCACCATAGCCTGCAGGGCGGCCCCTCCTTATCCTGGCTCCCGCCTCACTGCCCTCTGGCCCCACTGGCAGCTCCTCGGGGAACTTCCTCCCCTCTGTTCCTTCCCCATGGGATGATTTGCCGGCACCGCTTCCCTCGCCCCGGTCAATTCCTTCTTAATCTTCACAGTTCAGTTTAGAGTCACTTCCCGGATCCTGAGACCGGATCAGTCCTCCTGTTACCCTTTCATAGCTCTTAAGTCATCTATAATCAAGTGGCCAGTTCCAGAGGGATCTCTTTGAAGTCCTTCTCCTCACCGCCCCCCAACTGCACTGAGGGCTCAGGCTCCCACTGTCCTGTCCGCTGTGATCCAGCACCTAGAACAGCCCTCCGAGCGAGCTCAAGCAGTCCTGCGGTGGGTGTCCGCCCGAGGCCTCTTTACTGCAGAACAGGTATAATCAGAGACAGCCAGAGGGAAACACAGCCCTGCAATGGCCAGGGGGGCATGAGACGCTCTGTCCCCAAGGAAGCCGAGGCTGGCTGGTGCTGCTCACGGAGCTTATCTCCGGAGGACCAGCAGAACTGCCTCACAGGAGCCTGTGACTCATGCAAGGAAGAAAGGAGAGGCCTTTGTGGGAGAGATAAAAGCTCTGTGTCTTGATAACTGATAAAGTACAACCAAAAATACAAAAATCTTATTTTGGACAAAATGTAGATGCTTTTAAGAGTGCCTGATTAAAATAAGGAAATCAAATCAGCAAGGCAAATAACTCTTCAAAAGACCATGCTCCATTCTGACTCAGCTCACAGCCTTTGTTAATCGAGTTCTGTTTCTTTCCGTACAAACAGTACATAGTGATACCTTCTTTTGCCTCCGTGTGTTTTCAAAAAACTGTTTTCAAATATTTTCTTAAGTAGTTCATTTAAAATATGCACAGTTGTATCAAGGATGAGAAAGACTTTTGTGACTCCTTGTCTATGGCAAATAAACCCCCGCCCAATGTATTATTGATACGAAGCTTGGTGGGCCTCAGATTCTTTCCTATGTACACGTAGGTCTTCCCTGGGGGGTTGCATCCAATCCCATGGCTTCAGCCACTCTACCTGCACTGAATCCACTAGATCATTCAGCTGCCTTCTGGACTTCTCTCCCTTGTTCCTGGGCACCAGAGATTGTACCTACCAACTCTGCTTCCCCTTCTCTTCTCATGAAGGGTCTCACCACCCATCCTGCCCACCTCCCAGCTAGCAGCCTGCAGGGGTCCCTGACTCTTGTGTAGGAGGCCTGCACCCGGGAGGGGGCGGGGCGGGAAGTGGATGCAAGCAAAGGTCCTGCCTGTAGCAGGTGAGAGGGCCTAGGGCTGGCTCAGTCAGTGATTCAAGGCTCAGAACCTGCTGGCAAGCAGAAGGGCTGCCTTCTCTGAGTTCTAGTTCGTGGTGGGTCCCAGTGTGGTGTGGGGGTCTCAGGCAGCAAGCCCACTGTTCCACGTGTTCCTTTAACTCAGGAAGCGAAGCCCCCAAACTTCAGGAGTCTTGGAGACAGAGGCCACGGAAAGCCTTATCCAATAACTTCCGTGCACATCTCAAACTCATTTACCACTCTTTGGAAGCTTCAGGCGGAAGTAAGCCAAGTAAAAGCGGCCTTCAGTTCATGTTGCCATTCTTCCCTAGCCTGGAACTTGGGCCAGCCTCTAATTTCCAGCATGGTTCTTTCTCTCCCTCAGGTCTATAGAGTTTCCTAATGATAAAAATAGTGAACATACATTGACCTTTTACCCTGACCCAGTCTAAGCCCTTTTAATGCCATATCTTATTCTTCACGACACCCTAAGTACTGTAGTTGTGTTTACTGGGACCTTCCTCCCTCTCTGAGTTCAGGATCAAGTTGTAAGTCATCTTCATTAAAAAAAAAAAAAAGAAAGAAAAAAGGCTTTCCATGACCTTGCAGCCATTTGCCCACGCAGCCTTTTTTCTAGCTTCATTGCCTCCCCCGGAGTGCCGGCCCCTACACTCTATTCCCACACCCTTGCCCAGCCAGTACCTGCTCCTCAAAGAACTAGTTGAGGCCTCCCTACGCTCCGTGCCCTGCACGCGTGCAGCTTTCGGCCACACTGATGATGAGCACGCCAGGTCTCCAGTGACTTGCCTGTTGTCACAGTAGAAGTTTCTGTTCGGGCTGGACTGGATGTTCTGTTTCTCCCATCCCCCACGGCATGCTTGGCAGGCTAGGTGGCAAACAGGGAATGAGGGAGAAGTCAGACTTGTATGTGGATTCTGTACGTTGAAATCTGTGTTTCAGCTTACACCAGAACTTTTTCCAAATTGAAAATGAGTCCTAAGCAGACTGCCCCCGGGCTGTGCTCTGGGGGGCGCCCCAGCCCCTCCCCACCCCAACACAGTGACATCCACACATTCACATGTTTAAATATTCTTTATGCAAATAATTCCCAGAGCATCCCATCCCTCCATTCTCCAGCTTTCCAGAATTGTCTAAGGATCTAAAATAGGAATGGATGATATCTGACCTATTTAAAATAACTATCCTGTTTGGTGGTTGTCTTCCTGGGCTAAGAGTCAAAGGAAATTGATTATTTCCAGAGTCTAACTTGATAGCAAATAGCATGAAGTTCTTCTAAACAGTTGTAATTGCCTCAGTGATATGGCTTTGTCACGTCTAAAACTATGCATCAGAGTCAATGACAAGTTGAAAAGGCTGCACGTGCATTTCCAGAGTTTAGAAATACACCCCCTGGGCGCCTGGGTGGCTCAGTGGGTTAATGCCTCTGCTTTCGGCTCAGGTCATGATCTCAGGGTCCTGGGATCGAGGCCCGCATCGGGCTCCCTGCTCAGCGGGGAGCCTGCTTCCCCCTCTCTCTCTCTGCCTGCCTCTCTGCCTCCTTGTGATCTCTCTCCCTCTGTGAAATAAATAAATAAAATCTTTAAAAAAAAAAAAAAAAGAAATACACCCCCTGGTGAAGGCTGCCAGGGAGGGAGAGGCCATTCGTCTGAGGATCTTCAGTGTCGGTACTCCATCCTGTCCCAGACGTCCAGCCTCAGTGGCGGGTCCCCTCTGCCTGCAGGGTCTGGGGGTGGCTGCTTCCCTACTGTGCATTGGAGCTGAGGCGTCTTCCTCGGGCACCTTAGTGAAAGTAGCCACTTCTGCCCACCCCCCCTTCTTCATTTACCACCATCTGAAAACCCATCATCTATAATGGGGCGCACCTCTGCCGCCATCTTCCCTGTTGACCATGGCTGTGAGCCGCATGAGGGCTCTCTCCCTGGCTGGCGCCCTCCTGGATGCGTGGGGGGCCCGGGGCAGGGCAGGGAGAGGTGCTCCCTCCCGGCCTGGCCTGCACGCGTCTGCTCTCACAAAGCCAACTGACCCCCTCTGTACAACTATTTCTCCTTCTCAACCCCCTTTTGTGGGTAGGTGTCACACTAGCAAGCAGAGTATCATGATCAGAGCAAAATTTGAGCTCTTTTCCCGTTGTAAAAAATGACTGATTTTATTCCAGTGTAAATGCTACGGCTACTATTTGCACGCCCTGCTATCCCAAGAGAGTGATTCTTCAATAGGAAGACGTTAACAGAGCTTCTACCAGGCTAAGGTTCCGTTTCTCTGTTTCAGGTTAATCCAAAGAAGGAATGTCAGGTTGACCTGGTGTTTACCACAGATCACTATAACCCAGAGGTAAGCTGCCACAATTGCTGAAGTATCCAGTTAGCAACTCCTGTGGATTTATTTTTTAAAAAAGGTAAAAATCTGGATACATAGTGACCTGGAGGTTAGCTTCTGGTTTGGTTTTTTCATGGTTTGTTTTCTGTTCTCAAGAATAGAAGAACAGAGCTAACAGGAACCCACAATTGAACTCCTTCAACTTCATGGCCTTATGAAGGTTGCATTTAAAACAGTCCCCAGAGCCACCATCCCCTCCTTCCTTTGCCCCTGGGAGGGAATTTCACAGTTCCGTTGGTACCCCCTTCTCACACCTCTAAATGTCTAGAATGACTCACTCCCAAATGTCAACCTCTCCTCTTCCTTTCAGCTCTTGACATTTCTCATTAGCAGGCCTGCTTCACAGGAGGCCGATTCCCGGAGCTTCCATACAGAAGTATTCCATAAAACACAGAGCAATGTATGCCACAGGCATTATTAATGTCTCTACAATCCTGACCAAGCCAGACCATGGTTTGCCAAGTTTCCTTTACCCGATCTTAGGAAGAGCATAAACAGAATACTCATACACAAATTAGAGCCAGATGAACTGCCATATGCTGGTCTGAGCTGGGAGTTAGCAGTTGGAACTTGGGTAGAGAGACCAGCCCAGATGCTGTCAATGTGGTGCTGACTTAAAGCAGGCAGCATCCTGTTCAACAGTCGGGGGCAGAGCTTCTGAGGGGAAAGCATGGTCCCCCCGCTTCCCAGCCCACAGGGAAGCTTCTGGAAGAATACTTACCAGTACATAGAAACAAGTTCTAACAAGATAACAATGTATTCTGACTTTGCTGCTTCACCTAAGAACTAAACATTTTCTTAAAGCATAAGGAAGACCCCTTTGATTTCTAGTGTCACAAACTGAAAGTGTTAGATTAAAGCTAAAGGGAAAACAATTAGATTATTTTGACCAACAGTGTTTCTGGAAGAGCATAGCTAGCTAGTTGAAATGCTCCATGTCAGAGGAGGAGGAGAGTGCTTAGCTTTGATTCTGTGGAGCCGTTTCGGGGTGGGAGGGTACGAAAAGGAAGGAAAATAAAAGGAGTCGATATTCGGTTCCTTTTCTCTTTCCTGGAAACAGCTTAGACATCAAAGGAGATTGTGTGCCAGCACTCTCTTCTGCCTTTGATAAGCCTCCTCCGGGAGGCCCCCTTCACCTTTCTTCTGTGTTGCAGCCGATAATTAGAATTTCAATGCACTACTGAAATTCCCTCTCATTCTAAGTAGTACTCACGGGAGGAAGAGTCTCCCATTGGAAAGCATACTTCAGCTTTTTGTATTAGTGCTAGAAATGGACTCATTAAGCAGATCCAATTTTCATTAAAATATGGTTTTTTGTCAGCTTTTTTGTTTAGTTTCTTTTCGGTTGTTGTCATCCAGTTTCCATGCTGTAAAAGTGAGAAGAACTGAGCTGCTCAACCAACCACTTCGTAACAGGAGTTCTTAACTGGGGCCCATGGATGGGTTTGGGTGGGGCCATGACCAGTGGCCCGTGAATGTCCTCAAATTCTAGGCTTAGTGGTGATGGTCTGAGCATACGTGCATTTTTCTGGGAATAGATTCTGGGTTTTTGTTGTTGTTGTTGTTGTTGGGGTGAGGAATCTGACCGATGAGGATGGAGAAGCACTGTCTACGGTCGAGTCATACATTTAATGTTTACTTGGAGCATCCAGCTCCACCTCCAGGTGTCTCTGGACTGGAAGAAAAGTGAGGGTGATCCCAGAGTACTCCGCATGTCTGCATTTAAATACAGATGTAAACAGACATCCCTTGGATTGGTCCTGTTTGGGTGACACCTGCCTCCATTCCTTCCAGATTAGATCTTTGTGGAGAGATGGAGTTAGTATAGAACCAGGGTTTTGGCGTCAGATAGACGTGAGCTCAATTCCTGGCTTAGCATTTACTAGCTCTGAGACCTTGGAGTAAGTTCCTCCCTAGACTTCAGTATCTTAATCTGTAAAGTTGGTATCAGAGAACCGAATTCATAAGGCAGAATGAGGATGTCGTCACTTTTGTTAATGGGACCCAACTTCATCTTTCGGTTCAAGTTAGCCACCTTGAGGTCCAGCTAGGCATTATGTTGGTGCACAGTAGAGAGTAAAGTACCTACTGTCCTTGATATTGGAACCAAGCAGTACTCAACAGGCATCGACAATCTTTCTTTCAAATAGGCCCAGCATTATTGTATAAGGGCATCATCAGAAAGCAGGAGTTTAAATGGCAGCAAAGAGGAAGGACTGTTGTGTTCAGCGGTGAGCACAGAAATCACTTCCCACAAAGCCAAGGCCACTGCATCTGTATTGATGCCACGTACGAGGAACTTCTCGGTTCTGTGTCGCTGTGTATTGGGGTCGGTGGGGAGTGATAAGTAGCCATCCTATTCAATTCCAGAATCTTTATTTCAGGATGGTGAGGAGCATCTGGGGAAATGTTCTGCTCGAGTGTTTTTCAGGAATCAGAAACCCAGACCAGCTATTAATGTAACTTGTACGCGGCTCATCGAGAAGAACAAAAGACAACAAGAGGATTACCTGCTTTACAAGCACATGAAGCAACTTAAAATCCCCCTGGATGTCATCAGCATACCTGGTATGAACCAATGTCTGGAATTTCTGTATTAGGGAATGTACGTCATGACTAAATCCTAAATAGATTGATCATTTACATTTTCATTCCCAAAGTGGCACTTTAATTCATTTATAGAATGTGGTACGCCTCAGTATTCAAACAAAACTCAGAAGTATCGGGGCGCCTGGGTGGCTCAGTGGGTTAAAGCCTCTGCCTTTGGCTCAGGTCATGATCTCAGGGTCCTGGGATCGAGGCCCGCATCGGGCTCCCTGCTCAGTGGGGAGCCTGCTTCCTCCTCTCTCTCTCTCTGCCTGCCTCTCTGCCTACTTGTGATCTCTGTCTGTCAAAAAACAAAAAACAAAAAACAAACCCAAAAAAACCCCCACAAAACTCAGAGGTATCATTTGCCTGTTCTTCATCTCCAGGACAATATGGTAACTCCATCAAGAGCTCTCTGTGCCCTTTTAATCTCCCCACTTCCCACCCCAGACAAGGGTCAGGGCAAGAGCTCAACCTTCAAAGAAGAGGGAGAGTTGCCACAGATTAGGTGTGTAGGGGGGCAGTTTTCAGGGCTGAACCCAGAGCCTGAGGCGACGTTTCTAGAGATTTGTGGTGTTGGCCTTGGAAACATAGGTGATGAGGCACCATCGCCAGACCCCCACGGTGCCCACTGCAGACGTCCACACAGAGCTGGGCGAGCCAGCTGTCTCGGGGCCTTGCTGGGAGGCTGCAGCGTCATCAAGTTTGTCTCACTTAGGTCAAGAGCTAATGGGCAGTGGTGCCGTCTTTAATAAGAAATGAGCCCTGCCCTCCAAAGTGACTCAGCTGAAGTGAAGCAGAACTCATGCTTTCAGACGCTCAGTACTATTGAGTGTGTGTGTGTGGGCAGCAGCTGAGATTCAGCACTTACTGGCAAATCCAATTTGCAAAACCACAAAAGTCATCTCTGGACTTGTGCTCGGGTATTAAGCTTGACGTCTGACCGCCGTAGCACTCCTCATCCCACGCTCTCTCCTGGCTCCCTCGTTTGCCCAGCGACTGTAATGGACCCACGTCCACGTGGCGGGACCTGTGGTCTCCGCTCCCGAGTGCATCTGTGCCCCCGCTCCGTTGGTCGAGACTAAGTGTTCTTCAAAACCTGCAGACAGAATACTGCTCCTTGCCTTTCTAAAATTCAGAAACTTGGATGTTTCCCATAGTAATTCTCTGACAACTCACCTTAAATCCTGTTCCAAAGAACTATGAGGCACAATTCAAAATCTTATGTTGTAGTGGAATTTGCTTATATTTAGTACCATCTGAAATAAATGGGCTCATGACTGATGCTTACGGTCCATAGTTATTTAGGGATTTCCCCCTTTCGCATTAGCTGGGGAAATAAGATTTTATAAATTCTCCTTAAAACACAAATTTTAGAAATTGTAATAGGATCTTTTCTTTGAATATTTGGTACAGGATCACTAGATTTTGGATACTTTTTAGTCATGCGAGTAAACTGCATTATGTTCAGGTAATACGGCCTACATGCCCACAAGGATCATTCTGTAACAATCTAACTTACTGTGGCATAAAGCTCCAAAAACTTCTTTAATAGGGAGCACCTTTTTGTTAACAATTTACAAGTTCTGTTGTCACTTTAAGTTCAGTGGAGGCATATAGTGGTACTATTTGTAGCCTATCTGTGTGTACAAAATTATTAAAACTGGAAAGGTTTGGTTTTGGACAAGAGTGAGTCAGAACTGTGGAGCTGTCCTCAGATTGGCCAGTTCGGATCTCAGCAGCCTCTGTTCATTATGCAGTCAGTCTGGGGCGCTGGGCTTCTGGAGGGCAGCGTTCTCTACTGATGGGAGAGACCATCTAATCCATTTTGGGATATCCTTGCTCCACACTGTTTTTCCCTTAAAGAAGTGGTCATTTGGTTTTTGCGATGAGTACAATTTTCACTTTTCTCATGAATTTACAGAATTCCCATAGATGAGCCCAAGTATGCTACCGAGGAAAATACTGAAGACCTGGAAAAAAACGGCCACCTAAATGATTCTATAGCAGTGTTGCCAAAATTTATATGTTCAGCCGTCCTCATATTCCCAGTGTTTAGTGTAACTTCCCTACTAGCAATGGCTCTGTTGAGCCCACAGTGGCACTGTGAGATGAGTCACGTGATGGGTGGCTGGATGAAGGAAGCTTTCACTCTCTCACTCCCACTCCCACATGCACCACAGAAGTCCGAGGCTTAGCTCAAACCTCTTCTCTGTGAAGCTTTCCCCAGATTCCTCCAGCCCAAAGAAACCTCTCCCTTCCCTGTGCTCTGTCAGCATTTTGATCCTCCTCCTCTTGAGGGAAGGTAGCAGCTGTGTTTCTGCGTGTCAGCAAGTGGAGGGGAGGACCCATCACTGGGTCTCTCACAGCACCCACACAGTCCATGAATGCTCCTTGAACTGACGAGCACTATAAACCAGCCAAGTCATGTTCCACCAGTACAGAGAAGAATTTATGCTAAAGATTATTCTTCTAAGAAGGATTAGTTTCCTGATAAGTTTGTTGCTACTCCTCACATATTACACTATCACTGAGCCTTTACTTAAACTAAGAATATCTCCACCAAATTGCATAAATGGGTGGCCCATGAACAGTTCTTATAAATTAATTACGTGCTAAAATTTGAGTTCCTAGAAGTTACAAAAGGTGATTTATTGATCATTGTATCCCCACCTCTAGAAGTGTCTGATATGAAGTAGGTTTGTGTAAATATATGTTGAAATGAAAAGATTGCAGTTCCAAAAAAAATTCCACAGGAAAAAACCCACTTGATTTCTTCATGTGTTCAAAATCAGTGACAGAGATACTGGCAATTTACTGATTAGCTTTAAAGCCAAAGATTAGAGAAGGACAAAGACCTTTAGCAACTGGCAAAGACCATTGCATGGGCTGTAGACCCAGACCAGAAGGTAATGTGGAGAAGATGATTGATAGAGTTTTCAATCTAATTTTAAAATGCTTCTCAACTAACAAGACTTTAGATTAACTTTGAATATCATTATAGCTGTTACTTTGCATTAATATGGCACAACAAATAGCCCTTAATTTTTTTATAGTAGCTTACTCAGTAGGACACGCTGAAGCACATAAATCTCCATATGATGTAGAAACAAATAAGAAAAAATCATTTGTCCAGCACAAGGTCTTGCTGTAAGACAGGGCTGTTGTGGCTGAGTTTATGCTCCTGTTTCATTCCTGAAACATACGAAACTGTGTCTCCAAAATGCCTAATGAGAAGATGCTTTTTTTTTTCTTCCTCCCTCTCAGATAGTCACGGACATATCGATCCCTCTCTGAGACCCATTTGGGATTTGGGTTTTCTTGGCAGCTCTTACGTGATGTGGGAAAAGACAACCCAGTTTTTACACTACTACATGGCACAGATCAGCAGTTTTAACCAATGGGTAAGAAAAAAACCCTGAAAATTAATTTATGTCATAAGAGATACAACCAATGCACTGTTCTAAGACTAAATTAATGTGAATTCTAGTTTTACGGGAACAGTTTTATTTGCATTTCATTCATTCAGTGAATATGTCCATGCCTGCAGTGGACCAGGTATAGTTTTAAAGACTGTGGATTTAGCAGTGAACAAAAATACAGTGTAGCTGCCCTCACTGAAATTAATTCTAGTGAGAGAAGAGAAAGACAGTGAACTAATTAATAGTTAATATGGATCAAATGGTGGTAGTAAGCACTATGGAAAAAATCAGGGAGAAAGGAATGTAAGGGAGTGACAGAATTGCTACTTACATTTTCTTAAGTAAGGCCCCTCTAATTTGAGCAGGGGTGACAGTGGACCAGAGGCCTAGGGGAAGTGAGTGAGCCATGCCTCCATACAGGAAGAGGATTTCAGGCAGAAGGAACTGAGGGCAGCAATGTGGCTGACGGGTTGAAGAAATAGCAGTGGGGCTACTGGGACTGGAACAGAGTCCACAAGGGGAGTGTGCCAGGAGATGAAATCAAATGGAGAGGACCAGTTCCTGTAGAAGAAACTTGTCTTTTACTCATTAGAAGGTTTTTAGCACAGGAGTGACATGATCTGACTTACAGTACCATCATTCTGGCTGCTGTGTTGAGAACAGACCAGAGAGAGACACCAGTGGGAGCAGAGAGACCAGAGAGGTGCTGCAATAATCCAGGCAAGGCTTGGGGGTGACTGGGACTGGTGGTTGCAGTGGAGGTGGTGAGAACTGTTTGCATTCTTCATGTGGTTTGAAGTTAGACCAATACTCTTTGTTGATGGCCTGGTTGTAGATCTATTTAAGAAGGAGAAAAGTTAGGGATGAGTTTTAGGATTTTGGCCTGAGTAACTGGAAGGATAGAGTTTTCATTTACCAATTGGGGGAACGGGTTTGGGAAAAAATGGGCTTGATCTGGGGCAGACTAAATTCTAAATTACCATATAGATGGTATTTAAAGCCACAGGAGTGGATGACATCACAGAAAATGTGCAGATGGAGAAAAGAAGTTCTTTTTTTTTTAATTTTATTTATTTATTTGACAGAGAGAGATCACAAGTAGGCAGAGAGTCAGGCAGTGAGAGAGGAGGAAGCAGGCTCTCTGCTGAGCAGAGAGCCCGATGTGGGGCTCGATCCCAGGACCCTGAGATCATGACCTGAGCCGAAGGCAGAGGCTTTAACCCACTGAGTCATCCAGGCACCCCGAGAAAAGAAGTTCTGTATGGAGTCTTGTAACAGTTGTAACTTCAGAAGTTTTGGATATGACAAAAGATATTTCAAGGGTGAGGCTTGACTGTATCCAGTGCTGCCAGAGAATCATGTCTGAAGAGGCCTGATATCTTTGACTTAGGTGGTGGGAAGTCACTGGAGAGCTTATCAAGAGCTATCTCACTGGCACAGTGTGGGTAAAAGCCTAAGTGAAGTTATGTTGGGAACGACTGGGAGAAGGGAGGTGTACACTCCATATTTCTCAAGGAATTGAGCTATAAAGAAAGCAAGGGGCCGTAGCTGCAGGATGGGTAAGCATAGGGTTGAAAGAGAGTTTGTTTTCTGTTTGTATTTTTAGGTTGGAAAGTTTAACAGCATATTTATATGTTGATGAGGAAAATCCAGTAGAGAGGGGCAAAGGAGGGCCTGCAGGAAAGCAAAGGAAGAACTGTTGGAGCTTGTATCTTTGAGAGGCAAGAGGATAGGATCCATCCAGGAGATGCTCTTAGACAGGAAGGTGGAGAGTTCACCTGGAGGGAGGGCCGAGGCGCAGTATCACAAATGCTGACAGGAGGCTAGATATCGTGGTGGGAAGCATGGAAGTTCTCAATGCTTCTGTGTTCTCAGTGAAGAATGAGAGAAAGTCATCATGTGGGAGCAAGGATAAGAGCAGAGGTGTCGGAAGTGCGGGGCGTGCATGGACTTGGCATTCTGCAACCCAGCGGGCTCTTGGAAGAAGCTATGCTCATGAATATAGAGGAGGGCCTGTCATGCTAAGCTGTCTGGGTGTGGGTGGAGTAAGGTGGACTTAGCCCAAGTTGGGGTTCTTGTCAGGAAAGTATGATGTAGAGAGAGGGGGGCATTTCCACAGTAAACCAGGTCAGTTGCTTTTAAGAGAGGCAAGATGAGCTAACCTTAAGTACAAATTTCTAAAATCCGTTTTCTTCATGGATGGGTGAAACAGTGGATTCACCTGTGTATGGATTAGTGAATATCTTCTGAGTATAAAGATTTGCCCATCGTCAAGTAAGCACTTTTTAAAAAAAAATTTTATTCTTTAAGTATAGTTGATAGTCAATGTTATATTAGTTTCAGATGCACAACATGGTGATTGGACACTTCTGTACATTAGCCAGTGCTCACCAGAAAACTGCTGTTACCATCCATCACTGTGTAACACTGTTACAGTATTATTGACTGTATGCCGTGTGCTATACTTTTCATCTCCATGGTTTATTTATTTTATAACTGGAAGTTTGTACCTCTTGATTCCCTTCCCCTAATTCACCCATTTCTCCTATCCCCTGCCTTTGATAAATATCAACTATCTGGCTTTATGAGTCTGTTTTATTTGTTTTGTCTTTTATATTCCACAAAATGAAATCCTATGCGTCTTTCTCTGCCTAGCTTATTTCATTTACTATAGCACCCTCTAGGTCCATCCATGTTGTCGCAAATGGAAAGATATTCTTTTTTTCTTATAGCTAATATGCCATTCCACTCTATACCATATCTTCCTTATCCATTCATCTACTGATGGAGACTTAAATTGCTTCTGTATCTTGGTTAATTGTTAAATGATGCTGCAGTGAACAAAAGGTGTATATATCTTTTCCACTTAGTATTGTCACTTTCTTTGGGTAAATACCAAATGATGGGATTACTGGATTATGTGGTGTTTCTATTTTGAATTTTTTGAAGAAATTCCATAATGTTTTCCACAGTGGTTGCACCAGTTGACATTCCCACCAGCAGTGTGTGAGGATTCCCTTTTCTCCACATCCTTGCCAGCTCCTGTTATTTCCTGTCTTTTTTATTTTAGCCATTCTGGTTTCTATAAGGTAATATTTCATTGTGGTTTTGATTGGCACTTCCCTGATGATTAGCGATGTTGAGTGTCTTTTGGCCATCTGTCATGTCTTCTTTGAAGAAATGTCTATTCAGTTTCTCTGCCCAATTTTAATCAGATTGTTTGCTTTTCTGTGTGTGTGTGTGTGTGTGTGTGTGTGTGTGTGTGTGTGTGCTGATTTGACTGAGTCCTTTATTTATTTTGGATATTAACCCCTTATCTGAGAAATTATTTTTAGGCATCTTCTCCTACTTGTGGGTTGACTTTTTGTCTTGTTGATGTTTTCCTTTGCTGTGTAAAACATTTTTATACTGGTGTAGTCCCAATAGTTTGTTTTTGCTTTTGTTTTCCTTGCCTCAGGAGACATCCATAAATATGTTGCTAAAATCAGTGTACAAAACATACTGCCAATGTTTTTTTTTTATGAGTTTTATGGTTTCAGATCTCACTTTAGGTGTTCAACCTATTTTTATTTTTGTGTGTCATTTAAGAAAGTGGTCCAGTTTCTTTCTTGTATGTGTCTGTCTAGTTTTCCCAGCACCATTTGTTGAAGAGACTGCCTTCTCTCCATTATATATTCTTGACTCCTTGGTCATAGATAAATTGACCATATAGGCTTGGGTTTTTTTCTGGGCATATTTTGTTCAGGCTATTTTGTATTTTGTTTTGATCTGTGTGTCTGTATTTCTGTGTCAGTACCATACTGTTTTGATTATGATGGCTTTGTAGTGTATCTTGAGATCTGGAATTGTGATACTTCCAGTTTTGTTTTTCTTAGTCAAGACTGTTTTGGCTATTTGAGGTCTTTTGTTGTTCCATACAAATTTAGGATTATATGTTGTAGTTCTGAGAAAAATACTGTTGGTACTTTGATAGAGCTTGTATTAAATCTGTAGATTGCTTTGGGCAGTAAGGACATTTTAATAATATTCTTCCAATTCATGAGCATGGTATACCTTTCCATTTGTGTTGTCTTTAATTTCTTTCACCAGTGTCTTGTAGATTTCAGTATATAGGTCTTTCACATCCTTGGTCAAATATATTCCTAGGTATTTTATTCTTTTTGGCACAATTGTCAATGTTACTATTTTTTTAAATTTCTTTCTCTGCTACTTCATTATAAGTGTACAGAAATGCAACAGATATCTGTCTATTAATTTTGTATCCTGGAAATTTACCAAATTCATTTATTCTAATCATTTTTTGGTGGAGTCTTTAGGGTTTTCTCTATATACTATCATGTCATCTGGAAATGGAAAACTTCACTTCTTCCTTACCAATTTGGATGATTTTATTTCTTATCTGATTGCTGCAAGTAAGGCTTCCAGTACTATGTTGACTAAAAGTGGTGAGAGTGGACATCCTTATCTTTCTCCTGATCTTACAGAAAATATTTCAGTTTTTCACCATTGAGTATGATGTTAGTTGTGGGTTTTTCTGAGGGACGTTTCCTCTAAACCCATTTTTTTTGAGAGTTTTTATCATGAATGCTTGTTGTATTTTGTAGGATGCTTTTTCTACATCTACAGAGATATCCTATGCTTTTTATCCTTTCTGTTGTTGAGATGATGTATCACGTTGATTGATTTGCAAATGTTGAGCCACTGTTGCATCCTTGGAATAAACCCCACTTGTGTTGAATGATCCTTTTAATATGTATTGATATCGGTTTGCTGATATTTTGTTAAGTATTTTTACATGTATATTTACTAGAAATGTTGGCCCGTGGTTTTCTTTTTTTTGCAGCGTCTTTATCTGGTTTTGGTATCAGGGTAATGCTGGCCTGGTTCTGACTTTTGTAGGGAGTTTTTATTACTACTGAGTCAGGGTTTTCTTTTTTTTAAGATTTTATTTATTTGACAGAGAGATAGAGAGAGGGCACAAGTAGGCAGAGTGGCAGGCAGAGGGAGTGGGAGAAGCAGGAAGCCAGATTTGGGGCTCAATCCCAGGACCCTGGGATCATGACCTGAGAGGAAGGCAGCTGCTTAACCAACTGAGCCACCCAGGCGCCCCATACTGACCCAGTTTTATCACTAGTAATTGGTCTGTTCAAATTTTCTGTTTCTTGTTCAGTTTGGAGGATTGTTTGTTTCTAAAATTTTATCTATTTTTTCTAGGTTGTCTAATGTTTGGCACATACTTTTTCATCACATTCTCTTCTAATACTTTGTGTTATTGTGGTGTCAGTGGTTTTTCTGCTTCATTTCTTGTTTTATTTATTGGAGTCCTCTTTTTTATTGATGACTCTAAAGAGTTATAAGTTTTATCTTTTCAAAGAACCAGCCCTTGGTTTTACTGATCTTTTCTGTTGTTTCTTTAGTTGCTACTTCATTTCTTTCTGCTCTAATCTTTACTATTTCTTCTATTAGCTTTAGCTTTGTTCTTCTTTTTCTAGCTCCCATAGGGGTAAGCTTGTTTGTGATTTTTCTTTTATCATTGTTTTAAAAATTATTTTCCATATGAATTTCCTTTTCTTTCTTCTTCTTCTTTTTTTTTTTTTTTTCCATCAGAAACGATAGTCTGGGAGTGCCTGGGTGGCTCAGTCAGTTAAGCGTCCACCTTCAGCTCAGGACATGATCCCAGGGTCCTGGGATCACGAGTCCCGCATTGGGCTCCCTGCTCAGTGAGGAGTCTGCTTCTCCCTCTGCCTGCTGCTGCCCCTGCTGTGCTCTCTCTTGCTGACAAATAAATAAAATCTTTAAAAAAGGATGATCTGTTATTTTATTGACAGTATTAAATTGACTCATAAAACTTAACAAAACTTTTTAAAGAATGTGTGACATTCCCTTGTACATTTTTTTAATTCCTTTATCTCATTTAGTAACACGTCACAAACTTATTTTATTAACTTTATTAATCCAAAAAATCATTTCTTTCAGGAAAGGTTATTCAAGAGATACCAATTGAATTTATCTCAGATATTTGTTTATGCAGGTATTCTTTGTAGTTAGCTTACTCTGAAAGTTCTTTGTATTTTTAAAATATAATTTTAGTATAGTTAACAGTGTAATATGAGTTTCAGTTGTAAAATGTAGTGATTCAGCAATTCTGTACATTACTCAGTGCTTACCATAAGTGTACTTTTTTTTTTCATAAGTATTCTCTTAATCCCCATCACATATTTCACCCATCTCCCCACCCACCTCCCTTCTAGTAACCATCACTTTGTTCTCTAGAGTTAAGAATCTTATTTTTGGTCCATCTCCTTTACTTTCTGCTTCTTTGTTTTGTTTCTCAAATTCTACAAATGAGTAAAATCATATGGTATTTGTCTTTCTCTGGTAGACTTATTTCACTTAGCATTATACCCTCTAGGTTTATCCATGTTGGTACAAATGGCGATTTCACTTCTTTGTGTGGCTGAATAATATTCTGCTGTGTATATATACCATTCATCTATTGATGGACATTTGGATTGCCTCTATAATTTGGCTATTGTAAATAATGCTTCAGAAAACATAGTGCTGCATATATCTTTTTGAATTAGTGTTTTTGCATTCCTTGAGTAAATCCCCAGTAGTGAAATTACTGGATCATATGGTAATTCTATTTTTAATCTTTTGAGGAACCTCCATACTGCTTTCTTTAGTGGCTGCACCAGTTTGTACTCCCACCAGTAGTGCACAAGGGTTCCTTTTCTCCACATGTTCACCAATACTTGTCGTTTCTTGGGGTTTTGATTTTAGCCATTCTGAGAGGTGTTAGGTGATATCTCATTGTGGTTTTGATTAGCATTTCCCTGATAATTACTCATGAACATTTTTTCATGTGTCTATTGGCCATCTGGATGTCTTTTTTGGAGAAATGTTTGTTCATGTTTTCTGCCCATTTTTAATTGGATTATTTGGGTATTTTTGTGTTGAGTTGTAGAAGTTCTTTATATATTTTTGACACTAACCTTTATCTTATATATCATTTGCAAATATCCTCTCCCATTCATTAAGTTAGCTTTTAGTTTTATTGATTCCATTACCATGCAGAAGCTTTTTATTTTGAAGTAGTCCCAGTAGTTTATCGTTGCTTTTGTTTCCCTTGCCTCAGGAGACATACCCGTAAATATGTTTCTGTGACCAACATCAGAGAAATTACTGCCTGTGTTCTCTTGTAGGATTTTTATAGTTTCAGGTCTCATGTTTAGGTCTTTAATCCATTTTTAGTTTACTTTTGTGTATAGTGTGAGAAAGTGGTCCAGTTTCTTTCTTATAAATAGCCGTCCAGTTTTCCCAACACCATTTGTTGAAGAAACTGCCTTTTTCCCATTGTATATTCTTGCCTCCTTTATAAATGATTAATTGACCATATAATAATGGGTATATTTCTGGGCTTTCTATTCTGTTCCATTGATCTACATGTCTATTTTTGTGTCAATACCATACTGTTTTGATTACTACAGCTTTGTAGAATATCATGAGTTCTGGGAGTGTGATACCTCCAGTTCTGTTCTTTTTTTTTTTCAAGATTGCTTTAGCTATCCAAGGTCTTTTTTGTTGTTGTTCCATATGAATTTTAGGACTGTTTGCTGTAGTTCTGTGAAAAATGCTGTTGGTATTCTGATAGGGATTGCATTGAGTGTGTAGATAACTGTGTAGTGTAGACATTTTAACAATATTGTTTCTTCCAATTTATGAACATGGAATATTTTTACTTTTGTATCTGTGATCCTCAATTTCATTTGCTTATTCTTCATAGTTTTCAGAGAATAGGACTTTTATCTGCCTTGATTAACTTTATTCTTAGGTATTTTATATATTTTGGTGCAATTATAAATGGGATTGTTTTCTTAATTTCTCTTTCTGCTACCTCATTATTAGTGAATAGAAATACAACAGATTTCTGTACATTGATTTTTGTATCCTGTGACCTTATGGAGTTAATTTATCAGTTCTGGTAGTTTTCTTGGTGGAGTCGTTAGGGATATGTGTAGTATCATGTCATTTGCAGATAGTGAAAGTTGTACTTCTTCCTTACCAATTTGGGTACCTCATATTTCTTGTCTAATTGCTGCAGCTAGGGCTTCCAGTACTATGTTGAAGAAAGTGGTTATAGTGGACATCTGTCTTGTTCCTGACCACAGGAGGAAAGCTCTCAGGTCCTCACCATTGAGGATGATGTTAACTGTGAGTTTTTCATTTATGGCCTTTATTACGTTGCACTGTATTCCCTGTAAACCTACTTTGTTGAAGTGGGTTTTTTTTTAATCATGAATGGATATTATATTTTGTCAAATGCTTTTTCTGTACCATTTGCAATGATCATATAGTTTTTGTTCTTTCTCTTGTTGATATAATGAATAAGTTTTATTGACTTGCAAATATTGAACCATCCTTGCATCCCAGGAATAAATCCCACTTGATCACGATGAATGTTTTTAAAAAGGTATTATTGTGGTTCTCTTTGTAGTGTCTTTTTCTGGTTTAGGTATCAAGGTAATGCTCATAAAATGAATCTAAGCTCTCTTTCCTCTTCTGTGTTTTGGACTAGTTGGAGAAGTCTAGGTGTAAACTCTTCTAAATGTTTGGTAGAATTCACCCGTGAAGCCTTCTGGTCCTGAACTTTTGTTTGTTGGGAGTTTTTTGACCACTGGTTGGATTTCATTGCTGGTGGTCAGCCTGTTCAAATTTTCTATTTCTTCCTGATTCAGTTTTGGGAGGTTCTGTGTTTCTAGGAATTGATTTCTTTTAGGTTGTCCAATTTGTTGGCATATAATTTTTCATAATATTCTCTTATAATCCTTTGTATTTCTGTGGTGTCAGTTGTTATTCCTCTTTCAGTTCTCTTTTTGTTTGAGTCCTCTCAATCTCTCTTTCTTTCTTAATGAGTCTGACTAAAGTTTTACCAATTTTGTCGATCTTTTCAAAGAACAGCTCTGGTTTCATCTGTTCTATTGTTTTTTTAGTTTCTACTTTCTTTGTTTTTACTCTAATTTTTATAATTTCCTACTACTGGTTTTGGGTTTTGTTCTTTTTCTTGCTCTTTAGATGTAAGGTCAGGTTGTTTATTTGAGATTTTTATTGCTTCTTGAGGTGGGCCTGTATAGCAGAAAACTTCCTTCTTAGAACAGCTTTTGATGCATCTCAAATGCTGGACTGTTATGTATTCATTTTCATTTGTCTCCACTTATTTTTTTTTTATTTCCTCTTTGGTTTCTTGGTTGACCCATTCATTGATTAGGAACATGTTCTTTTTTTTTTTTTTTTTTTAANTTTTATTTATTTATTTCACAGCGGGAGAGAGATCACAAGGAGGCAGAGAGGCAGGCAGAGAGAGAGAGAGAGGGGGAAGCAGGCTCCCTGCCAAGCAGAGAGCCCGATGCGGGCCTCGATCCCAGGACCCTGAGATCATGACCTGGGCCGAAAGCAGAGGCTTTTAACCCACTGAGCCACCCAGGCGCCCAGGAACATGTTCTTTAACCTCCATGTATTTGTGCTCTTTCCAGATTTTTCTTTCTTTTTTTTTTTTTTTAAAGATTTTATTTATTTTACAGAGAGAGATCACAGGTAGGCAGAGAGGCAGGCAGAGGGAGAGGGGGGAAGCAGGCTCCCTGCTGAGCAGAGAGCCCAATGCAGGGCTCCATCCCAGGACCCTGAGATCATGACCTGAGCCGAAAGCAGAGGCTTAACCTACTGAGCCACCTAGGCGCCCCTTTCCAGATTTTTCTTATGGTTGATTTCTAGTTTCATAGCATTGGGGTCAGAAAAGAAGTATGGTATGGCCTGATCTTTTTGAAATTGTTGAGACTTGTTTTGTGGTGTAATATGTGATCTGTTCTGGAGAATGTTCCATGTGTACTTAAAAAGAATGTGTATTCTGCTGCTTTTGATGAAATATTCTGAATGTATGTGTCAGATCCATCTGGTCCAATGAATCATTCAAAGCCACTGTTTCTTTGTTGGTTATCTGTTTGGATGACCTACCCATTTATGTAAGTTAGGTGTTAAAGTACCCTATTATTATTATATTACTATCTACTACTTCCTTTATGGTTGTTATTAGCTGGTTTATTTATTTGGTGCTCCCATGTTTGGTGCATAAGTATTTACAATTTTTATAACTTCCTGTTGGATTGTTCCTTTGATGATTACATACTGTCCTTCTTTGTCTCTGTTGGTCTTTGCTTTCAAATCTATTTTGTCTGATTTAAATATTGCTATCCTGCTTTCTTTTCCCCTCCATTTGCATGATAAATACTTTTTTATATCTTCACTTTCAGTCTGCATGTGTCTAGGATTGAAACTAGCCCCTTGTAGGCAGCATAGAGATGGGTCTTGTTTTTTTATTCATCCCATCACCCTATGTCTTTTGATTATTTACTCCATTTACATTCATAGTATTATTGATTGAGGAAAGTACTTACTGTTTTGTTACTTGCTCTACGATTTTTGTATTTTGTCTCTGTTCCTTTTTTTCTCTTGCTCTTTTCTCTCGTCGCTCTTTGGTGATATACTTGGACTCCTTTCTCATTTTTTGCTGATTATTGGTTTGTGGTTACCATTAGGTTTATATATAATATCTTATGCATATAGCGGACTATATTAAGTTGATGGTTACTAAAGTTTAAACCCATTCTTTATGCCTCTTCTCCCCACATTTTAGGTATATGGTCACATTTTACATTCTTTTATTTTGTGAATCCTTGACTGATTTTTATAGATCTACTTAGTTTCACCACTTCTGTGCTTCCTACTTTTCTTACTCCTACTTGTGGTCTTTCCTTTCTACACAGTGTCCCCTTTAATATTTTCTATAGGGCTGATTTAATGGTGATGAGTTTCTTTGACTTTTGTTTGTCTGGGAAACTCTTTATCTCTCCTTCATTTCTGAATGAAAGCTTGCCGGATATATATTTTTTAAAGATTTACTTATTTATTTGAGAGAGAGAGAGTGTACACAGTGGGAAGAGGCAGGGGGAGAAGGAGAGAGAATCCCAATCAGACTCTGTGCTGAGCATGGAGCCGGAAGTGGGTCTTGATCTCACTACCTTGAGATCACAACCTAAGCCAAAATCAAGAATCAGGCGCTCAACTGACTGTGCCAACCAGGCACCCGTGGATAGAGTACTTTTGGTTGCAGATTTCTTTCTTTCAGCATTTAGAATATGTCATGACACTCTGTTCTGGCCTTCAGAGTATCTGCTGAAAACTCAGTCGATACCCTTATGGAGTTTCCCTTGTATGTAACTAATTTCCTTTTAATTGCTACTTTAAAAATTCTCATTTACTACTTATTGCCATTTTAATTACTATGTGTCTTGGCATGGACCTCCTTGGGTTTTTATTGCTGGAGGCTCTGTGTGTCTCCTAGATCAGGATTTCTTTTCCCTTCCCCAGATTAGAGAAGTTTTCAGCTATTATTTCTTGAAATAAATTTTCTGCTCCCTTTTCTGTCTTCTAGGATCCCTATAAAGCAAATGTTACTATGCTTGATGGTGTCACTGAGTTTCCTAAGTCTGTTTTCATTTATTTTTTTTTCTTTCTCTTCTTTTAGGCTTGATTGCTTTCCATTACTCCATCTTCCAGGGCTGATCCATTCTTCTGCTTCCTCTGGTCTACTATTTATTCTGTCTAGTGTATTCTTAGTTTCAGTTATTGAGTTCTTCATCTCTGAATGGTTCTTTTTTATGTTTCCTATCCTTTTATTGAGGGATCTTACTGAGGCCCTCCACTCTTAAGTCCAGTGAGTATCTTTATAACCATTACTTTAAATTCTCTATGAGACATATTACTTATCCTCATTTCATTTAGTTCTTTTGCAGTGATTTTTTTTAAAGATTTTATTTATTTTATTTGACACAGAGAGAGAGATTACAAGTAGGCAGAGAGGCAGGCAGAGAGAGAGGAGAGAGGAGGAAGCAGGCTCCCTGCTGAGCAGATAGCCCGATGTGGGCCTCGATCCCAGGACCCTGGGATCATGACCTGAGCCGAAGGCAGCGGCTTTAACCCACTGAGCCACCCAGGCGCCCTGCAGTGATTTTTTCTTATTCTTTCATTTGGGACCTATTCCTTCTCCTTATTTTGTCTAACTCTCTCTGTCTGTTTCTATGTTAGAAAAGTCAGCTACATCCTGCCAGTCCGTTACATCATGCAATAGTTCTCTTTGCCTGTTGTGGGCAAGGTTTTGTTCCTGTGTTGTTAGTGGGCTTGAGTTGAGTCTGACCAGGCATTTGCCAAAGATGCAGTAGCACTGAACTGCAGGGCAGTCCTTGTATTGTCCCTTGGGAAGCTTTCATTGATGGGTGGGGTCTGCAGTCAGACCATATGTCTGCCCCCATCCTGCTGCTGGGTCTGCAGTTGGACTGGTGTGTGTGGTTATCTTCCCCTCCCTACCAGGGCAGGAGTCACCTTGGAGTGGTGCTGGTCCCTGTAAGGGCTGCTTGCACACTGCCAGACTTGTGACATCGCTTTGGATTGGCCCTGGTCAAGGGCGCATTGGGTGGGGTAGGTCTGCAAGAAAACACAGGTGTAGGGTATGCAGAGCCAGCAAGGTCTGTGTGGTTCCATGGGAGGGGTCTTGCAGCCACCTGTAAAAGCCCTTCTGCTGAGCCCGGCCTGGTTGGAGGGGGCAGATCCATGGGAACATGTGGTGGTGGGGTGTGCTGTTACCAAACTAGATGGAGAGTGCTGGCACTGTGCTCGTTCCCACAGGTGTCTGTATATCTAGGCTAGGAGGAAGGGAGGGATATGGTGCCTGACAGCAATTTTATTCTTGGAGAAGTTTCTCAGTGATCCCCGCCCCTCCAGCACATGTTCTGAGATTAGTAAATACTTCTTTCATAAACCTCAGGCATTTTTCAAACTGTTTCCATGTGGGGGTATTCATTGTGGTGTCTCTTTAAGTGTGGGGACTCCACTCTCCTGGTTCTCCCAGAGCTGAGCCTGCTGATTTTTAAAGTTCCAGTGGTTAAACCCCACTAATTTTTAGGCCCCTCTGGTTTTCAAAACCAAATGTTATGGGAATCCATCTTCCTTGTGAGGGTCCCCCATGCCGGGGGTGCCTGCTCCTCCTCTCCATGTCCACTACATACCTCCCCATGGATAGTCCCATGAGTCCATTTGACTTCCCACCTCATCTCCACCTTTTCTACCCTCTTCACTGTAGCCTGTTCTCTACATTTTGCTGTGGAAAGTCTCTTCTGCCAGTCTTTGGGTCACTTTCTGTGCTATTTACACTAATGTGGCTGTTATCTAGTTGTATCCGTGGGATGAGATGAGCTGAAGATCCTTCTACTGTGCCACCTTTTCCAGAAGTCCCCAAGGCTTTTCTTATTTCTTGAGGTAGGCCTGTATCACTATATCACTATAAACTTCTCTCTTCAGATTGTTTTTGCTAGGTCCCAAAGATTTTGGACTATTGTGTTTTCATTTTCATTTGTCTCCATATATTTTTTTATTTCCTTTTGATTTCTTTATCGACTCTGGTATTTTAGTAGCATATTGTTTAGCCTCCCCTTGTTTGTGGATTTTTTCCAGTTTTTTTCCTTTCTAATTTCATACCATTATTAGAAAAAATAATTAATATGATTTCAGTCTTCTTAAATTTATTGACACTTGTTTTGTGGGCTTACATGTGTTCTGACCTGGAGAATGTTCCATGTTCACTTGAAAAGAATGTGTTTTCTGCTCTTTTTGGATGGAATGTTCTGTACGTCTCTGTTAGATCCATCTAGTCTAATGTGTGTTCAAAGCCACTGTTTCCTTGTTGATTTTCTGTCATTATGAACTATTCTTCGATATAGGTGAGCTGTTAAAGTCCTCTACTATTGTTTTGTTGCTATTCTCCCTTTATGACTGTTAATATTTACTTTATGTATTTAGGTGGTCCTTTGTTGGGCTTGCAGGTGTGTGGGGTTATTTCACCACCTCTCCAAGGCAGGAGTCACTTTGGAGTGGTACCAGTCCCTGCTGAGCTGCTTGCAGGGTGTGTTAGGGCAAGGCCTGCTTTGGGGAGCACCTGTGTGAGCAAGTGGGTTGGATAGGGCAGGGCCTGCAGTGCTAGCAAGATAGATAGAGTACTGGCACTGGCTCCCACAAGTGTCCAGCTGTCTAGGCTGGGGGAGGGGAAGAGAAATGGCACCCACCAGCACTTTTGTTTCTGGAGAAATCTCCTGGACCTTCTGAAGATCCCTATTCCTCCAGAACATGTTCTTGGATTAGTAAATCAATGTTTTATACATATGCCTGAGGAACTTGTCAAACTGAAGACTCTGTGTTGTGTCTCAGGCCAACTACTATTGTATTTCCACCCTTACATCTTAATATTTGTCAGTTTCTCCCTTTGTGTCTGTTAATATTTGTTTAATGTATTTAAGTGGTCCAATGTTGGTTGCATGGGTGTTTATAATTGTTTTCTCCTCTTATAGGATTGGTCCCTTTATTACTGTGTCATGGCCTTCTTTGTCTCTTGCTATACAACCTTTGTTTTAAAGGCTATTTTGTCAGATAAAAGAATTGCTACTCTGGCTTATCTGTTACTTCCATTTGTATGGAGTATCTTTTTTTGATACTTTCATTTTCGGCGTATATGTGTCTGTAGGTCTGAATTGAGTCTCTTGTGGGCAACATATAGATGGGTCTTGTTGTTTTTATCCATTTATTCATCCTATGTCTTTTGATTGGAGCAATTAGACCATTTACATTTAAAGCTATTATTGATTGGCATGCTATTGCAATTTTGTTAATTGCTTACTGGTTGTTTTATATTTGTTCTCTGTTCCTTTCTCTTTTCTTCTTCCTTTGTGATGACTTTACTGTTATGCTTGGATTCCTTTTTCTTTATCTATTGTTATCTAGTATAGGCATTTCCTACATGGTTACCATCTAGAATAGGTGTTTCCTATATGGTTACCATGTAGTTCATATATAATATTCTGAATATATGGCAGTCTGTTTAGTTGATGGTCACTTAAGTTCACACACAGTCTAAAAGTACTATATTTTTACTCTGCCCCACATTTTATGTATATCTTGCCATAACTGACATCTTTTTGAATCCCTTAACTAATTTTTTTGATGTAATTGATTTTACTACTTTTCTTTTAACCTTTGTACTGTTGTTAACATGTGATTGGCCTTCTAACTTTGGGTTCGCTTTTGATCATGAAATATTTCCTTTCGTATTTTTCTTCTAGTTCTGACATTTTCTTTCTTCTTTTCTTTTTTTTTTTTTTTTATTTATGACCTTTTCCTTTCCACTTAAGGAAGTGGCATTTAGCATTTCTTGTAAGGCCAGTTTAGTGGTGGAAAACTCCTTTAACTTTTGTTTGGAAAAATGTTTATTTCTCCTTTAATTCTGATTGATGACCTTACCAGATAAAGTATTCTTGGTTGTAGGTATTTTTTCCAGGACTTTGAATATATCATCCCACTCCCTTCTGGCCTGCAAATTTTCTGCTGAAGACTTACGGGATTTCCTTTGGACATAACTAGTTCCTTTTCTCCTGCTGCTTTTAAGATTCTCTATCTTTAATCTTTGATATTTTAATTATTTGTTTTGGTGTACCTCCTTGGCTTCATCCTGTTTGGGTCTTTCTGTGCTTCCTGGAACTAGATGTCCATTTCCTTTCCCAGATTAGTGGTTTTCACCTGTTATTTCTTCAAATTTTCTGCCCCATTCTCTCTCTTCTTTTTCTGGAATCCATATAATGTTAATGTTACTATACTAGATGTTGTCCCAGAGATCCCTTAACTTTTTAACTTTAAAAAAAATTTTTTATTTTCATTCTTTCTTTTTTCTTTTTGGTGTTTTGCTTAGTTGCTTTCCATTTCTGTGTCTTCCAGATCACACATTCATTCTTCTGCATCTGCTAATGTTGACTCTCTCTAGTGTATTTTTCATTTATTGTATTCTTCAACTATGATTGGTTCTATTTTTATATTTTCTCTTTGTTGACGATCTCACTAAGTTCATCCACTCTTCAGTCTGGCGAGCATCTTTATGATCATTACTTTGAACTCTTTATCAGATTACTTACCTCCATTTCATTTAGTCCTTTTTCTGAAGTTTTGTTTTTTCATTTGGAGTATATGCCTCTGTCTTCCCATTTTGCTTGACTCTCTGTGTTTGCTCCTGTGAATTAGAACAGCTACTTCTCCAAAACTTGAAGGAATAGGTTTATATATGGTCATTTCTTATATAGACTGTGTGCACCTGGTGACTTTGGCTGGCCAGCTAGAACTGTGGCTGGCGGGCCCGAGGTGCTTTGTGGTGAGGCTGTCCTGGTGGGATGGCTGGGGCTGAAGTGGGTATGGGCTGGAGTGGTCCCAGGGCTCTTTGCAGAGAGGGTGCCCTGGCAGGACAGCTGGAGCTAAAGTGGGTGCAAGCTGGGGGTCCCTGAGTTCTCCTCAGAGAATGCCCTGGAAGGTCACCTGAAGCTGAACTGGGGACACACTGGGAGGTGGGAGGACAGTATCTTTCTGCATAGAAGGCATCCTGGCAGGAGAGCTGCAGCTGAAATGGGTACAAGTCAGGGGCGGTCGCAGGGTGCTCAGCATAGGGCACTCAGGCAGGGCAGCTGAAGTTGAGGTAGGTGTGGGCCAGGGTGTCCCAAGGTGCTACATGCAGGGAGTGCTCTGGTTGGGTGGCTAGAGGCAAGATGGGGGCACATGTCAGGGTGTCCTGTGGGTGTTCCATGCAAGGAGTGTCCTGGTAAGTCATCTGGAGCCGAAGCAGGTGCAGGCCTGCATGTTTCAGGGTGCTTTGCCTCTCTGTCACTTTGGTGCTCTAGCTGGAGCTGTAGTGGGTGCTGTCCTGGGGTGTCTGGTGTATGCTATACTGGGGCCACCATGGTGGGATGGCTGGAGCTCAGGCTGTTGGAAGTCCAGTATGACGTTAGCTGTGGGTTTTTCATATGTGGCCTTTATTATGTTGAGGTTTGTTTCCTCTAAGCCTACTTTGTTGAGAGTTTTTATCATGACCACCTGTTGAATTTGCTAAATATCTTCTCTGCATCTATTGAACTGATCATATGGTTTTTATCCTTCCTCTTGTTAAAGTGATGTATCACGTTGATTGATTTGCAAATATTGAATCATTCTTGCATTCCTGGAATAAATCCCACTTGATTGTGATGAATGATCCTTTTAATGTATTGTTGAATTCAGTTGGCTAATATTTTGTTGAATATTTTTGTATGTATATTGATCAGGAATATTGACCTATAGTTTTTTCTTGTAGTGTCTTTGGTTTTGGCATCAGGATAATTCTGGACTCAGATGAACTTGATAGTTTTCCTTTCCCTTCTATTTTTTGTAATAGTTTGAGGAAAAATTCTTATTAATTCTTCTTTCAGTGTTCGGCAGAATTCATCCATGAAACCTTCTGGTCCTGGACTTTTGAGATTTTTTTTTTTTAATGACTCAATTTTGTTACCACTAATCAGTTTCTTCTGATTTCTCTGATTCAGTTTTGGAAGATTTTATTTTTTTAGGAATTTACTCTATTTCTTTTAGGTTGTCCTGTTTGTTGGCATTTAATTTTTTTAGTATTCTCTTATAAACCTTTGTATTTCTGTGGTGTCACTTATTATTTCTCCTCTTTAATTTCTAATTTTATTTAAGTCTTCTCTCTTTGTTAATGTCTGGCTAAGGGTTTATGAGTTTTATCTTTTCAAAGAACCTGGTCTTGGCATCATTGATCTTTTCTATTTTTTTGTCTCATTTCTGGCTAATCTTTATGTCCTTCTAATGACAATGAGCTTTGATCTGTAAACAGACTATTCCATCCAAAAACAGCAGAATACACATTTTTCAAACATATATGAAATATTTTCCAGGACAGACCACATTTTAGGCCACAGAATAAGTCTCAACAAATTTAAGTCCATCTGTTCTAATATGCTGATCAAAACCTCTGTTTCCTTAATTGATTTTGTCTGAATGATACATTCATTGATCTAAGTGGGGTGTTAAGGTTCCCTACTGTTACTGTGTTTCTCCCTTTATATCTGTTAGTATTTGCTTCATGTATTTATGTGCTCCTATCTATCTGCATAGATGTTTACAATATCCTATATTTCCTGTGGAATTGATTTATCATTAAGCAATGCCCTTGTCTCTTGCTACAGTCTTTGTTTTAGTCTATTTTATCTAAGTATTGCTGCCCTGGCTTTTTTGTTACATCCATTTGCATGCAATGTCTTTTTCCATTCCTTCAGTTTCAGTCTGCTTATATCTTTAGGTGTGAAGTGAGTCTCTTGTAGGCAGCATATAGATGAGATGGGTCTTACTTTTCATCCATTCAGTCATCCTCTGTCTTTTGACTGGAGCCTTTAGAGCATTTATATTTAGAGTAATTATTGATAGGCAAAGGCTTGTTTTGTTAATTTTTTTCTGGTTATTTTTGCAGTTCTGAGTTCCTTTCTTCTCTTGCTTCCTTCTCCTATGGCTTAACGGCTTCCTTAGTGTTATTCTTGAATTGCTTTCTCTTTACATCTTGTGTATCTATTACAGGTTTTTGATTTGTGGTTATCATGGTATTCATGTATAGCAATCTATATTAAGTTTGTGGTTACTTAAGTTTGAACATATACTAAAAGCACTAAATTTTTACTCTTATTTTCCATATTTTTGAGTATCTCTTAACTTTTGTAGATAAAATTGAATTTACTGCTTTTGCATTTTAACTTCCATACTGGCTTTATTACTGACTAAATTACTGACTAATCTATTACCTTTGCTATTTGTCTGTTTTTACCAGTGAAGAATCCTTTTTTTTTTAAATAAGGCTGGCTAGTGGTAATGAAATCCTTTGATTTTTGTTTAGGAAACTATCTCTCCTTCAATTCTGAATGATGACCTTGTCAGGTATTCTTGGTTATAGGTTTTTATTCCTTTCAGCACTTTTTTTTTTTAAGATTTTATTTATTTATTTGACACAGAGAGAGAGAGAGATCACAAGTAGGCAGAGAGGCAGGCAGAGAGAGAGGAGGAAGCAGGCTTCCTGCCGAGCAGAGAGCCCGGTGCGGGCCTCGATCCCAGGACCCTGAGATCATGACTTGAGCTGAAGGCAGAGGCTTTAACCCACTGAGCCACCCAGGCGCCCTCCTTTCAGCACTTTGATGCATCATACCATCTTCTAGTTTGCGAAGTTTCTGCTGAAATATTAGCTGGCAGCTTAATGGGATTTTCCTTGTGTGTAACTATTTGTTTTCTCTTGCTGCATTAAACATTCTCTTTATCGTTACTTTTTGTCATTATAATTATTATGTGTCTTGGTGTGGACATTCTTTGTTCATCTTGTTTGGGGCTCTCTCATTTCTGGATTTGGATGTCTGTTTCCTCAGATTAGGGAGGTTTTCAGCTATTTTCATAAGTTTTCCACCCCTTTTTCCCCCTCTCTTCTCCTTCTGGGATCCCTGTGATGCCAATGTTATTAAGCCTGATGAGGTCACAGAGGTCCCTTAACCTACTCTCATTTTTTATTCTTTTCTCTCTCTGCTGTTCAGCTTGGGTGCTTCCCATTACCCTGTCTGTCTTCCAGGTCACTGATCCGTTCTTCTGCCGCCTCTAGTCTGCTGTTTCCCTTTAGTGTATTTTTCATTTCAGGTATTGAATTCTTCATTCTGGTTCTTTTTTATATTTTGTCATTTTTGTTGAAGTTCTAAGTTCATCCACTTTTTTCAAGTACAGTGAATTTCTTTACAGCCATTACTTTGATCTTTTTCTGTGATTTTGTCTTATTCTTACATTTGGGATACATTTCTCTGTCTCATTTTATCTGAGTCTTCTGGTCTTGAAATTAGTGGATTTGTGGTGTCCTGTACACAGGTCTTCAGAACTGGGTACTCCAGGGACATCCCATGTGGGCTGCATGTACCCTCCTGTTTTTGATGAGCTGTGATTGCTGTGACCATGCCACTGGTTGCGGCTGGCCCTTAGCACATCTGCTGCAGACACACGGGACAGGGTTTTCTCTCCATGCTATTGAGGGTCCTGTCTACAGGAGCTGTGGGATCACTGGTGGGCAGGGCCGGCCCTCAGTGTAGCTGGATGCAGTTCGCCACTGCAAAAGCTGTGGGCACTCCAAAGTACAGGGCTTTCTGCCTGCACAGCCAGCAAAGAGGCCTAGCACCAAGAACTGTGGGCATGCTGGTTTGTAGGGTTATCTCTGCCTCCTGTCCCCAGGGCAGGAGTTGCACCAGTCCTTACCAGTGTTGCCTGCTGGGCGTGGTGGTCTGTAGGGGAACTCCAGGTGGGCACAGGGTCCTGCAAGGTAGATGGAAAGTATTAGCATCTGGATATCTAGGGCAAGAAAATGGCATCCACCACTTTTGTTCCTAGAGAAGTCTCCTATAGATCCCTGTCCCTTTAGCACATGTCCTAAAATTAGTAAATCCCCTTCACGTGTACCCCAGTTGTTTTGCCTAATGCTCCTCCTGTGCGGTCTTGGGCCTTATTATTTAGCGTCCTCTTAAAGGGGTTCATTTCCTATAGCCCTCCCTCTCTCCCAGAGCTAAGCCCCACTGACTTCATAGCTAAATATTATGGGGACTCTTCTTTCCAGGGTGGATCCCTAGGGCCAGAGGGTCTGGTGTGGAGTCTGATCCTCTCACTCTTCTGTGCTTGTGATATCCTTCCCATTTGTTGTTGGTCATGTCAGCGGTCTGGTTCCCCACCATGTCTCCACCTCTTTCTGATGTGGCCTTCTCTCTACAACCAGCTGTGGGACATCTCTGCCAGTCTTGGGTTGTTTTCAGAGTTAGTTTCAATCCATGCCGTGGTTGCTTCAGTGTGTCCATGAAATGAGATGAACATGGGATCTTCCTGTTGCGCCTTCTTCCTACGCCTTAGGATCTCTTAACGGCAGTGCTTTCTTTTCATTTGCAATTGTACATGACACAGTTCCAAACCAACCACCACCAGGATATAGTATGGTCCAAATCCAGCAGTTCCATTTCTGTCTTGTTCTAGCCAGTCTTCATCTGTCCATTAATATCACTCACCCAACCTACAAGTGGCAAAATTGGTATAAAAGTAATTGTAGAGTTAAGAAAACAAAAATGCAGAAGGAGTATGGTCAGTTAGTAGAAGCTTTAGCTTTTTTTTTTTTTTTTACCCTGTGAGGTTTGGGTTTTAGATAAATTAATTGAATATACAGGGGCACCTGGGTGGCTCGGTGGGTTAAAGCCCCTGCCTTTGGCTCAGGTCACGATTTCAGGGTCCTGGGATCAAGCCCCGCATCGGGCTCCCTGCTGAGTGGGGAGTCTACTTCCTCCTCTCTCTGCCTGCCTCTCTGCCTACTTGTGAGCTCTCTGTCAAATTTTTTTTTAAAAGATATTAATTGAATAAGCAACTGGTTTGCTGGGCCACTCAAGGCAAATCACTTCATCTCCTAGGGCCTATTAAATGAGGATTAATGAGCTTATTGAAATCCTTGAAATTAACATAAATCTAAATCACTGAAGCAACTGGTAAATTTGGTTTCAAAGTTGATACACATTTAGAATCTCCTTAAAGAATGCACATATCCACATAGATTTCCAGATTCTGCTATTGGGTAGCCACTAAGGATTTGCATGATCTTTCAGCAAAAGAAGCAACCCAGCAACAGCAAAACAATGTTTAAGAAGTCTTGAAGATCAGATCTATATACTGTTCTAGAAGACTAGATACAGGATGGTGGGGCTGATAGAGCCAAGACAATACAGGAGCAGGAAGTGACTAGAGGTGCTCTGTGGCCCCAGGTGGCTCAGAAAAGTAGAGATTATAGTTTTCCCAGAAGCTTTTTGGGTGGGAATTACCTTCTTTACACTCTGGGTTAAAGTCCCCTTTTAATGCAATATTGTATGGAAGGGCAGGCTTACAAACAAATGAACAAGGCCTGAGAGAAACAAGACTAAAATACAGATAGAAAGTAAGACCCACCTGACCGGCACAATTATCACTTCAGAACTGAGGACAGATGCCACTCCTAGTACCGAGTGCAAGGGAGATATTTGCTGGTTAGAGAAAAGAAAACAGATGAGGACTTTCCTCACACCCTTAGCCTTTAATATGAATTGAGAAAAGTAAAAGTTAACATTGTTTGAACTCTTAACAGTCCATACCAGACACAGCACCCCAAGTTATCCTGCAGCGATCAGCCCTCCTACCTGGAGGGCCCCACTAGCCGAGGGTGCATTATAGAAGCCTTCTTACTGACCTTATTATTTATTTGACTAACAGTCTACTTTGGATAGTATATATTAATAATTTAAGCCTACTTTCTACTAAAACCACATGGGTTCTGGTGGGGATCATGAGTAATAAAAGGGAACAAACAAAACACTCTAGTCTGTCTCTAGGAAGATTAAAGTGCTGAATTACTGGCAACTGTAACAGTAAATCATCAATTTGGATTATAAGGATTTGGCATTTGTGATAATTTGAACAGAAGCCAAGGAGATTATTTCTGAATAACATTAAAAATAACTACTTCTTGGCAGAGCTTGCGTTGGTGAAGGCAGCCCAACCCTGGGATATTTTGCCAGGCCAGGCTGTGCACTATCTCCTTCTGCAGTTTTTTAATAAGCTCTCTTTTGGGTTTGGTGTAAGGGTGCTTCCTCCTGGAGGAGGAAGATTCTATAAAACAAAAATGGAAAGGTTTAATAATGTTATTAAGGAAGGTCTTAATTAAATGGGACAGGGTTTATAAACATTATAATAACCCCCATTTTTGTATTAAAAAATATGTAACACTCCCTATATTTAGCAAAGTAGCTTATCAAATGGAGTTGGAAACCCATCATTTGTTTCAGGCTTTCCTGTTTTTTGCCTAAAATCTAGGGACTGCTATGATTTCTTCCAGAAATGCTATTTTCAAAAACAGAATAAGAAGGCATTGTCCTGAAAAAACACTTCAAGTTTATAAGTAAAACCAATTTTTAAAAAATTATATATATATATATCAGGGCTAACATACCAAATGGTGGTGCATAGACAGTATCTCGATTCCAAAGGTTGTCAAAAAGATTCTCCCTATTCCCATAGACCTTAGCCTCTACCAAAACCATACTTATTAGAGAGCAAAAGTGATAGAAAGATATTCAACTAGATTTTTATGTAACTCGGTGACAAAACAGGGAGAATCCATGACTTTTGTGTCTCAATGCAGGCTTCTACCAGAGGAACTGAGGCTCGAATTGAAGAGGCAGCAGGAGATTCAAGGCGCTCATCCAAACAGAAATTTGATATAAGCCTTCCAAACTCTGAGCTAATATAAATCTACCTTATTTTTTAGACTCACTCTTTTTTCTTTTCTCTAGAAAACCAATGATGATGCAATTGATTTTGATTATACCGTTCTACTTCATGAATTCTCAACACAGGTAAAACAATGTATGTTACAAGGTGGGGGAGGGGCAGTAAAGTATTATCCAGACCGAGAAGACACCTTGAGACCAAAAAGCGAAGCAGGCAGCTCCACTGCACAGTTTACATAGAGTCTGATTCAGGGTAACTTGCCAAGTGGGGTCGGCAGTCAGGGATCAAGGCACCGCACAGCTCTTCTCTGCAAAGTCCAGACTGTTCGTCCACAGATTTGCTAGAACAAGGGGATATGCCAAGGCCATCGTGGTGAGGTCAGGGGTCTGATACTTTAACGGACCTCGAGGCACCATCTGCGGTGTTGGGTGGGAGCTCTACTAGTGATCCAAGCAAGCCTTCCTGCATTTGGGTCAGGGCACACATTACCTCCGAGGGGCCTGAAACATGTTCTGGAGGGAGGTCATTGCATGGATATGAACAAGATGGGGCCAGACGCAGAGTCAGTACGGCCAGCACTCCTGCAATACACAATTGCATTCACCAGAAATTTCTGCAGCTCATAATATTTTCGAACTCTTATTTTCTAGGAAATCATTCCCTGTCGTATTCACTTGGTCTGGTACCCTGGTAAACCACTTAAAGTGAAGTACCACTGTCAAGAGCTACAGACACCAGAAGAAGCCTCTGGAACTGAAGAAGGTTCAGCTGTGGCACCAAGAGAGCTTAATAATTTCTGAAAAGAGAAAAGGATCTGCTTATATCAAACTCTAAATAAAGTGATGGTACTAAATAGCCTAAATAATTACTCTGATAAAATAGGTAAGGTAGTCTAATATTTGAGAAAGCCTGCAATTACAATACTCAAAAATTAAAAATTAATGGAAAGATGCTGGGGTTTTTGTTGTTCGATTGCTTTGGTTTATTTAATTTTGGGAACATAGGATACACTAAACTCTACTCAGTGCTAAACAGTTTCCTCCATGGGTTTCTCAGGGTTTCAACCCTAAAATGTAAAAAAACACTCAGTAGATGCTATAATTGGATCAGTAAGTGTTTAGCAAAACAAAAAATTGATGGTCTCACCTCTGCATTTCTCATTACTTTGAATGCAGCACGGCCAACTATTTTCTGTTGCTGAATTCCTTCTACCTAGGATGTAAAAAAGATCTCAGTGAAAGAAAGTTGTAGGAAAAATGTTATCAGTTTAGAAGGAACTTGACTATTTTTTATCATTTCAAGCAAATCCTTTTTTGATATCTACTTTTAAATAAATGTTTACATTTCTATGTAAAACGTGTTCAGTGTGTTTGTAGAGATTTACATACATATGCAAAATTTGTGCTAAACTGAATTTAACTCAATATTGCTTAATTCAAATTTTATAAATAAAGTGTGTCACGGATACAGCCAAGTGTCTGCAAATGGAATCGTGATGTAACTGAAATTCTGTCAAATATGTACAATTTTCATTTCTAACAATTTGCACCCAGTGTTGGCCTAAATTAATTTATAAAAGTAAACAAACACACTATGTATCATAGAGTACCTCCCTAAGGCAGGAAGAAGTGATCCAGGAAACGTAGCCATCATTTGCCTCTCAAAATTCATATCATTTGTAGGGGAAGAATTCAAATTTTCTCCTACCCATCAAGGTTCTTCCATCTGGCCTAAGATTTTAATTGATATGAGACAGATTAATAGGAGAAAAAAAAACCAGAGGCCCAGTAATGCAGTTGAGACCTAAAGAAATGACCAAGGCAGGCAGTTTTTATACTTTATAAACAGAGTATAAATCTTATAAGGAATTGACAGGACAAAACTTAACTTTGGGAGCCTCAATTAGTAAGGATTCTAAACAGAATCTGGAATGAGGTAGTAAATTAATAACAAGTAACCAGGGTTGCCTATGCAGCCTTCTTAGCTCTAAACTTCCTATCTCTGTTACAATGTCTCTTTAACCTTGTGGTATGGAAAGGGTACCTTTTCACATGGCAAAAGGTACTTCCTGCTTTCAGGAAGACAGAGATCTGAGTGTCCCTCTTGCATAGTTTGTCTCTTAAGCAACTTTTTTTTTTTTTTTTAAAGATTTTTATTTATTTATTTCACAGCGGGAGAGAGATCACGAGGAGGCAGAGAGGCAGGCAGAGAGAGAGGGGGAAGCAGGCTCCCCGCCAAGCAGAGAGCCCGATGCGGGCCTCGATCCCAGGACCCTGAGATCATGACCTGGGCCGAAAGCAGAGGCTTTAACCCACTGAGCCACCCAGGCGCCCTTAAGCAACTTTTATTTAAAATAATCAATATGCCAAAGGAGACATTTTGGGGTGACCTGCCTTTGGCCTCTATAGTTCCCATCACTGAAACTTTCCTGGAAGTTTCACACGTTAAGAACTGAGCTGGTAGATTGCTCCTTCTTGTTGAATCTCTTAGTTCTGACAATAGGTCAATTCAGTTAAACTCATTTCAGGTCATGTTGGTGTCTTCTCAAAGTTAAGCCTATGATTCAAATAATCAGATAATAAGAAGCATTTCTATGGAAATAAAGAAAACAATGGTTAAGGATTGGATCAAATTGTAAACCAGTTTCTGAGTACTGAAGTAGCTAGTTGAGAGGATTTCTAGATGCGGGCTTAGAGCAACTTCGGATAGGTGCTTTTAGGGGTGGTGGTAACGATCTGACAGATTTTCTTTGTAGTTTGAGTGTTTCTGGTGATCGTTTTGAGTAGCCCATAGAACAACAAGCATGAAAACTGTCCATATATGAGCCGTTCTGGTGATTTCCCTGAATTTTACACCAAGTTGTTCATATTCAGTTTGCAAGCCTTCAGGAAAAAGGCCAGTTTTTAGTTCTCAAATGATTCCAAGTCAAAAGGATGGCAAAAAAACTGAAGATGGTCATTTGGAGAGTTGTAGCCAGGCAGTGGAGGAAACTAAAAGAAATCAGGATCTAGTCCAGTTTAATGTGTTAGAATCTAATATCCACAAAGCTATGTTAGTGAACCAAAATTTTTCTCTCTATACTCACTCTTATTTTTACCAAAGATAGCCAGATTAAGACTAATTTGTTTGCAAACTAAATCTAGTTTCAGTAAACTTGGCCTGATTATTTAAGTACAGCAAACAGTGATTGATCGTAAAGGCTCTTTTAAATCTGCTTTGCTTGAACTTTTTAAAGGCATCTTCTGACTGAAATTTTAACAGCCTCTGAAGGCCAGAAGCCAAGCCAAATACTTGCCATGAGACTTCACCTGTAATACCTAGGGTTCTGGGTTAATTCCTCTCTTCTTGAGGTCCCCAGAATATCGTGAAGTTCTTGCACCCACAATGTAGTGACCATGCTTACTCACCTAGTAAGTTTGCTTGGAACCCTGTAAGCAAGACTTTCTATAAAGTCAACCTTAAAGTTGTGTGGGCATGTCTGAGTCTACCCATGTCTCCCTCAAATACAGCATTCCAGTGAAAACCATGGTAATATAACCAGTGTTTCCAATTGTGTCCTGTTACAAGGAGAACAAATTTTTACTGAACTTATACAAATAAAAATTGTTATGAAATCATAAGAATACTCACTGAAAGTTGAGGAATTCTGGAAAGATCAGGTAGCTCTGGAGAAAAAGATAAAATACACCTTTGTGAACAAGTTGAAATATTTATCAAATTGCTATAAGTCATAGTATAAGAAAAACTTTCCCTTAAATCTGAAAAAAAAACATATTTAAGAAAATCATTAATGGTTCAACAGAAATGTCATAGAAATTATAATCATCTTCAGTTCATTCAGTCCCATTATTAATTCTTGTTCTGCTTGAATCTAGTGTTTCCTCTAGTTCCAGAAATTCTTACCCAGTTCAGTTTTATAATCAAGGTCATCAAAAGAAACCTGTACTCAGAGTTTCTTCCACTAGTCTCACCACAGATGAAACATCTGCAGGGAAGCTTTTGTGAAAGCATCTGAGTAAAAGTATGTGTGTCTGTAAATGATAAAAGACTTAAAAATGGCCATGGTGAAAAAGCTGATTAGAATGAATTATAATGCAGTGGACAAGTAAATGTGGTTGTTTCTGTGACACATAACACATTGTGGTAACAACATACTAAGATGTACCACATTTCATACAATTTTTAAACACTTATTTTAATAACATAACTACACAAATATAATTTAAGAGAGTTTAGTATCACTTATTTGACAATGCTTCCCATGTAATTGAACATAACAAGCCTAATTAGTGTAATGTACCTCTCTTTGTATAAGAAGAACAAATCTTTAAATGTTCCATTGGAGCTCTGGGAAATTTCAGTTAGAGTGTGGTTAAAAGATTTCATTTTAGACTTTAGTTTTGGCAGGTTTCTCAAAAATACATCAAAAAGTTTGGACATTTGATTAAATAGGCTCACAGATTATTCTGAAACAATACTTACTTAACCCAAGTGGTAAAAGATTTCAAAAGCAAGTACAGAAGGTTGTGAGCAAGAAGGCTCAGGTTTTTTGATAAAGATCCAACAGAGACAGAACATAGCATCTTTGTGTTTCTAGGCAGATTACATGAAGGGTAAAGGAAAACTTTGTTTACAAACTCTTATAAAAAGCAAATCAATGGCCTAAGAAAATGTTTTCTTTTAAACAGAGAGAAAAAAACAAATTCTAATTTTGTACTGGTGTACTTTTGATAAAACTCATTCTTAAATAAATTTAATCTTAGCTAGTAATGACCACCCTCTTCAAATAATTAGCCTCACTTTAGGACAAAATTGTTTTCTTCTCCCTCAACAAAAATATATTTTTTATATCTCACACTTTTTCTTACAAAAAACATGTATCTTACTTTCCTTGCATACAGAGCTGTTTCTCTTATTTCTAGTACATTTAATACCATATATTAATTAGAAATCCTCACTCTTAGAAAATTTAATTTCTAGGGAAAACTAAGTAGTAAGCAATTCTGAATTGCCTGTTATGCCAGCAATTTTTACACTGGAAAATGTATGAATGCATTTTATAATCTAGGAACATGAGTTTCTTCATAGTATAATCTTTTAATAAAGCACAAAGTGGTATGTTTACTAACAGACCCAAATTGATTTTTAATTTCTCTGTAATAAAGGCAACCAAAAGTAAACAAACTTATATTTAGTAATTAATGTTTTTTATTTTATTTGGAAATGACCTAGATATTCAATGAATTCAACATAATTCATCACTTAACTTAGCAAAACTTCAAAAGTTCTAGGGTTACCAAAAACATCTGGAGGAAACTATTTAAAAAGTTTACCTAGGGGCGCCTTGGATGGCTCAGTCGTTAAGCGTCTGCCTTCAGCTCAGGTCATGATTCCAGAGTCCTGGGATCGAGCCCCGCATCAGGTACCCTGCTCAGCAGGAAGCCTGCTTCTCCCTCTCCCACTCCCTGTGTGTGTATCCCCTCTCGCTGTCTCTCTCTCTAATAAATAAAATCTTAAAAAAAAAAAAAGTTCACCTAAAACCCTTTTTTCTTATTTACATCTATTCAATTTACTTGTTCTTAACAAGTATGCTTAAGTTACCCATAAAAACTTCAAGAGATAGCAAAGTCAGTCATCCTCCCAAGATATAATGATTATTTTTTAAAACATTTTGTAACAGAGATAATACTAACTTATATGACTCTACATAAACCCAAGCAGAATAAAAGTTTTAATTTTAATGCTGGTAATGTTAAAAACATGTCTATTTTAAACCAACAACCTTAAATTAGCTTCAATACAGAATATTTTTTCAGATCCTGTGAACTTGAAAAACATTTGGGTTAGTTTCTAAGAGTTTTAGAATGCCCAGTCCTTAGAAGTGCTTGCCTTCAAACCAACTAAATAGAGCTCTTTCACAAACTAATTTTAGCAAGATAGATAGATAGGTAGATAGACACACACAGATAGAAACAAAAATCTTATAGCTTTTATTTTTACTAATATTTGTGGTGAGGACATTATAAGCCTGATTTCCAACCTCTCTTTTTTGTTTTTCTGATAAGAAACTTCGTTAAGTTTGTATTTCAAAGAATGGCTCTTAGGTCCCAGAGAAGATGTGGGTAGAAAACTTACAAAAACACAGAGAAAGAATCCAAATTTTCTCCAAGATGGACTGTTTGGGACATACTGGCTTCTTCTCAGAGGTGCTAGTCTGGGCATAACAGCCCTTTCAGCAATCTGTACTTCAAAAAAGCCTCTTTTCCCTTTTTAAAATTCGATCTCAGGTGAAATAAAACAAAAAATAAACTACTGGGACTATATCAAAATAAAAATCTCCTGGAGAGTAAAGGAAACCAATCAACAGAACATAAAAGACAACCTATGGAATGGGAGAAGATATTTGCAAATGACAAATTTGATAAAGGTTAGTATCCAAAATAAATAAAGAACTGCTACAACTCAAATCCAAAAGCCAAATAATCCAATTAAAAATGGGCAGAAGACATGAACAGACATTTCTCCAAAAAAAGACATCTAGATGGCCAACAGACACATGAAAAGATGCTCAACATCACTTATCATCAGGGAAATGCATCTCAAAACTACAATGAGATATCACCTCACACTGTTAGAATGGTTAAGATTAGTAACACAAGAAACAACAGCTGTTGGAGAGGTTGTGGCAAAAAAAGAACGCTTGTGCACTGTTGGTGGGAATGCAAACTGGTGCAGCCGCTGTGGAAAATAGTATGGAGATTCCTCAAAAAGTTAATAAGAGAGCTACCCCATGATCCAGTAACTGCACTACTGGGTCTTTACCCCGAAAATAGAAAAACACTAATTCAAAAGGATACATATACCCCTATGTTTAACTGCAGCATTACAACAGCCAAATTATGGAAGCAGCCCAAGTGTCCATTGACAGATTAATGGATAAAGAAGATGTGATATATATATACACACACACAATGAAATATTATTGAGTCACAAAAAACAATGAAATCTGCCATTTGCAACAACATGGATGGAGTTAGAGTGTATTATGTGAAGTGAAAGCAGTCAGAGAAAGACAAATGCCATATGATTGCACTCATGTGGAAACAAAACAAAGGAAAAAAACAGACAAACCGAAAGAGACTATAGTCAAAAAACGGGTGGTTACCAGAGGGCACGGGGGTGGGAAGATGGGTGAAATATACGAAGTGAATTAAAAGTACACTTATGGGACACCCACGTGGCTCAGCCCATTAAATGACTGACTCTTGATTTCAGCTCAGGTCATGACCACAAGGTTGTGAGATCAAGCCCCTTGTCAGGCTCCATGCTCAGTGGGGAGTCTGCTTCTCTCTCTCCCTCTCTCTACCCCCTGTGCCCCTTCCCCCACTCATGCTCTCCCACTCAAATAATCTTTTTTTTTTTTTAAGATTTTATTTATTTGACAGAGAGAGAGATTACAAGTAGGCAGAGAGGCAGGCAGAGGGAGGACGGAACAGGCTTTCTGCTGAGGGCTCCATCCCAGGACCCTGAGATCATGACCTGAGCCGAAGGCAGAGGCTTTAACCACTGAGCCACCCAGGCACCCTAAATAAATAATCTTAAGAAAAAAAAAGTCCACTTATCATAACGAGCACTGAATAATGTATGGAATTGTTCAATCACCATACTGTATACCTGAAACTAATATAACCCAGTATGTGAACTATACTGGAGTCAAAATTTAAAACACAATTAAAAAAAAAAAAAGATGAGCTTGAAAGGTTTCTAGAGTTGGATTTCTGGTTTTGTTGCAATTTGTAAGAAAAAGACAGTTGTCTCCAATTCCCCGCCCCCCAAAATGGATTATAGCCTGAATATCTATGGATTGACCTGCCTTTCTAATTAAACTTTTATTTTTTTAAAGATATATATATTTATTTTAGAGAGACAGTGGGTGAGAAGGGGGAGGTGCAGCGGGAGAGGGAGGTGGGAAGAGAAGCAGACTCCATGCTGAGGGTGGAGCCTTGAGATGCAGGGCTCGACATGGGGCTTTATCCCAAAAAGCCGAGATCATGACCTGAGCCGAAACCAAGAGTCGGACACTCACTGAGGCACCCAGGTGCCCCAAAAACTTTTAGTGTTTTCTATATTCCAAAATTTTAGATTCCAAAAAAAGGAATCAAAAGATTTATGCCTTTGTAAAATCTGTGTCAAGGATTTTAACTAAAGTCTTTTTTTCTGAGTACAGAATTTAACCTTGGCTTCCATTAATGTCTGAATATTGGCCTTCCCTGATTCATTTGTAGGAGGGCTAGGAGCAACTTTGGTCCTCTGTTTTCCCTCTGTGAAGCGTTTCTCCAGGGGCCTATCTGGCTGAATAACCATAGTATAATCATGGGGTGGAAGAACTCACCTTAGCAGCCGGTCAAGGTCTCTGTGAGTGGGATTGGGAATAGCCATTAACCTAATTCTTCTCTGAATTTGGTAGATCTTCTGAAAGTGGAGGAAAAAAGGCTTTTTAATTCAAAAGACTGCTGCTGTTCAGGAGACATGGGTTTTGCAGTGGTGGGGTCTAAGATACATCTACGATGGTACTGCCCAGAAATTCCTGAAGCTGAAAGGGCCTCTTACAGCAAAGCAAGCCCTACTGCCTATCCGAGATGCTTCTGCTAAACTCACTTTCTGGCTTTCAGTGTGTATATGACTAGCCTGAGAAGCCTGGCTACTTTAAACCCAGAGATTAGACCAGTGTGTTCTCTGTAAATCTTACGGGGAAAGTTAAAATAGGCAGATGGGGTTGGATTTTAAGAGGAATTTATGTTGGATGTGGACATTAATGTCTTAGGTCTAATTTTTTTTTTCTTCATCTCATTTGGGGAGTCCCTAAGTTTAGTGATTATACTAATCAGACAATTGAGAGCTCTCCATAAATAAGTTTTTCCTTGCAAATACAGCCAATTTAAAGGACCCCTCTTCCAGCCACTGACAAGTAGGATCTTATTAATTCCAATAGCAACTCAAACCAATAAGCCCTTTTATGGTATGATCAAAGACACAAGAGGTGTCCCTCTCTAGGGCAGATAATGCAGCCTCTAGCATACAAAAGTTTACTCCCAAAGATTGTCTTAAGAAAGCAAAGGACTTTGTTGCACAGGCAGTAAGGATGGTGTAGTGAAACGGTGCTGTCAGTCTCCCACAAAAATGAGTAGATCTGCTAATCTGTGACAGCAGGTAGACTCTATAAGAATGGGACTTTCCAACACTAACAAGCAATGAAGGATGACGTGACAAAGGCCCCTTGTGGGCTAGGACCTTTTATGACAAACTCTCTTGAGGACTGGCATGCCCAAAGTGTGCTGCTCCTAACTGCAGGTCTTGGGACCCGAGTCTATTTGGCCATCAAGGTGCACACCAGTAAGTGCACCTTCCGGACAGTGAAGACCAGAGAGAATATTCTTATTGATCACAAAGCCAAGCTCTTAGGACATATAACAAGATGAAAGGAAAAACCTCATCTGGTTTTTCTGAAGTGCACACTGACAGTCTTAGCTAAGTGCTGGGTCTCTCAGAGCCAAACTAATAGCTTGGAGGGATGTGCTGTGGGTTGCCGATTGTTCAGTTAGGCAGGTGACCTATTGTTAATCTAACCTGTTCTGTGACCAACTTATCCTAACATGGGAGCCCCTGAGTTAGGTGGTAAGCACTCTAATAGCTTTTAAGTGCTCAACCCATGCCCACCAATTTCGAGGCTCTGGCTTCCAAGATTTCCCATGGCAACAGCCTTTACCTCATATGCATATTAACCCACAGGAAAGTTTGTCTAAGCAGACACTAGTCTGATGAGAGCCATCGCTTCAAGAGTCTGTGAGGCTGGCTCAAAGAGTGTGCTTCTAGAGCCTAGGCCTGCTTTCTGCCTCCTGGAAATTCCTTTTTATGACAAACAATACAAAACACAGAGATGAAGGGGGAAAAAAGACCATCTCTGAGAGGGAATGGATCGCTAACAGTACTCAACCACATTTTTACCAAGACTTGCTAAGGCCAATGTATTAGTTCCACAATATTTTCTCTTGCTAATCTAAATTTAAAGAAAAAAGATTCTCCTTACTCTCACTCCTCCAGATTCTGCAGACAAGAGATTCTGGGAGGCAGACATGGAAAGAAATCTTACCTTCTGCTGGTTGTATGTCAGATGTCCCAATATCTTAAAACTGCAGAATCTTCGGAGTAACTACCCCATGGAAGCCAACTATAGGGGAGGAATTTAAACTTCATTCTACCCATCAAGGTTCTTCCAGCTAGTCTAAGAATTAAATTGATAGGTAACAGGATTAGTAGTGACAGGATTGGTAGGTGACAGATTAACAGGAGAAAAAAAAAGTTTTATTGTATGTGCAGAGAGACCCAATAATGCAATTGAGACCTAAAACCTGGGTAGTTTTTATCCTATATAGATAGATAATCTGTGAGGAATTGACAGGACAAAGAAAACTTACCTTTCAATTAGTAAAGAATTTTAAATTGAATTTGGGCTGAGGCAGTAAATTAGTAACAAGTTACAAGGGTTGTTTATACAGCTTTCTTGGCTCTACATTTCCTATCTCTGATAATAAGGATGTTTCTTTACCTTGTGGTACAGAGAGGGTGCCTTTTCACATCGGAGATTCATTTCCTGCTTTCAGGGGGATAGAGGGTGTGGTCTGGGTGTCATGGTGCATAGTCTTGTCTCTTATGCAACTTTTATTTAAAATAATCAATATACTAAAGTGGGACATTTTGGGGTGGTCTGCCCTTGGCCCCTACACATTTAATGGTGTGTAAAAAATCCCTGCAACCCTCTTGATCTTCTCTTTTTTAAATAAAGTGAGCACTTTGAAGCCAAAAAAAAAAAAATGGTAATGGTGTCTCTTCTAAAAAAGAGAAGATCAAGAGGGTTGCAGGGATTTTTTTTTTTTAACAACAAATACATCATGTGTCCCAATCTCATTTACATCAGTGTCTCAAAACCATTCACCAGGTTCCTTGGCCAGTAACTGGTTAGGAAGCATCAGCCTTAAAATATACTAAAATATTACTTTTAAGTCTATACCATAAGAAAATTAGAAAAGTCTATACTGAAAAGAAAAATTTTATAGATATGGGTTATTACAAAATAAAAATGAACAGATACTTTTTAGACCCCTTTGTTTCAACTTCCCAATAGCCACCTGATTTAGAGAACCATTAAGTAACCCTGGAAACAGTAAGCACTGGAAACAATCACTTAAATGAAACACCAGATCTCCCACCTATGTAATAATGCAAAGAAAATACTTCTCCTAAAACATCCATCCACAATAATTATGTCAAAACCAAGCAATAAGCTCCTTTAGCTGAAATCCCCTAAATAATCTTCAAAAAAAGTGCCAAGAACATAATAATGTAAATGTCCTGTGATCTTTAACCAACTTTTTAGTATCACATTAAGGGCTAGAAAGGGCTTTCAGCTTGCAAGTCTGGCTTATTTCAAAGTCCACTTCTTCAGGAAAGTATTTTTAAATTAATGAGATTAGGTTCACAAATATGACCATTATATCAATTTACAGATTTTAGTATAACAGATTATGAAGAGGAATTCTTCATAACACATACACAACACACAAACACAATTGTTCAAACTTATAAAACTCCAAAAAGTTAAACCAACTAAATATTTCTTAATAGTATCACCATTAGAACATCTCCTCTAGCACAAACTCTAAAATTGCTGACTTGATTTTACTAACATTGATTTTGCCAGCTAATAGCAGAGAAAAATTACCTCATCGGCCTTGACATAAATGAAAAACTCTAAATTTCATAAGTCTTCTTTTCATTAGGAGCCTAAACTCTTCTGACTCATGGAGCCAACGGCAGGTATATACAGCATCACATTTATCTTCCCAATCTCTAGAACTTTCAAAATTTTAAGAGACACAAAATAATACCAGGACTTTGAATTCCATTGCCTTCTACTGTTTCACTTTTCCTACCTGAGTTATGACTTTTTAGGAATTAAATAAATTCGTCTGAAAGTCATTTGGAAGTTTCTGTATTTGCCCTTGAATGATAGTTCTTCATGACATGAGTTTATTCCACCAATTTCCCTTAGCTTAGAGAGTTCTAAGACCTGTTCTGTGACCTTGCCTAGCTTTCAAAGTACTACAACCACCTAACTTGCTGCCTAGCACTTATTTGAATGGATAAACGAATGAATGCTCACAATAAATTGTAAATACAACAAACTATTTCAAGGGTGCATTCCAGTGTTATCTGAAGACACTTTAAGCAGCAATTAAAGCTCTCACTCAACAATTATAGTTTTAGCAATACAAGTAGTTGTCTTCTTACAAAAGAATATACTTCTACGTGATCACAATTTACTACTACCTGGTGGCTGGCTCATTCCATTGGCATCAATTTTAAAACTCATCCAGATTTCAAGAATATTGAAATATGAAAAATTCTAACACTTCAGAATTAAAATTTAATGATTTTACAACTAAGTAATCTAAAAGGGAGCAGGGAGGAAAGGAATGACAGAAGACTGACCATATTTCTTTAAAGACAAAGTTATCAAATTAAGAACCTATACAGGCCAAACTCTAACATCACACAAGAGAAAATGAAAAATATGACAAATAAATAAATCTTCCATGTCATGTCTTGGAGGTGCAGGGAATACTGGTCTTTAAACTTTCCTGTATATTAGAATCAAGTGGAAAACTTTTGACCTTGATCCGAAGAATGTGAGTATCCAGAGGCTGGACTGAGGATTTCTTTTTAAAGCTCCCCCTATGATTTTTAAAGTGCAGCCAGATTTAGTGGGTTGGGAATCACTGCAATACTGCCTGCCTAGTGCTGTTACTTTTCTCCAACACAATACTGTCTTTCTTTAAATTAGCCAACAAAAAAATAAATAAATAAATAAATAAATAAATAAATAAATAAATAAGCCAACAATTATCTTTTGTAAGAGTAAAAAAAAAAAAAAATCCTCATTTATGAATATTCTCCTTTTTTCCTTGCTACAGACCTTGGTTGCTCTGTGGTCTTTATAAATTATAACCAAACTAATTAATTAGCAAGAGATGGCAAGAGATGCAGGTTCTGGTAACCTAGATCTATCCCTGTGTCATCCTACTCTTGTTACTCCCCCACCAGCCAGGCCTGTTTCTGCCTGTGAAATGCTGGTGTTGGATTAAATATCTAGGTTTTTTTCTGATGCTCTATCTTTACAAGCAGAATATTTAACAAGTTAAAAACACATCCAAATTTATCTGTCTTAGTTCCAATATTCCTAACTGTTGGCAATAGCCAGAGAAACTGTACTAAATTCGAGGAAGGTATTTCCTCATCAGGAACAATTTTCAGTCATTGTCAATAGAATGAGATGGTGATGAAATGCTAAGGCCAATATTATTCAGGCTTGATGCTACTATAGCAACAGACATATTCACGGGGAAAATACATTTGGTTTCATGAATACAACTAATTATCAACTTGAAAATTTAACAAGCTGTGTGGTCCCAGACAAGTTATTTACCTTCTCTGTGCTTTTGCTTCTTGTGAAAACTAAATTAAATCCAATTAAAGCATTTAGCAGGTACTTTGAAAACATGCTCAATACTTCAAAAAATCTTTTTAGAAAGCTTAAGTTATAAAGCCCAACCTATAAATCAAGAAAAGAAAGGAATTTAAAACTTTTGTTTTATTTCTATTATCCACTAAGAGAAAGGACTATGAAATGCCTGTCCCATCAGATGACCTGGGGATGAAGTAATCCTTAACAATATGGTAGAACTGTCCAGGAAAGTCCAACCTATTCTAGAAACAAAAACTTAATATTTGTTCTTTTACAATATCAATGAATACAACATAGGAAAAATTCAACAGACTCAAATTCAACTAGTGTTTACCAAGTGAATGAAACTGACCAGGCAGCAACTATGTAAATTCTATTTTATTATTCAGAGCTGCAGAAACATTAAAATGAACATAGGTAAGAATAGCAATATGCAAGGGTTTGCTTTTCATTTTAACATGTCCACAAGAAACTAACATAAAAATAGGCATTTACAAATTTGCAGAAGCCACAAATTGAAGCAATCACCTATATATAAAACAGCTAGAAATTTACTAGCCATTGTAATATCCCAATTAAGAATCTGAAAAATGTTCTCTATTAAGAACATATGAACTCCATTCTTATTAAGTTTGTGTTGGTGGTATAGTGGTGAGCATAGCTGCCTTCCACAAAAGCCTGCTCATTAAAAGAGGACACTTCCCCCAAGAAGTGTTATGATATAAGCAATAATACTTTCAAATTATTTGCTTAGCAAAACAATAATTTAAAAAAATTTAAATACAGAGGTATGAGACACAAACAGATAAAGCAAGTATGACAAAATAAATTATGTGATGAATGAATTGTTAACAAGATTGTTCATTATTCAGTTCAGATGGAAGGTATAGGTCTTAGCATAAAATATTTGGAAAGGAAGTTTACATACCATTCTGAGCTTAGAAGTATAACTGAGATCAGTCTCTTCTTCCCTTAGATATTAAATATATTTCAGTAATAATGTTTTATTTAATGTTTTTTAAAGAACGATAAAGCCAATCCACAAAGTTGGGATATACACAGAATTATCTCTGAATATAACAGAAGCTCCTGAATGTAATAGGAAGGGCTTCTAAAATTTGTTTCAGCCTGAATTCATTCCATCAGAACCCATTAGAGTATATAAATCTCACAGATTCGGTTATAGCTAGTCAACTTAAAGTGAGGAAAATTAGTTCTTGGCTTTTCCTTTTTTTACAGGAAGTTGACCTTCTAAGTACTTATTGATGAGGTCTTCTTGTGTGGATGGTGAACAGGGCTGATATCTGCAGTACTCCATTGTGTATTCTCCCTTTCCCTGAGGAGTTAAAAAAACAACAGAGATTTTGTTTGTTTATTTGTTTTGGTACATCTACCAAGGAAAAGCCATGCAAAGACAGGATTTCACAAACGTGAGCACTGTGTAGGGTGGTTTCTTAAAGAGCACTTGAGTAAAGTTTAAACACCTGCTTACCTCTGTGCATGACCTAAGTTCAGTGGAATAACCAAACATATCATTTAGAGGGACCTGAAAACAAACACAGGATATTGATACTGCTTATTGAAAAATATTTGAGAAAAGTACAGAAAAGCCTTAGGTTACTTAATTCCTTTAGTCTTAGGTTTCTACTAACTACTTTTGATTTAAAAGAATTAAAAGCCAGAGAAGTATATTTTTGTTTTAATGAAGGTAAAAATCTTATTTAAGAATAATTTAATGTGGACGTCACAACTAGAAACCAAATCTTTCTGTTTCACAGGGTGGACACCACTGACGGCCTTCCCTTCCTCAGACCTATTCCACACTCTGGCTGCAGGTCAAACATGGAGGTTTCTTCTGTGAAAATGTTAATACAACTTGCCTTTGGACACCTCAATAATATGCTGATAGTAGTGTCTTTTAGGAGGCCTTATGTAATGTGATACACACTTTCTTCCATGAGATTTAAGTAAAGCACAGGCAATGGAACTCAATATTATCCAGTAAATCAGAGATAACGTGATAAAGCACTATACAAATGAAACTTATAACAAAAAAATAAAGACAACTTTTATACATCTAATAACACATTCATAAAGGCCCACATAAATCTTATTTTTAGCTTTTGCATTTAAGAGCTGCTCTAACAGCAAATTATAGAAACTGCCGCAAATATGACACTTGAGTAGCTAGGAAAATGTGTCAATTTGCTCTACACTCTCCAAAACAAACTCTCCAAACCCAAAAACTAACTCTCATTTCTATCTGTGGTTACTAAAAGCAAGATTGTCAATGACCGATAGTACTTACATCGGCATACAGTGTAAAATAGTCCTCAATCCCATCTTGCCCTGTGATTACCCCATGGCGCCGGTTAATTCCCGCAATCACAGGTCCATGAAATTCATTTGGGGCTATAACTTCCACAGACATAACAGGTTCCAGAATACATAATGTTGCATTTGCCAAAGCTGGGTTAAAAAAAATACACAAATCAATTTATTAATCTTTAAATAAATGGGAACTCTTCCCTACCCAGATATACATAGCTCAGAGTGCTTCCAAAGGTACACACGAGTGATGCGGTTAAAGTATTTAATCTTGACTCTTTTTTCTAGTAGCCATAATAGTCATTCTCCTAGATGGAAATTCCAATAAGACAACACATGATTACAGTATTAATATTTCTATTACTATATTTTTATCCTTAAACATTACTAAGCTACAGAAAATATAAAAGGGATCTTTAAACAACATTCAATCAAGTCCTTTACCATCTAAATTATCCAGTTGAGGGTTACTTATTCTCTTTCTCTGAATACTTTCAGGAGCAAAGACACTCACTGTTAAGTCTTTGACCAGGTAAACCAATTCCTTCTGGTTGGTCCCTGGAGGATAGTTATTTTTAACTGTAAGAGAATAACTTTTATCATATATTTGGAGACAATAATCAAGTCACACCCGAGTTCTGTCTTTCCTTTTCTAGGCTAAACAATTTCAACACGTGGTTGAGAATCAGAAGACCAAGTTTCTAGTTTCTGCTCTGACCCTAACAAGTTACATATGCCTTTTAAAAAAACAAAATGTGTCCAGCCCTCAAGTATCTTCACCTACAAAATAAAGATACTGGATGTGAGGAGACATTTAAGCACTAAAACGTCTGTGTCCAAGCTTATTTTTATCCCCCTTAATATATAACCAAAACATTTCTTAATGTGACAAATGTTGACTGAGGGTTTTATTTAACAATGTGGAGAACAGAATAACATTTCAAACATTCTTATTTCATTTGCATGTTATGATAGCGTGGAATAATGCTTCAGCCTCAGACTGTATGATTTATCTCTAAATAAAAACTTTAAGCAAAACGTAGAAAAGATGACAAAGAAAATATGTTAAGATAATCACAGCTTTCCAGGCATCAATTTGTTTATAGTAAATATATCGGCAATCATTCTTGTATATTCATTAAAGCACTTCTCCTAAAGACACTATTAGCTTAAGTGCAATAATTTTAAGAACAGCAACTTCATATGCTTGTATTTCTTTGAATTATTTTGTAATTCAAATCATAGCTCAGACCTACCTTTGACTAATTAGTCCTCATTAGAGAATTTTGTTCTAAAAAAAGAGAAGTAACTGAACTTTGCAGACTCCAAAGCTTCCTCAGCTAAGCCCCCAAAAATGCTGCTCAGACATCAAAGGCAGCTGACTAACATTCGGGACTGTAGAAACAGCTCTAGCTCTTGTAATGTCTGGGGTTATCACAAAAGCAGAGCTTCCCTGGCTCTAAAGAAATGCAATGCAGAAGAAGATCCCAGAAAGACAGATGTGAGCAGACATATTAAGATTTAGTACACATTTGTGCTCGCTTCGGCAGCACATATACTAAAAAAATTTTAGTACACACTACCTCATGCTTTCAATAGGTCAGTAATATAAAAGAGCTAGACTGTGAAAGGGTCATATTTTAAAGAGAAGAAAGGGCCAGGTAGACAGTGCCCATCATTTAATTCCTGAGGATGTCCTGTACAGTTCTCAGTTTCATAGTCTCTCATCCTGCTCCTTTCCCTTTAACTTCCTCTTTCTTCCTAAACTCACCTCTTGACTCACTTCCAAAGAATTCATGCCTTCCTCTAACCCACTGTGACAAGACTCTGGAGTGAATTCACCCTGCCGTATTGAACAGTCACATGGCAGCCCATTCCTAAAACCTATGTTTCCTCAAGCAGATTCGTAGCAAAGGTCTATGGCTTTTTAAGATAGCAAGTAAAAATACCAACATCATCATAGGTACTTTTAAGCCTGAAGTGGTGAGAAGAGGCAGTAATATTTTTATTTCAGTTCACTAGGAATAATGCTGATAACACCAGGCCAGATGCTGAAGAGGTCGTATGAGGGGGTGTTCAAACGCTAGGACTCTGGGCTGGGTTTAACCCTCGGCTCCACCACCATCATATAATTTGAGCCATTCAATTAACTACTCCGAGTCCTATTTTCTCAATTGTAAGATCACTGATAATTCATGTACTCAGCATAAAACACCACACATAGTGATCAATAAATGTTATTATGAGTACTCTGAGACAAGAAGCTAGGGAATGGTGGCATGGCACAGTACCAGGTGAAAGGTAATCCAAAGGAAAGAGTGACTAGCATTCACTGCCCAAGTATGCATGTGCAAGTTTTCAAATACATTCCTATATTTAATTTTACATTCTCTCACATAGTGTTATGGAATTACTATCTCCAAGCAGCCTGGGGAAAGTTTCCACAGAGTAAGTATGGAGCAGAGCTGGGATTTAATCTCTAAGCCCATCACATAATGGGGCAGGAGATCAAAGAAGAGGTGCTGTCAAGTTAACTGAGCTAACCTTTACTTCTAGGCCTTTATTTCTCTTACAGAGTCGCTATAAGTTTGAGGTTTCTGGGGAGACCAAGCATAGTGTTCTAAAACCTGGCCACAGAAAATGATGGCAATGGTCACATTCGTAAGGTGAAACATGCTCAAACAGAACATTCAATTTTAGATTCAGTTTTAGTTACATCACTGATTAATCTCAGGGACAAAATTTAAACTGTGACCCAACACAGTTCCAGTTTCCATTTTTTTAATGAAAAAAATGAGAATCTGAACAATTTTTCTTCCGATTTTCACAATAGAGAATGGCTCATAAATCTAAGGTATTCTGATACTGGGCTCATTTAATGACATTTTTACCCCAAACTCTCAAATGGCCTTCAAGAGAGGTTTATGAATGAAAAGCTGATTTTCTTATTGAACTAAGAAAAACTTCCATTTACCCTATACACTTGCCCTTCAATTATGGATGACTGAAAAACAGATGAAGAAACTGCAAAGTAATTCATTTTTCATGCTAGCACTCTGCTGATTTGTACATGATTATCAAGGCAAAAAAAACCAAAATTCAATTACTATCTAGTGTTTTTCCTTTGCACACCACACCCACCAGGCCGTTTTCATATTTAATGTTTGTACACTTAAATAATTAAAAATGTCACATATTCACCTGTTTAGTCAATATTCATATATACAGACTGTTTTCATGGATGCACATGAGTAAATTGGCATATACATCTACATTTAGTTATATCTCATATAGGAACAATTAAAAAAGATGAGGCTCTTTGTTAATGAACAACCATACCAATTATCTGGCTTTGTGTAAACTCTATCTCCAGGAAAGCTACTAATTTCCAGTCAAGAACCAGCATAGAACAATTAGTGATTTCTAATTTAAATTCATACTTAAAAGTATCGACATGAATGGAACTGGAGGGGACTATGCTAAGTGAAATAAGTCAAGCAGAGAAAGACAATTACCATTTGGTTTCACTTATTTGTGGAACATAAGGAATAACATGGAGGGCATTAGGAGAAGGAGGGAAAAAATGAAGGTGGGGGAATCAGAGGGGGAGACAAACCATGAGAGACTATGGACTACAGGAAATAAACAGGGTTTCAAGGGTGGGGGATGGGTGAGCCTGGTGATGGGTATTAAGGAGGGCACGTATTGCATAGAGCACTGGGTGTTATATGCAAACAATGCATCATGGAACGCTACATCAAAAACTAAGGATGCACTGTATGGTGACTAACAAAATAAAAAGGAAGTATCACAATATACAGGTATATCAAATCATCATATGTACACTTAAAATATCTCACAATTTTGTCAATTACACTGCAATAAGGTTATAAAAGGTACAAAAGTGATTGTAACTAATTTGTCTAAGATTTACTGAAGTGATAAACACCCTATGGGGCAAAAGAGGCAAGTGTTTTAATGTGAATCATGCCTTAGAAAATCTTTATTTTCCTTGTGACTTAATTTCCCTTTTCCCTAATAATACAATCTTCAAATTATGACAAGATTTCCAGATCACAGATTTCAACTACATTTTTAACAGAGCTGGCAAAAGAAAATGAAGGATTTTCTCTCCCTTTCACAACTTTGAAACTAATACACAAATTACTTACGGCTGCCATTAGTTTAAGTAATATAAGGAATTAACAACCTGGTCAAGAAATGAGCAAACTTTTCCAACCACTGCCTCACATCAACACAAAGTCCAAAATTCATACAGAATCAACAAAATCGTGACTTACAGAATGCTTAAAAAATATTGATTAATTTTTACTGTCCATTTTGACTCCCTCTTTGATAAAATTTTTCTGAAAATTTTTCTGAAATGTCTGGTAAATCATAATTTAATCCTGTGATACTTATGGACATTATTAATAATATGGAACAGATGTCAAAGAGAATAGATTTTCTGGGTCCAGGACACAGGTTTCAAGTTCCTTTGTTGAATGTCAAATTACTGTGTTATTTGCTTTTCTCTCTTAAAAGCAAGAATCAGATATACCTGCAATTGTTTCGGTTTCTGGTTCATCAGGATTTTTAATACACTGGTTATTCTGTGTGGAAAAGAGTGACAATTCCAGCAGTTTAGCAAGAAGTCTGTGCTGTGAATAAAGTTTACTGAGTTCCTTCAAAATATGTTGCCATCCTCAAAATGTCTAAAAGCCTACAATGTCACACATTACAAAAATTACTTACAAATTTATGGATTTCCTGACATCTGAATAAGTCACTGAAAAGAGCATGACTGTAATGTTTCTATAAAATATTTCTTAGTACTCCAAGCACATCAATCTTCTTTATTAAAAACACAATAGCCAAAATATGGAAAAAGCCCAGATGTCCACTGACAGAGGAACGGATAAAGATATGGCATGCATATCTATCTCTACCTATCTATCTACACACACACACATACACACAGGGCGGGGGGGGGATATTACTTAGCCATCAAAAAGAATGAAACCTTACCATCTGCAATGATGCGGATAGAACTAGAGGGTATTATGGTAAGCCAAATAAGTCCATCAGAGAAAGACAAATATCATATGATTTCACTCCTATGTGGAATTTAAAAATCAAAACAGATGAACACAGGGGAAGGGGGGGATGAAATAAGGTGAAATCAGAGAGGGAGATAGACCATAACTATAGGAAACAAATTTGCGGGTTGCTGGAAGGGAGGAAGGTGGGGGGATAGGGTAACTGGGTGATGGACATTAAGGAAGGCACCTGATGAAGTGAGCACTGGGTGTTATATGTAACTGATGAATCACTAAACTCTACCTCTGAAATGAATACTATACTATATGCTAATTAATTGATTTTTAAAAACTAGCAAAAAATCAGAACTTACAGATTATCTATAAATTTAAGCATATGAAAAATACTAGGTAATTTAGGAGAACAAGGTAGGCTTTTAGTTTTGGAAAAAAGAGAACACTGTAAACTACCCTCACTTCATTTCTAGATTTGCCCAGAACCTGCCATGGTCCCTGGTGGGCTGCCTAGGACTCTGGGGTACAAAACTAAAACACAGCATTGCATTCTCAGTCTCTGATGGTCTATCAGGGAAAACAGACACAGTGCTGCAGCAAGTGCCAGAACACAGAATACCTTGTTTAAGAGCACCTTCTCCTGCACGGATGAAAGAGATTTCATTGGAATCAACCATGTGGTGCGCCCCATCTTGCAGGACAAACCGGAGCCCGGAAAGCTTGTGACCAGAAAGAGGGCCTTTCTCACAGGCATCCAAAAACCCCTGTTAATGAACGAACACAACTTCTGGAGTCAGCGGATTTCATTTCCAGATGAATTATCAAAAATACTCACACATTTTACTATTCAGAAGTTAAACATTTTTATGAATACTACATTTTACCCCTCAGAAAAAAAGTTTACATTTTATTACTGTGGCATCTAGATGAACAATCCCTTGGAAAAGCTTATCAGTTAAAGGTGTGAGCTGGTTTGAAAGTGATGCTGAGAGTGCCAACACTTACCAACTTCAGGAATTACCTCTTATAACCCATTACACAGACAGCCTGCTCTTAAGTTTATAAGGAGGACACAGAGGAAAGGCAAAGAAGAATACCTCCATCAAACTTGGCATTGATTCAACAACTATGTCTTGAGCTCCCACTGTACACTTATCACTGCTTTGCCTCATTGGCAGATCACTACTGTATAGCTTTGGTGTTACACATGTCAGTAAGAACTGGAATTCAAAAGTAATTTCATTTTCCCTAATGCAGTTCTTTAAAAAAAAAACAGCTTCATTGACATATGACTGATACACAGTAAACTAAGTATGATTTAAAAGTATAATTTGGTAAGTTTGCAATTCTTTTTCATTCCCTTTAACATTTGTAGAACTCCCACAATTCAAGTTAGTTTTTCCTGGCAAACAATCACATTGCTGCACATATAGTACAATATATTTCTGATACTGCAAAACTATAAACTCTGTATGTTGAAAAAAATATAAGCCCTCCTTCACCTACATTAATCTGGGAGAAAAGAAGATAACTTAAAAGTATAAGAGTGACAAAATACTGTCTTGAAATAAAGTATAATGAAGGAAATACACTAATCACAAAAAATGCTACCACCACTAAAACCAAAATTATAATTAGTAAAGATTTCTAGGTTAAAAGGGTAAATGAAAACCTAAAAATCTCAATGTATGAGAACAGACAGTTGCTGAAGGTTTACAACAGTCTTAAAGCCAGTGACCTAGAAAATAAAATACTAACCTCTTACACGTGCAAAGCACTTCACAATTTACAAAGAAATGTCACAGAGTATTATCTGACCCTCAAGCTGGTGAAGGGTTCAAGTTTAGTTTTCTATTTACTCAGAGTTTACAAACGAAGAAACTGGCTCTGAACACCATGATTTACCAAAGAGCATGTTAATCAGTAGCAGAGACGATGTGAGAACTCAGATGTTGCACATCTTGATGAATGATCAGGCTACTATAACAGTAAATTTAAAACTCTCATAAATCCCTAATGACTGCTACAAATTTTAATTGTCAATTGCAATTTACAAAGTAGGTTCAATGGATCAAAAGAAACAGAATAACTATGATTAAGAAATAGGATGAGGGATACTTGAGTGGCTTAGTTGGTTAAGCACCCAACTCTTGATTTCAGCTCAGGTCATGATCTCATGGATCTGAGATGTGAAATCCAGCCCTCTATTAGGCGCTGCACTGGGCACAGAGCCTGCTTAAGATTCTCACTCCCCCTCTCCCTCTGCCCCTTAGGAGAGGGCTTTATATACGAAAAGTGCTTAATAAACATTTGCTAAGTGCATGTGTTTGAAAAGCTGGCTACTGTTTCGTGACAGTTGGACTATGAGAAAGCAAGTAAGTCCTCTTAGAAAAAGAACTACTGCTTTGTTTTGGAAAAAAGAAAGGAAAAAAAAAAAAGAAGAAGAAACAGAATGAGTTCCCCCTCGTTGTCAGAGTGTATATTTATAGCTCTTCAACTTAATGAAGATTCTAAATCAGATAAAGAAGCAGGACTGTAACTGAAATGAACCATGGAAGACAATGTGACAGAAACAGGATTTGAGGGGCACCTCACTGGCTTAGTCAGAAGAGAATGAGACTCTCGATCTCGGGGTCATGAGTTTGAGTCCCACATTTGGTATAGAGATTACTTAAATAAAACTTAAAAAAAAAGAAATATGATTTGATACCTAATAAACTGAAAAAAATGTAATAAAGTTATTTTTATTGTTACCTTTTCTACTGCAGGCACAAACTGCTTTGGAACATTTGCCCCGAATGTTTCATCTGAAAACTCCAACTTAGTGTAGTTTTCTGGGTCCAGAGGCTCCAGTACACCTATTACTTTTCCAAACTGGCCTGCACCCCCCGATTGTTTTTTATGTGTAAATTCAAACCTGAAAGTGGGGGGAAAAAGGAGGGGGAAAAAAAATCAACATAGCATTATGTTAATTACCACAATAATTCTTACTGATTTAAATGAAAAACCATATTTCACCATTTTCACTTACTTGTTCCTTTGACTACCCTGCCATAAAATTTTACTGTAAAATTTATTTAAAAGGTCATTCTCTCTTTCATGTTTTTACTCGGAGGTGAGGCTAAGGTACACCACCAAAATAACCCATGGTTTTCTTTCATTCTGCCAATTCTTTACTTCACAAGTAGAAAAGCAAAAGTGTTAAAAGTCAGTGTAAGGTTCTTGCTCTAGTAATCTACATTCCAAAGAGCTCAGCCTCTTCTTTTGGAATGCCTCCCTTCCCTGGGACGTAGCGTTCTCTTCTTAAATCTCTACAACTAGAGACAGTTACTTGAAAATAGGAGCTCTGCAGTTAATTTATTCAGATAGTTCTATCTAAGTTTACTACTTGGACTTTATGAAGTGATGCAATACAAGGGAAGGGAGTTTCAGGTGGATTAATACCTGAAGAGAGTAATGACAAAATGATGACTGACATAAATTACTCATTTAAACAGACACATATACAGACAGGGCATTGTTTATTTCAAAGCACTAATGGCAACATAAACAGAATAAGCACTTTATATACATAGTAAACATTTGTAAACATACACTATTTCCCTGAAAATAAAAACAAAAACATTTCATGAGTATCTACTGCCTGCAAAGCATTTCTTCCTTTAAACTGAAACCTTCCTCAAGACCTCAAGATGAAAGAGGCCAGCTGCTTTCAAAATTATCTCAGATAATTGTAGGAAAATGGACATGAATGAGCGTGTTCCTACACACAGATCTGTGGTGGTTTGGAATTAGTAAATATTCATTTTGGTATGAGATGCCAGCTTGGAGTATGCGGATTTCATAAAAAGCCTAAATGTGAATGTGCCTGATGAACTGCTTTTAAATAATCTTCCAGTTGCCAAGAGATTCAGGATGGGCTGAGAAAAACAAAATGCTGAAAGGTTAATTTTTCTGGGAAGGAAAACAACAGCTATCAGAACTAAGAGAACGAAAGGAATTACTGCAGGGATTCCACAACTGTGGGCCACCGACAAAGTCTTGAGACGTTTACAGTTTTGTTTTCAATTTGACAATAATATAACATCAATACAAACATGTGCTCTATCTGTGCTATCTATAGGGTAATCACTAACCAGGGATGTTTACAGTTAAAATTTTTTTAAAATTTGAAATTCAATTCCTCAGTGCACTAGTCACATTTTAAGCGGTCACCAGTCAAATGCGGGAAGTGGCTACAGTACAGGGCAGCACAGAGAATATTCCCAGCACTGCCCTGCAGGACCAGGTCACAAACCAGTAAGTTTCCGGGGCCACGTCTGAATCATAATCAAGTGAATGCCAAGTAATGAAACACGGAGGTGCCAGGCTCATGCTAAGCAGTTTTAATGGGTTGTTTTGTTCTTCACCACAAACTATGAGGTGTGTACTACTTCCTTCACCATTTTACAGATGAGAAAGTAACTTGTCAAACATGATGCAGTTAAATGGCAGAGCCAGGATTTGCACCGAAACCAATGCTCTTAATCAAACATTTTCCTAGAAGGCTAGTAAGAACATAAGCTGACATAACCTGCAAATGACGATTTCACTGAAAAAGCTGTTAGAGGGCTGTACATGAAGACAGAATTCACAGCAACTTAAACAAGAGGTAGAACTAAGACATCACTTGGTAGGCAGCTCACAGGAGTGCTGCAGGGCAAAGAACCCATGTCTCAGTCATCAGACCACTAGCATGTTGGAGAAGCAATTTCGTTTTGGCAAAACATCTCTCATGATAAAATTAATGTTAATTAGAATGGTGTTAGTTTTTTTTTTTTAAGATTTTATTTATTTAAGAGAGAGAAACTGTAAGAGAGAAACACGAATGGGTGGGAAGGGGCAGAGAGAAAGGGAGAATCAGACTTCCTGCCCAACGGGGAGCCCAATGGTGGGGGGGGGGGCTTGAGCCTAGGATCCTGAGAGATCATGACCTGAGCTGTAGGCAGCCACTTAACTGCCTAAGTCACCCTGGCGCTCCATAATTGTATTGGTTTTATCTCTATTTCGTAGATTTATTTTGATTTTATAGTTGTACCAAAGTTGCAAGCTGCAGACCTTTTTACTTAGTTTTATGTTCAAGCAAGTTATATAAAATTATGGTAATTTACCTGATCCCAGAGACCCATAATAATTTTGTTACTTTACAGGTAACACATACATTATTCAAATTTGAGGATAACAAAGTTTAAACTAACCATTCATAAAGCTTTAGTAGGTAAGATTTCAAGGACTCAAGTATAGGAATAAGATTCTCTTAATGCAGTTTACTTAACATCTAGATAGGCAGTTAAATGTTTTAATGTAATAATTATACTTTGAAAAGAATATAAACTAGTATGTGTCCTTTTAGTAAATGTCTAATATGTCACAACCTACTAACTAGCTTTGACTTGCAGAGATGGTATTCATAAAGCTTCAAATGGTGACTTTACCTAGGAATCTCACATATTTTATTTCTAACAACTCTAACTGGAAATAACCAGGAGATGTTAACTAGCTATTGTGAAACTTAAAATTTTATTATCAGCAAAAAACTCTTTCAGCATCACCAGAATGTACTCAGCCACTCTTTCCTGGGCACTATCAAACGAACACACAATTCAAACAATTCACACACACACGCACGCACACACACACACAATGGCAACCTAAGAATTTGGCTGATACATGAATGACTCACCATCTCATGCCCAAAAAGAAAAACCTTCAATTTTTTTTTTTTTTTAAGAAGAAAGCCTTAAGGAGACAAACCCCTTCATCTTCAACTTACTTGACAGTTGGTTGACTAATATAACTAGAAAAGACAGAAATGCCTTATTCCTTACATTTTTTTTTAAAATATACTCACTCCAAATAAAGACTATCAGTAAATTAAAAAGGGTATTTGAGGAAGGGAACACATTACAAATTTATTTTTAAGTTTATTTTTTAAAGCACAATACATATGCTCACCCAAAAACTTTCAAAGAACCTTTAAAAATCCATTTTGAGAAAAAAAGCAAAGAATCTCTATTTTCTAAGCCAACGAGCTAAAGAGACTGTTTGGCCATACAGATAAAAAGGAACCTTAGCTTCCTGATCTAGAACAAATCCAAAGCCTAAATTACGGTCCCTTCAAAGATAAAACAAGAAGGGCAATTAAGAAACCTGGAGAATGGAAATGCTAGCTACTAAAAGCCTATGCTTGCTTAAGCAGCTTTAAAAACTCTTGTCTTTGTTAGAAGTTACTTCAATGTAGTGGTTGAAGTTCAGTTCTTATATATGTTTTAATTCTTAAAGTAAAAATTTCAAAGTGATTCAGAAGGTTAGAAGCATGGTTTTACAGCAAAACCTCATTTCTCTAAGATTAGCAAAGGGAGAGAGGGGTGCAGGTGTATTTATTTCTTCTGATCCAAATTACATAATACTCCAAATTAATGCTATCCTTTGACAAAAGTTTCTCATACTCTCATTTTAGCAGCATTGGTCCAATCCCACAGAAAGGGGGATTAACCAAGTGGGCTCCTGGACCTCAGAAGGGGAAAGAGAAGTAGTAACCAACCAACTCACTACCTGGAGCTCCTTTGCACTTTGCCCGGTGCCTCACACTGTGAGTAGTGTATAGGGAAGGTGTGCCCCGGATTGCATGTGAAGGAACCAGATTTCTTCCACGGAGAGGAAACTGGAGGCCCCAGTGGCGCTTCATAAAGGAAAAGGCCAGAACGCCCCTCCCTGCACTTCAGTAAAGGTTAATGAAAGGAAGGACGAAGTCCCAGCCAACCTAACCCACCGACTCCCTCCCCACGCCTCCACCCTCGCCAGCCGGAAAGGCCAGGGCTCTCCCCTCGCAGGAACCAGCCGGTAAGTGGGCGGCTGAGGGCGGGGCCCCTGGAGCCGTGGCGGGAGCCAGCGCCCCTGCGGCAGCTTCCTGAATCGGAAGGGGGGGGAAGGAGGAAGAGAGGGAGGGTAGAAGCTGGCGATCCCGCCCACACCCAGCCCGACCTAGGCGTGCCGACTCTTCCGTCGCAGCCACCCAGCAGGAGGCGGAATCAGCGGTGCACTGGTACCGTGTGGTCCCTTCAACTTGAGCAGCCGTAAGCTCCCACCGAGAATGGAAATCCCCCCGACCCACTTTCCGGCCTCCAGGGCCGCCTCGGTGGCGGAGAACTGCATCAACTACCAGCAGGGGACCCCCCACAAGGTGTTTCTGGTGCAGACTATCAACCAAGCCAGCATGGAGGTGAGTCCAGCAGAGGGCAGTGGGCGGGTGCCGGCAGCTACTTGCTTTCCCTCCACTCCCGAGGGTCTCAGCCTCGTTCTTCCCGCGACTTCCCTTCCACTCCACCCTTGTCTGTTCTGGGACTAGCTGTTGACGTCAGGTCTAGGGAAGTTAACATTTCTGGGGATGGCTGAACCTCCAGGACAGCCACGGCTGTTTGTTTTTCCTTGGAAAGGCAGAGACACGGATACAATTTTTAATGGGCACTATTACAAAGAAATGGAAAAATGTTCTAAAATGGGGGGCGGCATTTTACCCTTTTCTGAGTGAAACCTGTAGAACCATTCAAAAGAATCTCAAAACTGCTACCACGTTTCTCGTCTACTACTCCAGTCTGAACCAACAAAAGCTCTCGTCTTCCAAACAATACTTATTTGCCTAAATTTTAGGAACAATCTTTATCAGACCCTTTGACCAAAATGAAGGGGGAAGCAAAGAGCAAGACAAACCGACAACCAAAGTCAGAGAGCAAAAGCATTGTGGGCTGAAGCTTTAACTACCTCTGACTTCTGTAAAAGATACGCTCCCTCTGGCAAAGGGTTAAATTAAATGCTTAAGGCCACAGCGGTCTCTAACCAGGCTTGTTTCCATTTTACTAAAATGTAAGATTTGAGATGTGTCACTTAGTTATCTGACATAAATTTAACTAACAGTTTGTAAGAGCTGACAGGCAGTAGATGTTACTTCAAAACCGCACCAGATAATTAGATATACACTCTTAACTGTATCTTAATTCAAAAGTGATATACCTACACAGCTGTCTTACAGCTATAAAATTTGTTAAAGTATCACTTTGCAGGTCCACTAATGGACAAGTAAAAACAGTATTTAACATCTCTAACCACTTCGCAGTAATCTGCCCCCAAATGGAATTGACCTTCCTTAAACAGTGTTTGGAGGGTACACAGGACTTTTTGAAAATGTTTTCAATGGTATATCCTGCTTTTCATCTTAGAATCAAAAGGTGTTTCACAATTTCTCTTGTAGAGAATCCAGGATCACAGACCCAGGTTAAAGTCCTCTGATGACTGAAAGTGAATTATAACTCATTTTATATACGCTTTTATCCCACTCTTCCAGTCTCATCCAAAATAAATCTCATAAAGGACCTTCCGAAATAGGTGTTACATACATGGTGACATGCCTTTTTCAAGGTCTAAGGCTTTAATCATTTTCCCTCACCCAAGTCAGCCCTCTGCCCCAACCAAATGAGAGTGTATTTTTCTAATAACACAAAGAACTGAGTTATTCTTGTAATAACTCACCACATTTTCTTAATAGGATATTCCGGGAAAAGGACACAAGTATTGCCTTAAATTTTCTGTGGAAGAAATTATCCAAAAAGTAAGTGAAATGTCCTTTATTATGAGATAAAATTTGACTCTATAAACATTTTATATCACCTTTGTTGATCGTAGGATTAACTTGTATTTTTTTTTAAAGTTGTTGTGAAATTCCTGCCTTGAAAAAAATAATGAGCATACAAGGGTCCGATTATACTCTTTTAAAAATATACCCTGCGATACATGAAGTAATCCTATTGAGCTATTTAGAAAAGACTCCCATTTCAGTTCAAAGAAATTCCCTTAAATGTATTCTTAGGGCAGTCTGAACTTATGCCTAATATGAACAAATGAAGTAATTTATTCTCCAGTCATCATCACTGTCTTATGCCTGCCTTTCTCATTTTTTTATTTCTTTCATTTAAAGAAAGCCGGTGCTTTTAGATATTTATGAGCAATAAAATGACCAAATGATACCAATATGTTCATAGGAGTCTTTCAGTAATGTGGAAGGACAATTTTTAAATATGATACGCCTGCCAAATTATTAGTGAGACAAACTTAAAAAAAGTAACTGCAGTTTGTACCATAACCATCTTAAAATTTTTTTTAAAAGCCTGCCCTTTTGTTGAGCATAATTTAGAAGAGACACAGGCTAACATAAGAGATTTATTAAAAGATTATCTGAGCTGCTAGATAGGCATCTTTCAAAGTAAAACCAATGCTACTATTAGCTACTATTTTCTAATTTTACGTCTAGATACAGATTAATTTATCTGGGCTTGAAAATATCTGTTATTTCAGAAGCAGAGGGCAGAGTAATAGACTTAAAAAGTAACCAAAGTCTAGAGGTAGTACATAAAGTCAGACTAAAATCTGGCCTTACAAATGGGACACCCCCATTAACACTGAAATAATAAAGTTTTAAGATGAACTATAAGATTATGACACTTTATAAGTTATAAAATACGTTATCTATTTTAGACACCTTCAAGAAAACTGTAGGCCACACCCGATTAGATACCTCTGTAATAGACACTCTGAAGTCAAGTTTGAAACACCATTAGGGGGCCAACACCTTAAATGTTTTAACTCGAGAATGACAATTAGGAATGGATGGCCATTTACATGTAAAGATATTTTGCAAAATGTTTCAAACAGCAAGTTACACTGAACTGTACAGCTGAAGTACTTTACCCTCTAATGGGACAAGATACTGCACCAGAAGTCAACTTCACATTTGAAGGAGAAATTGGAAAGAACCCAGATAAAGAAGATAATACATTTTATCAAAGACTCAAGGCCATGAAGGAACCACTTGAAGCACAAAATATCCCAGGTATATAAATATGGCATGGAAAAATTTTTTTCAACTTTAAGATCAGTATTAATTATCTATGCTCAAAACTGTTAGATGTTAATAATATGTTGGAAATACACTGGCTTTTGCAAAAATACTCATTACCAGTCTAGTTCAACAAAAAAGGGCCTTAAATTATATTCTGTACACATTTGAAGGAAACTAAAACATGACTTAGAATTTAGATTTCTTAAAGGTTAACACTGTATGTATAAAATAATTCCATTTACCATATAAATGTTTCCCTCACCAGACAGTTTTGGAAATGTATCTCCAGAAATGAAGCCAGTTCGACACTTAGCCTGGGTTGCCTGTGGTTATATAATATGGCAGAATTCTACCGAAAACACATGGTATAAAATGGTAAAAATTCAAACTGTCAAGCAAGTGGTAAGTGATTTCTATAAAATACACTATGAACAGGGTATTATTTTACTGAAAGTGTGATCATTCATAATTGGATAAATAGTGCCCCTTTAGTCATTTTGTATTTAAAATAGTGAAGCTGGTATTTTGAAGGAGAGATCAGTTACAACCAAGGTTAGAAAAGTTGAAGCTGCAGTTTCAAGAGAGTATTGCGTTATAAATAATTTGGCATTCAGTTTTTGTGCTCAGCTTAATACAGAATGTATCCTTTGGTGATCTAAATTTTTGTACTCAAGTTTTTATAGCTATGCAAATGAAACTACCTCTGTTTTTTCCCCCTCTATTGAAATGGTGGTGCCAGAGCTCCTCAGAGACATGGCTGGCATTTTTTTGCCCCAAGGATCAGCTAGAACAAATATCTTAGCATCTTTTAATTTTTGTGAAGCTTACTCTATTTTATTTTCTTTTATAACCCTCATTCATAATCACAACCTCGTATCTTACTGCTCGCCTGCTATTCTTTTAAGTCTGATATGACTAGAAGTGCCTCTTTCTAGTCTTTAAAGACATAAAGTCAGCTTCACATTTTAGCTTTATTAAGAGGTTAAAAAGAAAAAAAAAGTCAACTGTTGATATCTAATGGATATGAAGAAAATGGAGTGCAAAGAAACCACAACAAACAGTTTTAGTTCTCTAAGAGAGAAGGACTTTCCAAATGACTTGTTTCAGCTTGCTGGAAACAAACTGCAAGGCAACTGCAGCACCTTTACTCCACAAGCTTTTGCAACCACTTATTAGACACCTACGGGCACTGGAGGATAGGATACCCAATCACAATAGTTAGAATATGGTATCAATATCTAACATAAATACAACAACATTTTAAGAAACAGCCCTTTTTTTTGGTTTTAAAATTTTTAAGTAGGCTCTGCACCCAGCGTGGAGCCCAACACAGGCATGAACCACGACCCTGAGATCAAGACCTGAGCTGAGATCAAGAATCAGACCCTTAACCGTCTGAGTCACCCAGGCATCCCAACAGAGGATTTTCTTTAATGCATTTCTGTAGACATCAACTTTGGTTACAAATTCCTACTGAGGTCCTAAGGCTCAAATAATTGAGTAATAGGTCCAGGTTACAGAGGTTATACAATCATAATCATGGTTTTCAAGGCACGATTTTGTAGCAAAATATGCTCAAGACAGTGCTAGAAGTTTTATGACAGAAAACTCCTCTAATCCTTCATCAAAGTTTTAAAGCATTATTAAAATTTCAGCGGAATAGTTTACTGCACATTTATAATCACTATTAACCAAAGGGGCCACAGCAGCTCATGCTGCCTCTCAGAGGCCAGGGATGGTTTCAACACATTGATTATAAACCTTAAAAAACTTTGTACAGCAAATCTCTGGTGAATGTAGTTTTAAACTTTGTGGATGCAGTATTTCTGTGTAGCTGGTGGTATAAATACTTTATATGCCCAAAACAATAAGGAGCACAGATCAAAGCTTTAATCTGCAAAACCCATTTAACTATATTATGTTTTCCTATTTTGTTTTTAAAAAGAGAATTTCTATTATAAAATTGGTTTCCTTTAATGTAAACACTCATTTCAGTAGTTTATCCTTTAAAATGATGCTTTTCTGAATAACGGAAACATGAAGGAATCTTAAATGACAAACTATAGATCGTAATGCTCTGAAGTAGCTATCACAACTCAGAACCTAAGGTACACAACTTTTAGAACAACAGGTGAAAAATCATGATTTTAAAATGTAGTTTGAAAGGAAGCTTTTTTATAAGAACATAGTTTTCTTTTCTTTTTTTTTTGGAGAGAGGGAGAGAGAGACAAGGCATGGGTGTTGGATAGGAAGGGCAGAGGGAGGGAGAGAGAATCTCAAGCATGCTCCACACCCAGTGTGAGCCCAGTGCAGGGCTCCAGCTCACCACCTGGAGATCGTGACCTGAGTCAAAACCAAGAGTTGGACACTTAACCAACTGAGCCACCCAGGCGCCTCAAGGACACAGTCTTTCTGATCAGGCTAACTAATTATAACATTCAATTTTTGTTTTTACTTATTAAATGGAAGTATTATCATCTAGTAACAAAAGCTGAATTTTAAAATGAACATATCATTTCTTCCAAAGATACTAAGTTTCAAACACCAGGTTTTTATTTTTTATGATAGCAAAGAAATGATGACTTCATTGAATTAGACTACACTGTTCTACTTCATGACATTGCATCTCAGGTAAAGTATCATTTACCTTTATTTGATGAGACTTTGAAAACTGAGACTCGTTTTAGAGCCACAATGTATTTATGCCTTATTAATTTTTACTCTAAATCAGAATTCATGTAAATTAATATAGATACCAGGTTGAAGTATATTATACTTGTAGCCAAACTTTTTTGCTCTTCTTTGTAAGGACTGTTTTCTTTCTAACAAAATCTAAACCCAACATTGTTCTCTTAAATGTTTTCTGAATTTTATCACAGCATTAGTTAGTTTCCTTTACTTGCAGGAGATTATTCCTTGGCAAATGCAAGTTCTCTGGCATCCGCAATATGGTACTAAAGTCAAACATAATAGCCGTCTGCCAAAGGAAGCACAACTGGAATAACGGAAGACCCTAACACTGACATGTCAACGTGCTTACTAATGATGTGCGTATGCCAGTCTTCACTGATACCTACTTTATGGGGCTGAGCAAATCCCAAACTGTCACTTTGTATAAATGTCTTCGTGACGGTATAGAACTATACGGATTCCATAATAGAGACTATCATGATATAAAAGCGTCCCAACACTAATAGTGGTATGTATATCCCACAATAAAAAGCTTCAGTTCTGGCCTCACAGTGTGTTTAATTGTGCTGTATACTTACGGGACAGGGGCAGTAATGGTCTCTCTGAAAGCAACTTTTGGCTTTCCTGTGACACAAGGACAGCCATATTCTCTTTCCATCCTCTAAAAAGAAGAGGGGAGATAATTGTTCAGCATACTTAAAAAAATAAACTGAAAGAAGAAAAATTATAAGAATCTTAACTACCGTTGAGCACTCATTTAAATATGATAAAAAATGATAAATCTTAAATCATTTAAGTATCTTACAAAGGTTAGATACATGATACTAAGTAATACAAATGACTTTAAAGATTTTAAAGAAATGAATTCTAATTTAGACTGTTTAACTTACACATACCTCTAATTAATCTATCCACTAAAACTTCACCTTTGTTTTTGTATTATTATATATTCTCCGGAATAGCCTATGAATCTGTTGTCAGTTTTCTACTATCTTAACTTCAAAAATATGATCACAACCAGAATTTTTAATCATAAGTCAAATAGCTTTTGTTTTCATTCATAGATACAGAACACCTTTCCTAGGGAAACTATAGGCCATCTACTCTTTCTAATATCTAAATTCTAATGATCTTCAAGTACTGACTTGAGAAGAAAACAGGCAAGAAATGGCCTCAAGAGTGGGTACTGGTGGACCAACTTCCTCAGCAGGTCTCTCCCTGCAGGTTGTTTCCCTAACGCTGGCACCAGGATTTGCATAACCCAACTAACCGTGACCTAGGGATGGATGAATGATCTTACTGTAAATACTTGGGAGTCTTGATTCTAGGAGTCTGCAAATGTTTTACAAATAAAAGGATTTAGAAATCAAAAATAATCTGTAAGAGATGGTAACATTTGTAACACAGTATACCACACCTGGATACAAATCAGAATGAAGTCTGAAGAACCACTATTAGTTTACAGTCATTAGACTGAGAATTATTGATTTGTAACAAAACACAGACATAAATAAAATGAATTTAAGTTAACTTTCTAATTATTCATTACCTGAGCATAGATTTCTAAGTGTAATTCTCCCATTCCAGACACAATTGTCTCTTTGCTCTCAGTGTCGAAGTGGACTTTAAATGTGGGATCTTCTCTTGTAAACCTGCCAATACCTTTTGAAAATTTTTCCAGATCATTCTTTAAAAAAAGAAAGTCATTACACATTTTAGTAAGCCTGATAAGCAATGGGACTATTGAAAGAACTTTACTAAATGAAATCAAATACATTGAGAGTTAGGAAATAACAGTGATCCCCACTTAGTTCCTAGGCCATACCCTTTCAATATTTGAGTTTGGACACCACACAGTCAAGAGAGCAGGGAATGGTTGGCTGATAGAATTTTCTTTCCACAAGATAGAAAACAAGAGTCTAAGGCTTAACTATACCCTTCCCTATTTTATTCTTAGATATACATAGAAACTTTGTGGAAAACTGTCCATTTGTGGAAAACTTTTTTCATGAAGGGAAAAGAAGAATCTGTGTTACTCTATCACATTTTAGAAATTCTGTACATAATCAAAGGAATCAGCATGTTTACCAAGACTTGATTTAGATTCACGCAGGGCATTTAAAACCAAGAGTAAGGTAAATGCCACAGTGAGACTTTTCCCTTTCAAAACAACCTGCTTGGATGTGATTGCATGTACCTTTATTCTCCTTAGATATAATTCCATACATGGCAAATAGAATTATGGTCATCTAAGGATATGCCCGAAATGTCCCTAAACCCATGAATGTTACTTTATGTGGTGAAGGAGATTGAACAGATATAAGTTACAGACTGTGTGATGGTTAGATTACCATGAAGAATCTGGGTTAGCCCAATGTAATCACATGGGCCTTTAAAAAGGAAGAGGAAAACAGAAGGGTTAGGTTAGAAAGATCGAATGAGAGAAGAGGCAGAAGATATCTGCAGCACAAAAGGGACTGATTTCATGGTTGAAAGCACTGAACACAAGAGGATGGGGCCATGAGCCTAGAAAAATGGACAGCCTCTCGAAGTTTAAAAAAACAGGCCCCAGGTGACAGTCATCAAAGAAATGGGGACCCGAGTCCCAAGAGCCACAAGGAGCTGAATTTTGCCAACAACTGAGTAAGCAAAAAATAAAATGTTCCCTAGAGCCTTCAGAAAGGAACAGTCCTGTCAGTATCTTGATTTTAGTTGATTAAGAACTATGTCAGATTTCTAACACTGTATAATAATACATTTGTGCTATTTTAAGCCACCAAGTGTGTGGTACTTTCTTATGGCAGCAATAGAAAACTAACACACCCTGAATCACCAGTATTTAATACCTATCAGTGTGCATGGAACTGTGTTATATGTTTTGAATATGTACCTCAAATTCTAACCACAATGCTGCAAGACAGAATTAACCACATTTCACTGGTGAGGAAACTAGATGTAGAAAGATTGAGTGACCTGCTCTAGGTCACAGAGCTAGTGCATGGCGAAGCTGAGACTGAATCCTCGGTTAGTCTATCTATGAAGTTTTTCACCTTTTCCCTACATTAGCCAGGTACCCCCAACTTACTAGAAGATCATCCCTGCCCCCCACTATCGAGATTCACAGCTTTATGCAGTAATTTCATTATTTGATTTAAATTTACTCCAACAAACAGACAACCCCGAAACACCAAAAAACCTTTTAGATATTGATGCCTTTGATTTTCCTCCACTGTTGTGAACTATCAACAGTTAAATATCTTATATAAACTCTGAGTTAGGAATGAAGAAGCATAATATCTTTAACTTCTCTCCCTGATTATCCAGAAGGGAAAAGCAAGCAATTTTAGCAAAGCACCTGGAACCGTGGCATTTCACTGCGTGGTAACATTCAAGGTTTGCCTTTCCTCACATTTCTGAGATGGAATGACATAATGTTTCTTGCTCCCTCAACATTCTCTTTTCTATACTGAGAAGGTCTGGAAAAGCTCATTTCCTCAAAATAGAGGAAGAAGTACCTATTAATGTATCCACAAGACAATACATCAGAAGAGTATGTTCTGTAAGCAATAGTTCCCAGATGACATGAGGTCATAAAATATTCACTCAGTGCATGAATGAGTTCATTTCAATTTACTATATTAATATGACTGTTATCAATGTCAGACCAACTTAAGAACTCAAACAATTATGGCAACAGTGCAAACTAATTCCAATGTCAGTAATGCAAGTAAGAACCTATTCAAGCAATTCTGGTTTCATAAAAAGCTAAATGACATCAAATCCAACCATAAAACTGTTCTATTTGAAACTGAGAAAGGGGTGCCTGGGTGGTTCAGTTGGTTAACCATCTGACTCTTGATCTCAGCTCAGGTCTTGATTTCAGGGTTGTGAGTTCTGGGTTGTGGAGCCACATCCACAGCCCCAGCATGGAGTCTACTTAAAAAAAAAAAAAAAAAAAAAGGTGACGCAGTGCCTCGTGGCTCAGTCAGTTAAGCTTCTGCCTTCAGCTCAGGTCATGATCCCATGGGGCCTGGGATCTGCCTTGCATCTGGCTCCCTAATCAGCGGGCACTCTGCTTCTCCTCCTGTTCCCTCTCTCTCAAATACAAATAAAAATCTTAAAAAAAAAAAAAAAAGGTTAGAAAGTCTTGTTTGCAGGCTTTCCATGTTATAATGAGACATATACTTCATAACTACTACAGATCCAGAGATGTACTATAATCCATGAGGCAATTAACCTATGTAGTAATCTACTGTACTTCAGTGAGGTTTTACTACAACTTAGGACAAATGTCCCTATTTCCCCTTTTCCACTCCTTATGAATATAAGAAAATATTCTTACCACTTTGGAGCCAATGATACTGTGAAGAGTTAGAAAGCAGTCTTGTGCCTGTTTTAATACCATCAACTTTTTCAAGTATAGTGAGAACTAATTACTACCAAGAGACTGGTAGTTTTAGAAGGTAATCTCAATACCAAGAGAAGAAATAGACCATAAGATTGTTGGGTATCACAAGATACTATGTGCATTGTGCAGAAAGATGAAAAAGAGCTCAAGTTTTTATTGTGCTATACTGAGATGAAAACCAAACTCCTACCTTGTTAGAAGGCTTCATTGCTATTGAAATAACAGGATCAGGAACATGAATTGACTCCTAAAATATTTTTTAAAAGAACAAAGAAGAATTCAAATACAGTACTATTTGAGTCAGGGATGGATTAATTTTAATGCACTACTTACAAAAGAACAAAGGACAAATACTAGTCAACATGTTTATGCTAGACAATATATATCTTGGTCTGTTTTGTATTAAATATATTAATACAACACATTAATAAATAAATACATACACTTAAATGATCTCGTCCCTTCCCAAATAACAAAAATAGTTTATTCACTGTTTAAAACCCCTAAATTTATCGACACATTCATTTTAAACATAATCGTAATGAATCCAAATGCCAAAATGTGGAATTCTTATTGGCTAGTGGCTACATGTGCTGTTGCTGTCTTTTGATAAGTTACTTTATTTAATCAAAATATACCATGACTGATAAAAGAAAGGGCACTAGATTCTTTATGTATACAATACCTCATTCAATCAGTCACACCTCTGACATGCAGATATTATTATCCCCATTCTACAAATAAAATCAGTAAAGGATTGGAAAGACAAAATAAATTGGCAGAGGTGAGACTCTAATCAAGGTCTATTTGCTTCAAAGCCTAAGCATTTCCCACAACCTCCAGTCCTTCACATTACTAATTACAGGTATTTAGAGAAGGCCTTATCAACAATATCTGTTTACAAACCATGCCCCTTCTCTAGATCCCCCAAAAACTTGTACAGATTTTGATTTTCTGTAGTATCTTAAATCAACATGTAAAATCCTGGACATTAGAAAATATACAGAAAAGCTAAATTATAAAATTATGAATTCATCGCATAATACATCACATAATTATAGCACTCATCTGTTAGGGTTGGGCCAGTTCTTAGGTAACTGACCCACTATAAATTCCTTCACTGCAAATTACCCATCCCTTATGAACTCATATTCTTTCTTTACTGTATTCAGGAGAGGGACCACCCTCATGAACAGATGGTCATAATGTCAGAGAGCCTACTCTCCTACAGGGGCAAAAAAGGGAAGTGAGTGAAGGGGATTCAAAGGCAGGAAGGGCCAAGTATGCTCTTCCCTTTAGGATCCCTCAGTCATGAAAAGGGACTTCTCAGTTCCACAGGGCAGGCTGTGTGCAGTAAGTCAGACTGTCTAGCTGCACCTTGCCTTTGAGCAAGGTTCCATTCTGTTATACCCTGGTCTACATGTTACAGTTCTCTGGGGGACTGAGGCAAGGGCCCACTTTGGCTGTTACATTAGTAAGTGGCTGCCCACTGGGACTAGCCTGCTTCTGGTGAGTGGCATTTGAGAGGCGTCCATAACGGGGAAGCAGATCTCAGAGTAGAGGAGTCAGCACTACACAGTTCAGGTGTTATCTAGTCAAGACTTTTCCCTCCATGCTAAATCTAAATCTTAAAGGACTGTGGAATTATTTTACTAAGAAAAACCAGGTAAGTTAGGTTACACACAGCACTTGTCTAACTGACATCCAAAGAGCCACGACAAATCTATACTGATGCCTGTGACAATAAACGAAAACTATGACTGTTTTTCTGAAGTACTAAATATACTATATAAACACAGACTTCTAAAACTCAAGTGATAAATAGCTTTGAAATTAAATCACATACCATAGAAAGGCCACTATTATTTTTGTTTGTGAATGTGTCTCCACTAGCACAGTCAATGCCAAACAATGCACAGATGTCTCCGGCATACACTTCCTCAACATCCTAAATAAAGAAATAACACAAAATAATACTTGCAAATAATACACATCAGGACATAACTGAAAAGTAATCATACAATGAACACATTGGACATAAACAAGCATGGCAGAATCTCACCACAAATTCTACAGGGAATCAATTAAATTAGCTAGAACCAATGTAATACTAATAATCAACTAAGGTAAGATACACCTTGAATAGAGCCTTTATTTAAACCACATCTCAACAGACAAGATTTTACTTTACATGGAAACTCTGAGCTGTGGCATCATGAGTTGGAAGATCTGTAGTACTGAGAGAACACAGAGACTCACACTTCTAGAATTATTTCTATGGATTCAAAAGGATGTATTATTTGTGCTGCCACAGTCCAACAATGAGTATGTATGACAAAGATGTACAAGAAAAAACTGCAAGAGAAGTTTTGAAAACAAAGGCAGGAGAGTTCAGCCCATTGTACTTAAAATAGTCTTAATTTCTCACAGATGCAAGCAAACACAGGAAATCTAAGAACAAAGCACTGGCGCCTCTTAAGCTTCCTAGTTTTTGTCCATTTATACTGACAGTTCATTCATAACAGCTGTGCTGTGAATGACAAGTGTGCCTGGGTCTCTAACGGTCCCACAGGTGTAAACATCTCATAGCCTCTGTCCTATAAAAACATCTGTGAACAACCACTAATCCCTGTATCATGCCCCCTGCTGCCTATCTCACAAAACAGCAATAACATCCAATTTTTAAAGACTGCTTATTCATCTTCCAGGAGAGACAGTTATGGCTACCACAAATTTCTGAACGTTGTAAGATTTTGCTCAGACTAATAAACTTCTTCAGGAAAATAGAGCTGGCTGGGGAAAGAGCCTGAGTAGGAGACAACTCATCCACTTGGCATTTCTACTAAGGCCTAACCCTAAAAGACCATATAGAAGGCTAGAACAAATTCAGAGCCAATTCAAAAATTTAAGCTGTAAGCCAAAGTTTATTTCCCCGATAAGACCTTGAGAGGTTCTAAATCTTCAGATGGATTTTAGTACCAATATGGACCTCCTGGGGGTAGGAGGAGTTGGTTCTATAACAGGAATAATAAACTCTAGGGCTAAACAGGGCTTTCACACGGCCATACCTGTGAAAGTAAATTCACTGAACAATGTGGGATGCTGTGTGTGAACTGATCACTCTCAATTACCTTTGAGAACCACAGTTCCACTGTTCCAACTCTTACACTCTTTGTAATGGCAGCTCTTGAGAAAGGTGCTGAATCTTGGGTTCTAAGTCAAAGAACTAACTGTCCCTTCTCCTTAACCTTGGCCACTGAGGAAGGAAATACAGCTGATCACAAATAGCGTATAAAATGTGTCCTTAACATCTGCTAATTTAGCCCATACCAAAAAGCTATACCAAAATTATAGCACATCTCAGTAAAAAGGAAGAAGCAGAGAATCATTCAAATAGAAGTGATTTTCTTGTGGGAGAAGGCAGATCTATTTCACTTGCTTTAGAGAAATTTCTGATCTGCCAGGAAGGATCTATACTTGCCTCCATCATGTCAGCATGCAGACGAACCAGCCGCTGCACCCGCACCTTCTTTCCTGTCCTCGTGTTATAGATGGTGTCACCCTTCTTCAGCTCTCCTTGGTAATTGCGGACATAAGTTAACTGTCCAAATCGCCCAGCCTGGAAGTCAAGATTGGGTAAGGCGGAAAGAAGAAAAAGAAACATAAGAATCAAAATTAAGAGAAATACTTCACAACAGCCTCCAAGCATGCCCTATCAATTGTGGTAGTATACTTCATACATGTTTTGATTTACTGTCTGAAATACTTAAATACTAGCTTTGAATATACATGAGTTAAATGGTTGTTGTTGATCTTTTTGGCACTACTTCCGATTCCTCTGAAATAAAAATTAGAAAATAATTTTAAATTGTATATGAAATAAGGAAATAGTCTTTTGCCTTCTATTATTATTTCCTAAGTTTGGTTTAATGCAATTAAGATATAAAACACAAATTATAATTATTGGAAAGACAACAAAAATATAATTAGAAATGTTAAGACTGTACTATACAACTAAAAAAAACCTTTGATACACACCTGGATAGCTATATAAATAAGCATTCTTTAAAGTAACTGAATATAAAATAAATAACCAAGGATCAACTCCTCCTCAATACTAACACTCACCAACTGGGTATGTTTTAAAAGTTGCCAATTCTCCCCATATTAATTTATAAGTTTAACACAATAGCAATAAAAATCCCAAGAGGAATTTTTAAACATATTATTAATGATTTTAAAATTCATTTAGAATAAATGAAAAGAAAAATTTCTGAAGTATTATGGCAATGAGAAGCTAACCAAGACTGATATAAAAACATATTCAATACTCCAAACTTAAAAAGTACAGAAGTAGCACAAATTAAACTCAATAGCGCACAGAGTAAAAATATCTAAAATGCAGAACAGAATACATTTGTCAACAGACAATGGTGACAAAAGACATGACGATGGAAAAATACAGCATTGTTCAAAAACTGGGAGCTGGACAATTGGTTCTCTATTTGGAGGCAGAGGAGATACATTTAGAGTCCACCTCACAGCACACAGCAAAACAAATTCCAGCTGGATTAACAGTGAAAAAAATCATAAAAAAAAGTAGAAACATTTATGAAATATATACAAAGAAGAGGATGTCTAAAGTTAAAAATAAGAGAACTAAAAAAGACTAATACATTTGGCTATAAATATAAACTGTTTTAAAAAAATAAGCTTTATTCAAGAAAGAGCATTCAAATAAGTAAACACTTTGACACTAATTTTTAAAATAAGAAATGAGACAACTGCAAAAGAGGAATTATAACTGCATAATCAATATATGGAAAAATGTTCTCTATTATTAGGAATTAAAGCAAGATGAATTACTAACTTTGACTTATAAAACTGCTAGTAATTTTTAAATACTACTCAATGCTGATAAAGATTCATTGAAATAATATATAGCTGAGTATGAAAGAAATCTGGTAATAAACCATTAAATATTAAAACATTCCATTCCTTTAATTCAGTAATCAACATTCCAGGAATCCTAAGAAGATATTCGTAAATGTATATTTTTAAAAGCTTTACCCATAAAAATTGTCACAATGTTATTTGTACTTTTTAACTTAAAATAATGTTTTTTAGAGTAAGTATATTGTAAAAAATTTTAAATACAAACTAAAAGCACCCCCAAATAGAATCCCACCTCAGAAATAGCCACTTTTAACACTTTTAACTTAACCACCTTCTTTCCCCCTTAAAAGAGTCTGAACAGCAGCAACAACAACCTAACAAAAAGTACTCCCAGGTACCCAAATCTTGGTTTCTAACACCAATCTCAGTTGAAAGGAATGGAACCAAGGCACCTAGAGAAGTGGTTGATTCTGGAGTGGAGACAGGGAGGATAAGCCTGGAAGATCCTGCACTGCCACAAAGTCAGGAAATACTCCAATACTCCAGAACAAAACACTGCTAAATGTCAAAAGGACACAGGAGCAACTGAAAGAGCTCCAATGGCCAAACATGGCCAACCTGCACAACAAAATAAATAACATACTACTTATCATGACTCAAATATCCACGAGGCCATACTGACAACGATAGACTGAATAAAAATATAAATGGGGAGACAAGACAACTCTCCCATATAGAAGAATCTCAAATAACAGTAGATACTGCTCCCTCAAGGGCGTGGAACACAATTCCCCGCAGCTTAAGTGTGGGCTGCATACAGTAACTTCCTTCTGAAAAGGCAGTATGGAAAGAGAAGGGGGAGTAACTTTCAGCAATTTTTAACAAAGCCATTTTGCAATAGGAAGAACACCTTAAAAGAAAATTTCCACCTATAGCAATTAAATACATTAGAAAGCAACTTACCTCGAGTTTAAAAGCCAGGCCTACAAATGGGTAGGAACTGCTTCTTTCGGAGTTCATTAAGATTTTGTTTTTCTCTCTTGAGTCACTTAAAAGAAATATAAACCTGTGAGATGCATTATTTGATATTTCTTTTATATCAATTTATTTCATCAGAGAAAAAGCATATAGGTGTTAAACATTTCTGACCTCACATAAGTGAAATTTCACTGAAACAGATTAGTAAGAATAACTTCTCAGGGCTTAGTTACTACATTATGACAGAACTAGAGCAGACTAAAAACACAAAAATGGCAGAGAAAGAAAAAAATAATCAATGAGAGCTTTAAAAAAAAGTTTGTGTTTCAATCTTTAGGGGTTTGTTTTTGTCTTTTTTGGTGTAGCTGGGAACAGCTGGTGCCAAATTAAAAAAAATTTACTAATGATGTAAACCTTGGTGGATAATAAATCATACTTATAACTCACAAACAGAATATGATATGGCAAGTGGTATAATAAAGTTTTCTATATGTCAAAAGTGTTACCCAAAAAGAAACTGGCAATTGATTTTCATAAATTATGGGGGGAAAAACCCACAAACAGAACTTAATCAAAAGAACCATTCTTAAATTCTTTAATAGTGCATAAATGTTAAATATTAAAGTATTTCTGCATAAACTAAGATTCAATTTCCAAGACTTACTCCTCCTGATTGAGAATAGCATAATTTTGGACTTCAGATGGATTTGGGAGGTATTCTAAAACAGCATCTAAAAGAGGCTGAACTCCTTTGTTCTTCAACGCACTTCCCAAAAGGACAGGAGTAAATGACCTATTTAGGGTAGCTCTTCGGATTGCACACTACAAAAGAAAAAAATTTAACAGTTAATCTTAAAAGTTTTGTATTTCAGATCAATTACAAACCAGTAAGTGAATAAAAGGAATTGACACTCTTTAGAGTATGGGCTACAGTGGAGACTAGAACCAGGTCCTCTATAACTTAAGGTCAAAATACGAGAAAAAAAATTGGTTCCTTCTTCAGGGCTAGGAAGCAATTTACTGTATAATGGCTTTTGACACGCTTGGAATGTCACTAATTTCCAATATGACAAAAAATTATATATACACAAAGAGAAATGTGTAAACGGTATGCTAACAGTTATGTAAAACATAAGGAAAAGTAACACACACACACACACACACGCGCGCGCGCACACACACACACAAAATGTCTGGAAAGATACACCAAAAACTATTACCTGGTAACCTGTTTTAGGGAGGAGGCAGAGAATGAGGCAAACAGGAGACACATGGGAGATTTTTTCTTTAGTGTGTACCTTTCTATAATTTTAAATGCTTAAAACCTATGAAAATATCATCTATTAAGAAAACACATTTAATAAACAGATGTTTTTTTTTTTTTTAAACACAGAAAGCCAAGTGGTACAAATTACCCATAAATTAAGAGCCACGAGAGTAACAGGCTCTAAAAATAACGACCTCCAGGTCCTACCCCAGCCATGGTGCAAGCGCTATGAATGTGTCCCAGATGCGTGCCACAGGTGGCCCTCCTGGCTAAGTAGGTCTCCGAGAGTAAGCAGTGGAACTAACTTTAGGTCTTAGCAGCTAGAAGAGGTCAACAGCAGTGCTGTGGCCACAACCTGCCACAGCAGAAGTAGGGAACCAGTGTACAATTATTTTTCTAGAAAACTAGTTAACCTAAAAAGAAAAAAAAAGCTTAAAGCAAAACTTACAACCACAATGGCTAAATATCAGCACAATGAAAAGCAGGGTAACAGCTGCACACAATAACAGAAGTATTAAAAAAGGGGAAATGTGCATGGCAAGAAAGCAATTACTATTTGAAATTAGCTTGCTGTCGCTAGGATCCAGAAATGGCTAGGTCACTAACTACTTAATAAGCTACCTTAAGCCACAGGACCATAACTCTGACTTACCACTCCTCCCTTGTATGCAAGTAGGGACATAAGGAATCTTACCACACTTACTTTACAATAAAAGAACAGGACGGTAGTAAATAGGAAAAAAAATTACAACCATCCTAATAGCAGCCTAACAAAAGCTTAATTTTTCCAAAAATTTCCCTTGTTTTCGTAAGACTCATTTTCACACTTCAAAGGTGTTACCTTTCCACTGTCCCTAATAATATATCCGACAATACAGAAAGTATACCCACGTATCCTCTGCAGAAAACAAACATAGCAGCACTGAATCGGCTATGCTTAGTTAGAAAGGCCTGTTTACAAGGTTGGCCCCCTGGCTGGTGTCTGGGAACCTGGATTTCAGGGGGGTTCCCAGCATTCACAGAACTGAGAATGGTCCACCGTGCCTACAGTCTGCACAAACAATGGGGTGGATGCTAAACACCTGCTTTCCTCCTGGGAGTCTGGAATCTGGGTACATGCCAGGCAGAGGATGTCTGTGAAGAGCTGTTAATAAAACCAAGAGCACTGAGTTTCTAATAGATGAGATTCACAATTATAGTCACAACTCACTGCGGGAGGAATGAGGCATGCCCTGCCATGACTCCACTAGGAGAGGACACCTGAAGTTTATACATGGTTTCTTCTAGACTTCACCTCATGTGCCTTTTCCCTTTGCTGATTCTGCTTTGTATCCTTTCACTATAATAATCAGCCACAACTACGATAATGAGTTGAGAATTTTGAGTGATCCTCGTGAATCACTGAATTTGGGAATGGTCCAGAGGACCTCTGACACATGCCCTTTAACAGATAAAAAACTAACTCTGTGTTGTGGTTCTCAGGACACGCTTGACCTATACCCTCCTACATAGTTCGTGAAAACTAAAGGACTCAAGTTATGAGATATATTAGTAAGCATCCTCAGCTTCGACAGGGTTTTTCCCTTGTGCATTTGACCTACTATAAACTCCACTGTGCCAGGTCTCACACACAGTAATCATTTATCTGATCTCTGCTAAGTGTACCATGTGGTTTGGCAAAATAAGTATCAAGGTTTTTTTTAATGGTAAAATAAACATAAAATTTATCATTTTAACCATTTTTCAGTATACGGTTCAGTGACATTAAGTACATTTACACTGCTATGCTGTCATTACCACTATCCATCTCCAGAACGGTCTCTAGGAATTAGGACTATTCTGGGTTCCTCATATAAGTGGAATCACACGATCTTTGTCTTTTTGTCTGGTTCATGTCACTTAGCATGTCTTCATGGTTCATCCACGCTACAGCATGCATCAGAACCTCCTTCCTTTTTAAGGCTAAATCACAGTCCATTGTATGTATATACTAATTTTGTTTATCTACTCATCCACTGATGGGCATTTGAGTTGTTTTCAGCTTTTTGCTACTGTGAAGAGTTTTGCTATCAACACAGGGGTACAAATACCTATTTGAATAATTCTTTTGGATATTATCCAGAAGTGGAATTGCTGGATCCATATGGTAGTTCTAGGTTTAATTTTTTGAGGAATGGCCATAATTCTTCCACAGTGACTGCATCATTTCACATTCTCACTACCAATGCACAAGAGTTCCAATTTCTCTACATCTTTGCCAACACTTGTTATTTTACTAGCTATCCTAATGGATAAAGTGAAATCTCATAATTTTGACTTGCCTTCCCTAATAATTAGTGATACTAAGCATCTTTTCACGCGGTTATTGGCCATCTGTATGTCTCCTGTGGAAAAATTATCTATTCGAAAAATAAATACCAGTCTTAAGCAGAGAGCTTTTTATTTTTAAGGAGCTAAATGATGAAGTGAAAAAATTTATATGGCTTTCTAAACAGTACAAAAAATAAATAGTACAGTTATCAACATTTAGTCTGCAAACATTTCGAGCCTAATCAATCTGTTTTATTGCTGTAACACTTGTATATTTATCTTCTTTCTTCTTAAGACAACATACCCAAGAGGTTGGATGTTTATTATTTTTTTTAAGAACTTTAACTTATTTCCCATTTTAAGATTTTACAGAACTCACTACTTAAAAAGTAATATGCCATAGCAAGTGTTTTTTGAAAAAACAATGTTAAATAAATTTACTCAGATTTCATTGATAAAACCCATGCATAAAAGTATCATGTCTCTTACTCACAAAAAAGCAAACAACAAAAAACCCACCCTCTTTTTCTTGTTATTCTAAGCCTTATTTTGAGAGCACTTGCCTTTAAATCAGAAACTGAGGGGATTTTTTCCTCTAAAAACATCTCACCAAGTAGCTCATCTGAATTGGCAACACATTCAATCAGCTCTTGCCGGTGGTCAGCTGCTGCTGCCCTGAATTCTGCTGGAATTTCCCCATATCGAACAACCTGACTAAGAAAAGAAATGCTTTATTTTACTACTGTAAGGATATCCAATTAAACAGTATAAAGCACCAATGAAAAACATAACCCCTAATGGCTAAAAAAAATTTTTAGATGAGAAAGAGCTTTGATATATTTGCATTAAAATGGCAAGTAAGACTAATGTAGATCTTTACAATTTAGACAGAATAGTGGGCAAAAATACTTAAGCAAAGCAAATGGCCAAGATTGTACTACTAGTAAATATGAGCCAAGATTCAAAGTCAATCTGACGCCAAAGCTCATATGACTCTTGAAAATTCTATTAACCAAATTAATCAGAATATCACAGTCACTAACAAGGAGGGATAGAGACCTGACTCTATTCCCTCCACTGACAACAAACCCAATGATAGAATTTTAACACAGATACTTTATAGTTGAAAAAAAAAAAAACCAAAACAACAGTTACTAAGTATGACAAACTCTTCAACCTTAACCCCCGATTTCCATTTCTCTAGGGGCTGGATAGGTAAGAGTTACAAATAAAATATACACAACTGAGAAATAGATATACTTGATATTTAAAACAGCAGTGTCAAAGGTTTCAAGGTATTTCTTTAAAAATGGAAACGTCAAAAAAACCAGCTTTTCAGAAAACGTGTTCCTAAATTTATTTTATTTATTTATTTTTAAAGATTTATTTATTTATTTGACAGTGAGAGAGAGATCACAAGTGGGCAGAGAGGCAGGCAGAAATAGAGGAGGAAGCAGGCTCCCCACCAAGCAGGGAGTCCGATGTGGGGCTCAATCCCAGGACCCTGAGACCATTACCTGCGCCAAAGGCAAAGGCTTTAACCCACTGAGCCATCCCGGCGCCCCATGTGTTCCTAAGTTTAAAAAGTAAAAGAAGCCAACTGCACAGAGTCAGAAAATAATCTCATTATCCCAAAAAATGCTCTTCATAGTCTTCGGATAATTTCATCCTTCCTTTCAAGCTCCCTGGTTCTTAGCCTTTTATGTCAGAATCAGCTGTGGGTCCTTTAGAAATTTATATACTCAGAGGTCTAAGGGCTGGGAAAGGGGCAGGTATAGTAAGAAATTTCATCTGTGGTTGGGGCATAGCAAAGTTTAAGAGCCTTCACTTTAGAAGACAAATGTGTACCCTGGTAACTTTGGGAAAGTGGACTTATTCATTCATTTACAAGTATTTTCTAAGTCCTTATTGTGTACCAGCAAGTTCTAGGGCTGGGGACACCAATGAATAAACCTGATAAAATATCCTTGTCCTCTTGGGCCTTACAGCCTAAGAAATAGTAGATAAACCAGAGTCACTACTGTCACACAAAAAGTGAGAGAAACATCTCATCTACTAGACAGCCTATGTCCTTTCCCTGCCTACAAGACAGCTGATGAGGATAAAGGATACAGTTTACTGAACATGACACCCTTCACCCACTTGCCAGACTAGCAATCCCAGTTTCACAGCAGAGAAGGAAAATCTCTCGGGAATTACCTCTGGAGAAACTGCTAGGCTGTTGGGGTCACTCCTCATGATGAAGGGTCACTTATGACTTCCCACATTGTCCAACACAGTGCCACTCAAAATGTGGTCTGTAAACCTATAATGGCAGCATCATCTGGGAGCTTTCCAGAATTGCAAATTCCATGCTCTCCCCTAGGTCTACTTGAATCAATCTTCTGGAGGTGGATTCAGGAATGTGTTTTAACAAGGTTTCAGATGATTTTTCTGAATGTCAAATTTTGATAACTACTGGGAAACTGCAGTGTTTTGTAATGTAGAGGTCACTCAAAATTGATTGAAGGATCAAATACTATGTGAAAAAATTACCAATTTCCTTCTTATATTATCCAAACCACATTTGTACTATTTTTAACTGCTTTTATGTACTATCGTTTTATCTTTGCAGTCTCATAAAGTAAACAGAGCAAACATTCATGATCCATATTTTCTTCCCAGTTTTTATCACAATATCCAGGACATAGCAGCTGTTCCATAAAAGTCCGCAGGATGAATCAATAAATAAATGAACAAATGGAAAAAGAGATACATTATTAGCCCAAGCTAATGGGCTTTTACCATAGTGTGCATATCATAACATGATATAAATTACCCAAAAAGTAACATACTCTCCCTTGGAAAGAATACTAAGCAGAATGGGAAGCAACTAGGATTAAAGACATTAAAACAAAATCATTTTGGAGTATATTCCTCCAGCTACATTTTAAAAAGATGTTTTCTCTATGTTTAAAGAAATCATCCTTTTTTTTTCCTCTTTGATGCTTTCTAAATGTAAGATAATAATACATTTTTAACTTACCCAAAGTCTCCATCAAAATAGATGGCTCGTTCCTCAATAAGATCTATTATACCTCTAAAATCACCCTCCAAACCAATGGGTATCTGCATAAATGCTGCATTGTGACTCAGTTTAGACCTGAAAATAAAAATATGTATGTTTACCAAACAAAAATACATTATGTCTTCCCTAAGTCCCTTTGAAATGACAAATAAAAACAAATCAGTGGCAGATGTTGTGGAACTGAGAAGGGTATTATCAGGAGCTCAAAACAGAAAATATATTGGGGCACCTGGGTGGCTCAGTCGTTAACGCCTGCCTTCAGCTCAGGTCATGATCCCAGGGTCCTAGGATCGACCTGCATTGCGCTCCCTGCTCGGCAGGAAGCCTGCTTCTCCCTCTCCCACTGCCCCTGCTTGTGTTCTCTCTCTCACTCTGTCAAATAAATAAGATCTTAACAAACAAACAAAAAACCCAGAAAATATAAAACAGGTGGAAGTAACCAAACTCACTGTGCTCAGGAAGCCAAAACCCTATTTAAGCAACAAAAGAACTCTAAAATAAGTGTTTTCCCATCAGCTCCCCCAGAATATCCTGGATCAAAAACATAAGGGGGAAGAAGGAGTCAATGGTGGTTGGTCAGAAAATCAAAGGATAGTGGGATCACCTGGCCCATCTCTCCTTAGATCAGGGGAGTCCAGTAAAGCTGAGTACAGCTATCTGAAGAGGAAGTTCTTACAGGAAAACTTTAAGCGTGCATGTTAAAAATCAGATACTCATCATCAACCTGTACCCTCAATCAGGCATGGCCACTGAAGGGAATCACCGGTAGGAATTCTCAGTCAAAAAGAAATATGCTCTGACTACCATTGTTTAGCCTAGACTCTAGGCCCCCATCTATAACTATGGATAGATAACAAAGAATTACCAAATATTTGAAGGTTACCAACAGCTTGAAAGAGAGGTGTGAGCTCAAGAAACAGTATTAACTTCCAAGGAGAGAGTTATTAAAAGAAAATAAAATGTAAAGATCTGAGAAGTACTACCTCTCTATTAATGAAGACGATGCAATAAAAGAGAAAGTTTAGGAAATTAATTACATAATTGGAGAAATTAAAAAGAAAAAATAAACAGGCTAACATAATAGAAGGGACACAGGTGACTTTCAGATTAGTGAGCTGGAAGACTGACCTCAAGAATTCTCTCATAACCCAGTCCAAAATGAGAAGAAACAAAATGTATGAGAATGTATGGAGAAAAGGTAATACAAGGAGATGAGATCCGGAAGTTCTAAAATCTGTTTAATAGGAGTTACAGAAAGCAGATAAAAGGGAGTGGAGCAGATAGAGAACTGCAGTAGTCACATAAATGATAAAAGAGAATTTTCCTGGAATTCAAAGACTTGGTGGAAACAGTCCATCCACTGCCAAGTACAAGTAAAATATAAAAGAACGAAAAGTGAAAAGGTTTTGTTTTGTCAAGAAATTATTACAAATACCCAATAAAGAAAACTTTTATGCTCATATTCCCAAATATATCACTTCCATTAGCTCACACAGCAATACTGTCACTTGAAGTCCTTCAACACCGTATCCTTCAACATTGGATACATCACTTTTGGTCTCTCCACTACCAGAAACTTTACTATTTTCATCAGCCCTGCCCTGGGATATTTGAATAGGAGCCTGATAGCTCCATTTACACATCTTCCAAAGATGAAAAGTGAAACTTCCACTTTTTCAAAGGGTATGTGAAATATATAATACTGGGGAAAGTGTAAAATACCAGGACCGCGACTTAGTTACACCTGGTACAGAAAGGAAGTGTTACTGTTGTTTTAGCAAGCATGTTACCATACGAACCCAAGGAAATACACCAAAACTTCTTAAGGGCATTAATTAAAATTTCTTAAGTAAAGGTTAAAACAGAAGATGATCCTATAGGTTTGCCTAAACCTATAAAGTACTTTTAGAATCCACACTAGATTATTACTTCTCTAATCACAGCAAAACAGTGAATTGCCAGATTGTTATCTGAACTCACCTTAAACCTCCCTACAATTTAAGTCACATTTTCCCCATTTTACAGAGAAGGTAACTGATGAGATCACATCACAAACCAAACTACTGACCTCAACGTTTCTTTTACTAAGATAAGTAACTCACATAAATTTTTTAGGGGCAAAAAAAATTTTTTTCCCCTAAAATTTTTTAGGAATAAGGCTTAATGACACTGAATTAATTGTCCTTCTGTATGTCAGGTTACTTATCCAAATCATCACAGCCCCTCCTGTTCCTTCTAAGGCTCAGTACCTCATTTGCTGCAGGGCCCTAGTGGGGTTGGAGCCCATTCGGTCCAATTTGTTAATGAAAGTTAGAAAAGGAACGTTGTAGCGCTTCATCTGACGATTAACAGTCATGGTCTGGCACTGCACCCCTCCAACAGCACAAAGAACAAGGACTGCACCATCCAACACTCTCAGGGCCCTTTCAACTTCTACTGTGAAGTCCACATGTCCTAAATGAGACAAAGAAATGTGTGAGGGTCTTAAAGTACAAATTTTTATAACATGCATGATTATAAGCTTTTCTATCTCTGCTCATAACATAAATCTTCTAATTAGAATGTGGATTTCTTAAACCACCATAATGTTTACTCACCATAAGGTCCAGGGGCCCATCTCCAGAAAACTCCGAGGGGGGCGCCTGGGTGGCTGAGTCGTTAAGCGTCTGTCTTCGGCTTGGGTCGTGATCCCAGGGTCCTGGGATCGAGCCCCACATGGGGCTCCCTGCTCGGTGGGAGGCCTGCTTCTCCCTCTCCCTCTCTCCCTGCTTGTGTTCCCTCTCTCGCTGTGTCTCTCTGTCAAATAAATAAATAAAAATCTTTAAAAAACAAAAAACAAAACTATGAGGGCATAGGCACCTTTAAATCAGATACAGCTTTCAATGGGCAAGACCCTTCTTACTCAAAATTTATTTGCACTTTTTTTTCTTTAGATTTTTACTTATTTATTTGACAGAGAGAGAGAGCACAAACAGGGGGAGCTGCAGGCAGAGGGAGAAACAGGGAGCCCAATATGGGACTCAATCCCAGGGATCATGACCTGAGCTGAAGGCAGTTGCTTAATCAACTGAGCCACCCGGGCGCCCTATTTGCACCAGTTTTTAAGGAATCCACATAATGATGAAGTGCTCTAGGTCCCAAGTCAGATTTCTCTAACAGGAATTCACAGTCACACTTTTGAATATCATTTGACACTCAAAAATGAGCTGGGACATAATAAAGAACTAAATGTGCTTTTTGTCAAAACAAGCTACAACAATAAAACCAAGAATTCAACTCACCAGGTGTATCTATAATGTTGATATTGACATCTTTCCACATGGTATAGGTGGCTGCTGACTGAATAGTGATTCCTCTTTGTCTCTCTAGTTCCATGGAATCCATGACAGCACCAACTCCATCTTTACCTTTCACCTAAACACAAGCAGAGCAATTCAGAGCCCCCCATCCCTACATCCCAAGAAGGAAAGAAATCTTTACTGAGCTGGAACTAGAACACAGATAGTTAACGGACACAATTTTCAGAGAAGGTTATGGTCAGACCATATCATCTTGTGAAACAGAGAAGTGATTATAAGTTTTGTCCTCTATTTACTGCCTAACCCTCTTTTCATTGCTCTTCCCAGCAATGGCTAACAAAGAGCAATCACCTCAGTCTTTGATCCAACCTTGTTTCCTCGACACTGTTCCTGCCCACCAGCCTTGTGGTAGTCTGAGCAGATGCTCAAAGAACAGATTTTTCCCTGCTCTATGACATGTGGATTTTGAGCCCTGGGTGGGAAGGATTCAGCTTTCAAAATATGTGACTTAACAAGCTGACTTCATCTGAAGAAATGGAGAGTTAAGTTACCCAATGATATGGTAATTTCTTTAGAAGACCTTCAAGTTAAAATTTTTTTTCTGATATATGTATTTTGTAACTATTAACACCATACTATAGTTTTAAACCCTTTTCCACTTAACATTATAAACATCTCTCCATAACATTAATATATAAATACTACTTTAACAGCTGCTTAAGAATATATCATGACTTTTTTTATATCATGACTTTTTAACTGAAGTATAATTAATGTTGTATTAGTTTCAGGTATAGACTTAACGTTCCTAAAAGACAATCTACTGAGGATACTCATAGTGATGGTTTCTAGAAAGATTCCTCACAACAACACTGCAAGCCAGTTTGAGCTATCTATCCCTCTGTGCTATGACTTCGATAAAGATCCATGTAACCATTCTTTGAATCTTTCAGGTTTTGTGATGTTTATTAAATCATAACTATTCAACAATTAAAAGGAAGCTCTAACTAGCTTGGAATCAATCATGAACCCCATACCTCATGCATCTTTGCAATTCTGCCAGTGTAGTAAAGCACTCGTTCTGTTAATGTAGTTTTTCCAGAATCAATGTGAGCTGAAATTCCAATATTTCGTATCTTTTCATTAGGAATCACTCCTGATGAACACCATCGACAGACTTTCCAATTAACCTGAAAAAATAAGAGCCCATATCAATGTACTTTTTATAAGACATAATGGGCAACTAGAATCTGTTTGGTTTGTATCTTTCCACCAATGAATCTCAATGGACTCAAGAAATCACGTGAGATTGCCTGGAAAGGCAAAAGAAGGAAAGCCTCAACCTGCAAGTCCTGTAACCAAAGGAGAAATTGCAAGAGAGGACAGAAAGGGCATACACATTCTTTTTTTTTTTTTTTTTTTTTAAGATTTTACTTATTCACTTCACAGAGGGAGAAAGATCACAAATAGGCTGAGAGACAGGCAGAGAGAGAGGAGGAAGCAGGCTCCCCGCCGAGCAGAGAGCCCCATGCGGGCCTCGATCCCAGGACCCTGAGATCATGACCTGAGCTGAAGGCAGAGGCTTTAACCCACTGAGCCACCCAGGCGCCCGGGCAAACACATTCTTAAAAATAAATAAATAAATAAATATATTCAAATAAGCTAGTTAAATAAAAGGGGGAGAGATACTTTTCCAAATGTCACAGGTTTGAAAATACATGCTGAGGCTATTAAAACCAGAAAGACAACTTCCAACAACTTTATTAGGAAACACAGTTTTTAGTTTAAATTTTACTCCCCCCGCCCCTTCTCCCTTACTGTAGTTCACAGCTAGCAAGGATGTTTTCCAACACACATGCTCAGCGTTGTGGTGCAGATAGCCCCAAGGGAGCCCACAAAAGGTTTCCAACTCCTTCTGCACAGAAAGAACTACTTTTTAAAAAACTTTATTTCATTTTGGTGGTGGTGGTGGTAAGGGGGAATCTTGCATTTTACCAATTCAAGACATCATAAACCTCTCCCTATAGGACTGCACATCCAAAAGGTACTGCAGCACTTCTGGGGAAAGGGAAACGGAAGAACTTGGGAAAAGTGGGTAAATACTAAATGGATTCTGGTGGACAGGCAGTTAGATGAAATCCCATGAATACCAGCAACCAAAGCAAAGGATGTCTGCATACTAGGAAAGGCCTAACTCCCACCCCCACCTACTCCACTCTGCAACCCACGCAAAAGGCAGAAATAGGATCAAAGTAAAGTACCGGGGGGCGGCACGGGGTGGCTCAGTGGGTTAAAGCCTCTGCCTTCAGCTCAGATCGTGATCTCAGGGTCCTGAGATCGAGCCCCGCATCGGGCTCCCTGCTCAGCTCCCTGCTCCTTCCTCTCTCTCTCTCTCCCTCTCCCTCTCCCTCTCTCTCTCTCTCAACCTCTCTGTAAAATAAATAAATAAAATCTTTGGAGGAAAAAAAAAGTAAAGTACCGAGAAGTTCGAACGCCAAAACAAAACAACCCAGGGTCGGCCCGAAGAGGGCTGTCCATAGCCCAAGGACACTGTGCAGTAAAAAGAGCACTCGATAATGAGTCAGAAGCCCTGGGTTCGAACCCTGAACACACTAATTTTTCAGCTGTTCGGACCGTCACTCCAGTCACTTCCCCAAAAAAGGCTGAAACAAACCGGTGGCCCGTCCACTCCCAGGGCACCGAGACGCAGCTCATAAATAACGAGAGGATGCGCAGGTACCGAAAAACGTTTCAGCACTGAGGCACGACACTGTCAGGAGGTCCCAGGGAAGGCATCACTGTTCCCCAGCCCTGAAGGAACCGCAAGGCCCCTTAGGCAGTCCCTGGTTCGGTCTCACCTCGCCGGGCTCTAGTACCTGCTCCCCCTGCCAGCCCAGGGCGGCGGGAACCCGCGGCAGCTGCCCGCGCCCCAGAGCCGCGGCGGCGGCTGCTCCCAGCAGTCTCATGGCAGGCGCAGAGCCCGCGTAAAGGCCCGGCCGCTGTAGGTCCCCTCAGCAACCTCACCCGCACCCGAAAGCGTTCAAAGTCACGCCGGCAATCAGTGCGCAAGAGCGCTTCCGGGTCGAAGGACGTGGGGGAAGAAGAGAGGCAAGAAAAGAGAAGGGACTTCCGGACCTCACAGACGAGCAGCCCTGTCTATTTTAAAGGCCGTGGCGCCGTCTGTGGCCTTGGAGGAGAAAATGCAGTCGCTTTGGCGAGCTAATCAAGAGTTTATGTGCTCCTAGAAAGAGGCAACCTTTTAAACCCATTTATTTTGCGTATTCAATGTTGCCGTCATGTCTACTTTTGTATAGGTTTAAAATTTTTCATAACTTTTAAGAAATCTGAAATGGCTTCCTCTCCCCTTCAAAGTGCCTAGAAGGCCCTGCTTGAACAGCCACACTAATGTAACAATGTGGAGAAACGTTTATAGCAGAATATAAATAAAACACAAAATGCAAAATTGTTGTCTATGTTATTACAAATACGAAAAAAATAGTTAAAAGACATGACCCGAAGGCATCTGGGTGGCTCAGTCGGTTAAGCGTCTGCCTTCATCTCATATCATGATCCCAGGGTCCTGGGATGGAGCCCCGCATCTGGCTCCCTGTTCCGTGCCGAGTCGGCTTCTCACTCTGCCTCACCCTCTGCCCCTCACCACCACCACCCCACCCCGCTTACGTTCTCTCTCAAATAAATAAAATCTTTAAAAAAAAGACATGACTTGAAAATATGGAAAAATGAACTGTCGATTGTGTTTTTTTCTCATTACAAAAAGTTCATTGTTCAGTGTTAAATGTTACATGTTCAGTCCATATGGAAGACACATCCTTGACGATTCCAGTTAGATCTCTTAGAAGTGTTTCAAACTCAGTATGTCCAAAACGGAACTTCTCATCTTCCTCCCCAAACCTTCGCCTGCAGTCTTTATTTTGAAAATGGAAACTCTGTTCGAGTTGCCCAGACCAAAAATGTCGCTTCAACACCACTCTTGGACACCTCTGGTCTAATCTGTCAGCATATGTTACAGGCACCACCTTCAAAAATAGATCCAGGACCTGCCCTTTCTTCCCACCTCTCAACACTGCCATCTCTCCACCGAACTATTGTAATAGATTTCCTAAAGGACCTCACTGCTTCTGCTGGCAGCTCAGCCTATTCTCAACACAGTAACTAGTGGGATCCTTTTTAAGCTGGACCTTGACATTTCTCTGCTGAAAATACTCCATCCAGTGAGTTCATCATGGCTGTTACCTCTACTTTTGTGTAGGTTCGAAACTTTTCATAACTAAGTTTTTTAAAAATTCTGAAATGGCTTCCCATCCCACCCAGAGTAAGTGCCTACAGAGGCCCTGCTTCAGCAGCCAAGCCAACATAGCCTTACTTCCCTTGCTGGTTGTGCTCCAGCCACATTGGCCTCCTTTCTGATCCTCAAACAACCGGAGACTTGGCTCTTCCCTAGATGCTGTGGCAGCACTTTCCTTTATTTTCAGTAGCCTCATCAGTGAGATGCTCCCTAACCAACTTTTCTAAACCAGCAGGCTCCTGCCTTTCTATCTTCTCATGCTGTTTAATTTTCCTTCAGAATACTTCTTAGATAGATCCAGACATTTCACATACCTGTTTATTGACCAGCTCTCCCAATGAGAATGTAAGTTCCATAAGGAGACTGATTTGGTTTTGTTAATTTCTGGATCCCTTTGCATGCGCTAGGTGTTCAAAAAGTATTAGTTAAATGAATGTACGAATGAGAGCAAATAAATATAAATCAGAGTAAATTACAAGGGACAAGGAAAGAAAAATCAAAGTTTCAATAATGAATTTCAAATTTACTTTTTGTATGTTATCCATCTACTAATTTGCAAGAAAGGATTTGTAAACTGATTAGAGGAATAAATCCGCTAATGTTGAGTGTTCCCAATATACTTTTTTGTTTATGGATTTCCAAAAATTTAGTCTTTATAAGCCTTTTATGTATTTGTTTAAAATATATACATATATAATTATGCAAATGATAATAAAATTAAGGTTACTTTAATTTTAAAATGTAATTATATTAAATAAAACAATATACTACATTAAAATCACTTTAACAAACTAAGTTTCCTTAGTAAAAATTCATGCTCATTATCTTGTATGTGTATGTGTATTCATATTTTCTATAATTATTATACTGAATATATTCTTATTTTTATTAATCACTTTTAATCAAAGTAATCAACTTTTCTTTACTCCAAAAAGAAAACTGGAAGATAGAAAACCAAGAACTGTCTAGCTAAGTTTTTAGGAGTACCTATTATAGATTATCTCTGTTAAGGTGTGTGTGTGTGTGTGTGTGTGTGTGTTTAGAGAGAGAGAGCTTGTAGGGAAAGATGGAGAGGGAGAGAGAGAATCTAAGCAGGCTCCATGCCCAGTGCAGAGCCCTATGCAGGCTGAATCTCACAACCCTGAGATCATGACCTGAGCCAAAATTAAGAGTTAGACACCCAACCAACTGAGCCACTCAGGTACCTCTAATTCTGTTGTTTTAAAGCGGCAAAATACACATATACAATAGCATCCAAAACATTTCCACACTGCTAATTCATAGTCATTTTATAATCTCTAAGAAAATTGAAACTATTTTCAGTGACCAAATCTTGTACCAGTTTCTACTTAGAAACTGTCCAAGTATCCAAGGACTAATTTAATATTTCCTAAGCTCTGGAAAAGTTAACTAAGGATTTGGAAAATTACAATTTTAGCTAACCCATTAAGTCCTTATAATAGTATTATAATAATCTGTAAGATTAAAACCCCTTTGAAAGACTTTTTTGCATTGTTATTTTATTTAGATAAACACCATTTTATATTCTGCAATCTTACACAGTTGATGGAGTCAATAATAACTTATTTGACCCATAAGATCAATATAGGAAATTTGGAAAGTTTAAATCATGAGAAGTTCAACCTTGGTTTTATATAAACTAGAAGATTTTATTAGCATTAATTTTATATAATAAAACCTGGAAGAAGATTATAGTTGACCATATTCATTCCTTTACCCAAATCCACCTACTTATCAGAAATATTTCATAAAGCTATTTAAAAAGTACTTCATAAACCTTACATTCATAATCATTAAATCATATTTAAAAACTCCTTTTATCTTGAAACCTTTCTTCTTGTAATCATACTAACAAAAGCTTTTATTTAAATGCACTTGTCCACATTTTTTACGCAAAACACAAATAGTTTATGAACTTTTTGTCTTAGACATTTTAGACTATTTGGACTAGATATTCCTAGATTACACATATGCCAAAATGACTTTTTTCTTAATTGATCTTTAAAATTTTTCAAGTGCAAGCTGCCTGGGTGGCTCAGTGGTTTGAGCATCTGACTCTTGATTTCAGCTTGGGTCATGATCTCAGAGCCTTAGGATAAACCCCATGTCAGGTTCTGTGCTTATCCAGGAGTCTGCTTGTCCCTCTCCCTCTGTTCCTCTCCCCACTCATACATGCTCTATCTCAAATCAATCGATAAATAAAATCTTTAAAAATTTTCAAGTGGGAGGAAAGAATTGGGAGGAACAGGAAAAATACTGAGCTAGATGGCATATTAAAAATTTTGAGTTTGAGGGTCACTTGGCTGGCTCAATCAGTAGAGCATGCAACTCTTGATCTCAGGGTTGTGGGTTCAAGCCCCATGTTGGGCATAGAGATTACTGAAAAAAATTAAAATCTTTTAAAAAATTTGAGTTTGAGGAAAAATCAATTGCAATCAGGCAGTGGCCAAATAGGAAGTGGTTAGGAGGTCTCCACCAACTAGAGCTAAGGAAGACTTTTATAAAGAAGAGGCAGAAGCAAAGCAAGGAAATTATTTAATTGACTGGCTTTAGCTTAAATGGTTGCCTTATATGGGAAAGTCTAGTTGGCTGTTTGTGATTGATGTCTTTAGGTTTCAATTTCTTAAACTTGAGGCCTAACAGGCTTGTTTTGGTTTGCTTAAATGGGCTACTAAAACATTAAAGCCATGTCATTCTAATGGCTTCCGTGTTTAACTAATAGTACAAATATTAAAGTATTCCTGTAAAAGTCTAATTACCTTCCCTCTTCAAGAAGGGAGGAGAAAATTTAAATATAAACCATACAGTTACAAAGCTCTAAAGTATGGGGGCACCTGGGTGCTTCAGTTGGTTAAGCGTCCAACTCTTAATCTCAACACAGGTCTTTATCTTAGGGTCGTGAGTTCAAGGCCCGCATCGACCTCCATGCTAGGCATAGAGCCCACTTAAAAAAAAAATTCTAAAAAGCTCTTAAGTATGGAAATAAAAGACAGAGAGTCTTTTACATAAACAAAGTGGTCTCTTTTATACAAGTAACACAAAGTCTCTCCTAAGGGTTTTCTTGTTGTTTTTTGGTGTCATTCTTCCAAGGTGCCTCTCAAGGCAAGTGCCTTGTTCAAGCGCAAGTCTTTTTCACATCCAAGTTCCCCAAAATGGTTACTACAATTCCTTGCTAAAATTATGCCAGGAAGTAGTACAAGCCTATTAGCTTGGACAAACCCATTAAAAACTGATCTATCAAATGTAAAACATTGCTATGTCTATCTCAGGCTTTAACATTAAGCCATATGACTACTGACCTAAGACACATGTAGTTAGAAGGCAACATGGGTAGACAGAAGGTCTCTCCCAAAGCAAACTTCTCATACAAGTGACAAGACTGAGGAAAGTTTTCACAGACAAATAATATAAGATTGTGGGCAAGTAGTTAGAAGATAGGAGATGGTGCTTAAAGTCAAATTCACCAGAAGACACCAAAGTCTGATCAGAACCCCCAATCCCCAAGAGACAATAGGCATGATCCTGGGGACAAAGAAATCATCAATGCAGATTTACTGCAAATTCCATGTAATTAGGGACAGAGGGGACTCAAGAGGTCTCAGATATGTACACTATTACCAAATTGAAGATCCTAATTCACTACAGTGAGGGTCTAGGTCACACTTCAGTAGAATCTCTAAATTGTCCTAGCCCTATCAGCCTAAGACCACTGTCTTAGTCCATTCAGGCTGCTACAGCAAAAGTACAATAAACAATATAATGGCTTATAAACAATAGAAATATAAAGGGTAAGGGAGGGGTGCCGGGTGACTCAGTCGGTTAAGCATCTGCCTTCAGCTCAGGTGATCCTGGGGTCCTGGGATCGAGTCCTGCATCAGTCTCCCTACTTGGCAAGAAGGTTGCTTCTCCCTTTCCCTCTGCCTGCTGCTCCCCCTGCTCTCTCTCTGTCAAATAAGTAAAATCTTAAAAAAAAAAAAAAGGTAAGGGAGCTCTCTAGCGTCTCTGCTATAAAGGCACTAATCCTATTTAGGAGGTCTCCACCCTCACAACCTAATCGCCTCCCCAAAACACCATCTCCAAATACTATCGTCATCATATTGCCACATTTAGGGCATCATCTGATTCCTTTTTTTAAAATTAACATATAATTATTATTTGTTTCAGGGGTACAGGTCTGTGATTCATCAGTCTTATACAACACCCAGCATTCACCACAACACATACCCTCCCCCAATGTCTATCACTCAGCCTCTCCATCCCCCCTCTCCTCCCCTCCAGCAACCCTCAGTTCCAACGTGCTCCTGCCCTTGCCTTGTGACAGTAAAGGATAATGGAGTCATAAAGGCAGAGTAATGGAAACCTATCACCGAGACTGCCAGGTACCAGGAAAATAACGTAGCAAGGAGTGTAAGTACTTGGCCTCATTGCCAAGGCCACATTTACCAAATTGTTATCTTTCTATTCCCCCAAAATCCAGGGTTCCAGAAAGATCAATGGTTGTCCACAAAGGAAAAATAATATGAACTACAAGCTACAGAGAACCTTTTTTCTTATATGGTTGACTTCAGCAGTAGGGTAAAAATAATTCTGAAAAGAGGCAATTTCAGCAACATGTGAATATAAAGAATTGACATTTAATCTCTCTATGTCACATAGTTTTATGAGTGGCCCCTTATGAAACACTGTGGCATAAGAAGAAATATATATTTAATTCAATTTTTATTTACTTTCTATGATAAACAAATTGGGAGAAAAAATAACTGTAAATGCTCTAACTTCTATATGTTGCATAGAAGTTACATTGTTTTAAATACATTTATTACAGTGTGTTTTCATATTTGAATATAATGATTCAAGTTATCATGTAATGATTTAGGCAGAAGAATAATAATTACAGTGTCTATTCTATTGGGATTTTGCTCTATCAAGTAAATTTATGCAAAAGTGTTATTTAGAATTTATGCCTTATGACATCTTCCCAATATGTTACTACGATACTAATGTATGCATAAGAGGAAAATGTTAACATCTTTTATTAATACATGCTCAATTACTTTTTGTTATAAAAATGAAATGACAGGTATGCATCTTATTTTGTAACTAATTATAGGCATGAAACACACTGACTAATAAAATTAACAGGATACAATATGGAAAATTAGGAAAATATAAGCACAATCACATAGTTCTATTTCCAAAGCGAAGAAAGCTAGATATTAGGATTATAAAGTGATAGTGGATTTCCTGGTCTTTTTTCTCCCAAAACAACAAAAACTTGAGGTTAAGATTTAATATTCTCATAAACTTCAAACTTTTTCTAAAAATAGATTAATGCTTGAATTCTAAAATAAAAAAGCTAAAGGTGAATTTTCAAATGGTATAAAAGGGAACAACTGAATTATTAAGTACCTTGCTCAAACACACATATCACCTGTCTAAGAAATTTTGAGACAATCAATCATTCAGGTTTACAGAATACCAAATGCATTTTTCTAAATGTCACAAAAAGGCTGAGCAGAGTTTCTCCAAGGACACTCCAACTTTAGAATGTTAACTGTGAAAACAGATTAAGCTGTTTGTGAGAAAAGAGAGCAGAAATATGTTACCTTAAGAAGTTAAAGAGAAAGGTCAATGTAAAGTCTGATGAATGTTAAGAATGTAATATGGAACAAAAAAGAATACACTGTATAATGAAATTATAAGAATAAAACTCATATATATTAGGAATTTAAAATCTTAAAATTCAGAATTATTTGATTTTAATGTAATTTATCAAAGTAACTAATTTCTCATAAAACAGTACTAATATAATTTTGCTTTATTTTTTAAAAAATCTTAAGGGTAGCTGGCTATTTAACACATAAAATCTGATTTAAATAATTTTACCTTTATTAACATCACTGTAGTACTGTTAGTGAAAACTGAGACGATTTTTTAATATTTTACTTTCTAATAACTAATACATATCATAAAACTAGCTCTACATTCAATCTTGAATATATAAAAGAAAACATAGCCAAAAGGAAGATGATTGGGAAAGCAAAATTCTTATGTTTTAAAGAAAAGAGTTTTATAGAATGTTTAACAACTTAAATTGTTAAAAATCAAAGTTTTATTCCTAAAGTATGGACAATATAAAGCTAGCAATTCTAAGAACATTCAGATATCAGAAGAAAGTTAAGTTCAGTACTGATTTAACCAGAGATTGGTCTTATATGTATTACCCAGCACCATTACTTTCTCTGTTAAAACAAATCAAAACTAAACAAATCAAATGCAAGGCTATTTATTTTTTGTTGATTTTCACAGGTGATCCTTTGATGTTGAGTTTGTCCACAAAAACATTTGATCTTCTTCCATGTTCAATGGCTGGACTTTGATGAGGTTTCTCCCTGAGAAATATAATATGAACATTAATATCATTTTTTAAATGGCCAGTAGTTTACAAGTCAATACAAACATGATAAAAAAATACTTTTAAGTCTTATCTAAAACTTCCTTAATAGCTTTGAAAAACATATGGGAGATTATTTCATTCACATTTAAGAAAGCAACAGCTGTTTTCCTGAGATAGATTTAACTGTTTAACTATGCCATCCGTCCAACATGGCAGCCACTAACCACATCACTTACATTTAAATTAATTAAAATAAAATAAAGATTAAAATTTGTTCCTCAGTTTCATCAGCCACATTTGAAGTGTGGTTCAATAGCCACATGTGGCTAGTGGGTGCCATATTGGACAGCATAGATACAAAACACTTTTATTGTTACAGAAAATCATTCCAGAAAGGGCTATTGGACAGTGCTGGTTTACAGGAAATGCCACTGATAGGGCCATAGATTTACAGATCATTTATAAAGAGCATGCTTTCTCCAACAAGGACCTTGTTTCATATTCAAACTTAGCACTGTAAGGTTTTTTTATCAATAGATTTTTCAAACTGAGACAAATATTGCCTAAAAGTAATATGGAAGCTAATTTTCTACAGAAAATATTAGGGCGCTAAAGTCCTAAATAAGTATTTTAAAATAAAAGATGCTAGCTCATGAAATTCTGCACAAGGTTTCTGATTTACTTGATACCCACTTGTCCACCGCTGGTTCTGTGAAGCCTTCCACATTCTGCAGCAATCCTCCACTCTCTTATGGCCTAGAACAGATTTCTATTTTAAGGTCTGGTGAGGCCTCTCTCTCTCTCTCAAGTGTAAATTTAATAGCAACTAGGTATTGTTTTCCATTGCTTTTTTCCCCAGAGAACCAAATTAAATTCTAACTCTAGAATATACCCTAAATGTACAAAAATCTCTATAATCTTAATGGTGTGATTTCAGCACTGCTATTCCAAAGGTAATCCAGGAGTCTAAAGTTTTGGAAAAATTCTTCCAAAATATCTAAAAATGCATTTATCATTGACTTGTTATGGGAGTTTTGTTAAGCCTTTCAAATAGAGCCCCTCCTCCCTTATCAGATCTCTAGATACCAATATCTTACCGGGCATGAAATGTATGACTCCTCCTATATCCAGATTAAAATCTGGGGTTTTTTTTAAAGATTTTATTTATTTATTTGACACACAGAGAGAGAGAGAGAGAGCGATCACAAGTAGGCAGAGAGGCAAGTAGAGAGAGAGGAGGAAGCAGACTCCCTGCTGAGCAGAGAGCCCGATGTGGGGCTCGATCCCAGGACCCTAAGATCATGACCTGAGCTGAAGGCAGAGGCTTTAACCCACTAAGCCACACAGGCACCCCTAAAATCTGTTTTATAAGAATAACTACATTATAATATTTCACTTTTTCTTAGAAGGATTTTAGCTCCTATCTTCTTAACCATAATTTGCTAGTGAGTTACTAATCATACAATCTTAAAATATTATTGGTTTTTAGATACAAATTCAAATTTGTGTGGAATGCTCAGATATAATATAAAATCATTACATCCTTCAAAAAAGATACTGTTGATAAAAACAATGGATGTTAGTCAAAATTTCCTGACAGAGGTAAAATTACATCACTTTTCTTCTAATTTTTCTTAAGAAATACAATTTATTTTAGAAATAACTTTTACCTTCTTTTAAGTTCTCGGCAGCCTGAATTCTCATGACCAACACTTCTCATCCTAGGGTTTTCTACATTGCGCCACTGTCCCACTGGTTTGTACTTCAAAATCTCATTTTGCCACTCATCATCAAAAGCATGAGCATCACCTACATTAAATATCAAAATAAAGGGGCAAGTATTGATATCAATTGTCGGTAACTGCCTTGGCTCCCATATAGTTGATTTTGGCCTTGTTCTTTCCTCAGCCTAACCTCAAGATAGAGGCAGGGAACTGCCCCAAATATAAAGGTCTTTGATTTAGAGTAATATTTCCTTTTTTGCCTGTTCCTCTTTTATTCCTACTGATAATTTGGTTATGGATGATCTGGTTTTTCAAGCACCTGCCTGGATATCATGTTATTCTACCCAATGAACCCTTTGACCCAATTACACTGACTTACAGTCTTTCTTCCTGGGTCATCTTCCTGGTCTATACTTGGGCACTTCTCCTACAACTAGCACTTCCTATTAACCTCACTGTTTTCCTACATAACTTGGCCTATCTCACAAGCTTCTGTTGTCAGTTTCCTAAGACAGGTTACTCATCTCAACTGTCAATTTGTTATGAATGAGGCAATCTAACTTCAATAACAACAATAGGTAAATGGTAATACTTATTCTGTCAGATGGCCTTTATAATAATAATGTGTTCCCTCACTAAATTTTTCTTCAACAATTAATAATATTATTATTTTTTTAGTACTATTTTTTTTTTGCCCCAGGGGTACAGGTCTGTGAATCATCAGGCTTACACCTTTCACAGCACTCACCATAGCACAAACCCTCCCCAGTGTCCATAATCCATCTACCCTATCCCTACCCTCCCACCCCGCAACATGTTAATTATTTTAAGTACTCTGTATATATTTAACTACGACAAAATTACAAAGGTTAAAATTAAAGAAAGGTTAAGATGTTGTAGCTTCCATCTCATTGCATAAAAATAACTTTGTCCAAGCCAACCCTAAGAGAATTTCTTTTTCTGAAATGATATAATTTAAACCAATTCCATTGAAAAAATTAAAAGCGACAAAACACTTTTATTCAAAATACTTTTCGAAAGTAGGAGATGAATATAACCCAAAAACTACAATGAGAAGAGTTACAACACTGGAAGGACTTAAATGCATTCAAGAATGAATATAAAATCCAGATAATGGAAAGATGTACTTGATATATACATGATATATTATCTAACAATATAAGAAATTAAAATCTTATCTATATAAAAATGTAAGTACCCAACAATAAAGAATGGTTTAAATAAATTATGGCCCATTCATGAAAATTTTCAGGTAACCACTTAGAATGTTTATGAAAATAACATCATAGGTGACTGTTTTCACAATTACAATGGTGAAATACAATAAGCACAATATAAACTAAATAGTTAAATACTAATTTTGAGAAAAAGTGTATGTGTTTATATATACATAAAAGTACTAGGAAGAAATATATTAAAACACAAATAGTTGTTTTGGGTTGGGATTATACTTTTCAAATATACCTTAGAAATACTTAAAAACTTATTTTGCCTACTGGCAGTCTTACTAAGTGACAATTCAAAAGATTCCATTTTCTAAGTATAAAACAAAAAATAAATAACATTACCAAAAATCACTATAAAAAACAAATCTACCATGAAACAATGAAACCCCAATTTTATTACTTTGATAAGGTAGTCCCTGGTAGTCCCCACATATATTATTCATAAAGTACCTCAAAATGACATCTTATGGAATGTTTCTACAAAAAACATTCATCAAGTTCTACCAGTACAGCTGCTATTTTAAGAGGAAGAATGCTATTTTCAGTGACAACTTACTTTCATTCATATTGATGAACTCTTGATTGACCTCTTCATCTCCAGTCTTGCTGTTCTTTGACTTTTTAATGACATGAGCTCGGTCATGAAGATGATGACCAACAGCCACTTTTTCTAGTCCACTATCAGAATCTCTCATTGCTCTCCTAGTTTCCTTTATCTGTAAAAATGAAGAATATAAAAATTAATTATTATTCAAATATATAGAGAATGGATATAATTCTCAACTCCTCAGGACCTATTTACTTACAGAGGTTAAGACCACAAATCTATGGCTCTAAAAACACTGGGTACTCAGTTCCACTACCAACTTGCAGTAAAATTGTGGTAATAGTTCTCTGAAAATTTCAGAACTGCTTAAAATTAAAATGTCTAGGGCAAATAGGACCAATACAATTTAAACTTTTTCTAAGTTGTAATCAAATAGTATAACAAAAAATAACTTAATTTTATAAAACTTAGTGCCTTCAACACTGGCCTTTACAGTATAATAGTTGGGCGTACATCCATATAAGTAAGGGCAACTGATTATTCAGCAGTCATGTTGATCGGCTTGATTCTCATGGGCTCCTATATATCAACTCTATGGGTTATGAGAATATTCATGATAGCCAAAGACTATTAAACAAAAAATAAATAACATTACCAAAAATCACTATAGCATGGTTTGCTGTGGGAGATGTCTACAATTGAACTGTTTATATTTAAGATCTATGTCACTTATAAGTGAAAATAAAAATGTCTGCACTATGCCAAGAGCATCATTAAAAGTTATGTCTTGGGCGCCTGGGTGGCTCAGTGGGTTAAAGCCTCTGCTTTCGGCTCAGGTCATGATCTCAGCGTCCTGGGATCGAGGCCCACATCGGGCTCCCTGCTCAGCAGGGAGCCTGCTTCCTCCTCTCTCTCTCTGCCTGCCTCTCTGCCTACTTGTGATCTCTCTCTCTCACTCTGTGTCAAATAAAAAAAAAAAAATCTTAAAAAAAAAAAAAAGTTATGTCTTTATATGTAAGAGCTACTCACACCCAGTAAACAGGCAAACCTAATTTTTTTTTACCATAAGTACTAATGAGGAAGTGTAGAAATGGGAACTCTCATACCAGACTTTGCAGGAGTCAACTGTTTCAATCACTGTGTGATAGTAACTTAGTAATTTTTACGTAAAGATGAAGACATCCACCTCCTACAAACCAACAATACCATTCCTAGACCATTTGCACAAGAAGACGTGTATAAAGATATGTAAGTGAAAAATTAGAAGTACCTAAATATCAATCAACAGAAAAATAGATTAAAAACTGTGGTATAATCATATTTTGGATAATATATAGAAGTCAAAATAAAGAAATAGAGCTGCATATATCAATCTGAATAAATCTCAGAAGCATATGCCTGAGCAAAGTCAAGTTGCAGAGGACACATGCAGCATGAAACTACATAAAGTTTAGAAACCCATTAAATAGGGACACCTGGGTGGCTCAGTCAGTTAAGCAGCTGCCTTTGGCTCAGGTCATGATCCCAGGGTCCTGGGATCAAGTCCCGCATCGGGCTCTCTGCTCAGCAGGGAGCCTGCTTCTCTCTCTACCTCTGCCTGCCACTCTGCCAGCTTGTGCTCTCTCTCTGACAAATAAATAAAAATAAAATCTAAAAAAAAGAAAAAGAAACCCATTAAATAATTCATTATACTGTTTATGAAGCATACATAAGTAATAAAATTATAAAAACATACATAAGAATGATAAATTCGAGATACAAGAAAAGGGTTCTTTTGTGGGGAGGGAGTAAAAGGGAAAAGGAACAAGGGAGGCAAGAGTGCACTGAAACTTTAACTGGATCTAGTATTTTTGCTTAAAAAGAAAACAAAAGGGCGTCTGGGTGGCTCAGCGAGTTAAAACCTCTGCCTTCGGCTCAGGTCATGATCTCAGGGTCCTGGGATCGAGTCCCGCATCAGGCTCTCTGCTCAGCAGGGAGCCTGCTTCCCCCTCTCTCTCTCTGCCTTCCTCTCTGCCTATTTGTGATTTCTCTCTGTCAAATAAATAAGATCTTAAAAAAAACAAACAAAACAAGAGACAACTAAAAGCAAATAGAGAAAAATGTTATGATTTGACTAAACTGGGTGGAAGGAATGTGGGTATTTGTTATATTATTTTCTATATTTTTTCTGTATACTTGAAGTATTTCATGAGATAAAAAAATTCATTTGCTTCAGATATAAATTAAAAATAGACATTTATTTCATGAGACAAAAACTGCTTTTAGTGTCTACTTACCTGGTCAACATGTAAAGGTAAGAATAAACATCAATAGATATTTACAAGAAAAAAGGCACCTGAGGTGGGGGTGGAGGGGAGAAAAAAATGCCTTAAACTAAGTAATTACAGTTAGCATTACTGTTTTTCACAGTGATATGTCTTCTTTCCTCATCTTTACCCCCAGAGTATCAGATCAAGCTTTCATAATTAAAATCCAATATAGGTGATCTATCATTCCACAACTTTACAAAGCTCCAAGAATGCTCAGAAAATACTTACTCCTCCGGGAGCCCTACGGGTTTGAGTTGAGGCCTGGAAAACCTTTGGTGGTTCATCTCCTACTTTGGAATAAGTCATAACTGAGGAAGAACTAAATGAATGTCCATTTGGATCCACTGAAAGGTGACCCTAGAGGTAAATGCAAATTTTAAGTCCAGAGAGTTTAGTCAAATATGAAGAATTGACATCAGAGGATTCAAATAAGTAACAATACTAGCTAAAGTACTCCCAAGGATACCATACTAACAGAATGGTATATCCAAATGGCACCCCCAGGAAGGTCCTCATGTCCTTCCATTTTAGGTACCAATTCTCACTCTTCTTCTGAGGAATAATAAGAAGTGACTCACTTAGAGATCCTTAAGTCTTTGTGATCAAAGACTTGCAGCTTAGATCTAAATATAGATGCTATGCCCTGAAGCCTATGATGCTTTTATAGTCAGTGGTTAATCCCTGTGTGCAATTTTGCCAACCCTGAGCCAATTAGCCATACACCAAGAAGTTTTATACCTCCTGTGGGTACCAGATTGCTAGATTATGAAGATCATTAATAATGCCCTGGATTTGGACATTCTGAAATGGTCCTTAGATTCTAAACTGTATGATTGAAATAATATGAGTCTTCTTCATACTGAATCAAGTTAATTTTTTGATGTTAATATTGAATCAAAAGTAAGAGTATTAGTACTAGTGTATAACTATTTGAACTTTATGGATCTAATCCAATGCCTAAACATCATTCCTGAAATTTCTGTTTTCAGCTTTTTAAAAAAAAACACTAAAACTTAGTTTCCTAGATGCCATAAATCCTTTTAAGTAGACAAGCTAAAAATAATTAAAAAGTCTAAATTCATATAAAAATGTTCATTTACAATAGTGACCTTCAGCAGGATAAATGTTTTTGAGGTTGTTGTGGTTCTTTTTTAATTTTGCAAGTTAATTAATGCTATTTTTCAAACTTGTAGGTTGTGAAATCAATTTGGTGAGTTGTGACCAGGATTTTTAAAATATAAGCTAAAACAGAAACTATAAGCACACACTGTAAATAGTATGATCATTTTGTCACAAAACTTTTGTTTCAGGTTTTTTTATATAGTACACAAGTATTATGTACTGGGTCATACTGTTGAGACATATTTTTCAGCCGCTGTGGACCACGATTAAAAAAAGTTGAAAGCCACTATAATATAGGGTACCAATAACTGAAAATAATGTTCTCATCAATTTTTTAGTACTTACAAAGTTTCTTTGTAATTCCTGCATACTGTTTCGCATATTTAATATCATTCGGTCCATTGCCTGAAAAGGGTTGACATCTGTACGCTACAGGATATTAGGAAGTATGTTATTAACTATAAGTACAACACAAAAGAAACAAATCAACCTTTCCAAAACAGCTGAAAAAATTTTTTCTTGATTTACACAGTGGGAGCTCATGCAGCAATCGACCAGGCAAAGATAATTTAAGAACTATACAAAAAAGTGATTTGTTAAAGAAAAAATGGAAGCATATACAAAATCTCAAACAGCCAACATATAAATGATTAAGGGGTTGCAATGCTATAAATACATGAATACATATATGTGTATTTACACACATGAACATATAAACACACATTTATCAACTTTCTCATAACAAATTTAGTTAACATTTAAATACTGAGTGGTGTATTCTGGGCTGGGACAATTCTAGCACAGACTAGTTTTCAAGTTTTTTCTTCTTCCCTCTCAACAGCTCACCATGCAAATCAATAAAACTTGGGTATAAGATACCAATGTCACTTCCACCAGTACAACCTAGCTGATAGAAACTGCCTCTGAGGTCTCCAGGTCTCCTTTACATCATAAGAGGATCCAAGTAATAGAGGTTAATTACTCTATTGGTAGGCCTGGAATTTGCTGCCTACCTCAGAAGGCTCAGTAGAACATTCCCTTGAGGCACAGCATATGCTTCTTTAGAAGAATATTTAATTTCTCTAGAACTGTGGTTTCTTAGTCAAGATTGATTTTGACTCCCAGGGGACATTTGTTAATAATTACATTCATTTTTGTGTGTCACAACTGAGGAGGGTGTATGAGTGTAATCTACTGAGTAAAGGTCAGGGACCCTGCTAAAATCCTACAAAGAACTGGACAGCCCCCGCTAGAACAAGAATTATCTAGCCTAAAATGTCAATGGTGTCAGGAGCTGAGAAGCTCTGCTCTAGAAAAATCTGCTATTGATTTTAAGTTTTACTGTTAGAACACTCACGAGAAATTAAAAAAGTGAAGCACACATTTTAGCGTGTCACCTGATGCATTGGTTACTATTATAAAACAGAAGGAGTGTTTGATTCAAGAAATTCCTCCACTCAAACAGAAGTCTTTTAAATCCTGTAAGGCACTGTAGTTCAATGCCAGTATTTCAGCCCCTCTAGAGATTTCTTTTGCTGTATGCCAAGCTGGGACTCAATAAAGAATTATCAAAGGCCTGTCTGTGTCTCTGCCTTCCAGTGGGTTTTATTACTTGTAACAATGGGAAACAGATGGGGAAACCAAATTCTTCTTTAGAACCAGCACTTAACACCATTGAGAAGAACAAAGGCAAATTTAGGAGATACTGATATCTTTGGTTACACAAAGGACTGCAGTAGAATTAATCTGCATTTCAGAGATTCAACACAATTCAGGAAACATTCTGAACACTTTGTTCCAACACCAGGTTGAGAAATCAGGGTTATATAAGAGATAAAATTCATGAGAGTTGGAAGGGCTAGCCCAAATAAGAAGAGAAGGAGAAGGAAGAAAAGATCAGATGTTTAGGTATATTCTGCCCTTATCTTAATTCACTGTCAAATCAGCCATCCAAAATCCATCTGAACTTGCTGTGGGGTGGCCCAACACCTTGGAGTGACAAAAAGTGTGGGTACAAATTAGAGCTAAGATTCCAGTGGGCTCCTAAGGCTTTTGGGAACTTTGTATACATGCTCGTCTCTCTGCCTGAATGTTTTTATCCTAACTCTCAGCATAGCTTCTTCTCATCATTCCAGTATCACCTCCTTAGAAAGGCCACTTGTAAAAGTAATTTCTGCGTCACTTCCCATCTCTCATTATATCATTACCCAGCTTCACCTCTTTCATAGTATGTTGAAGTACTTTATCTGAAATTATTTTGTTGTTTATTGCCTGTCTTCCCACTGTATAGAAATCATCTTTATGAAGGTAGGGTTATTTTTCTGTCTTTATTCACTACTATATTCTCAATACTTTAAAAATAATTCCCTTGCACATAAGGAGGACTCAATAAATATTTGCAGAGTGAATGATCAAATTATCTCTAGCTTGGCTCAAACCCATATATTCAAGTGTTCACCAGATAAATCCACCTGGACATACTACAGATGCCTCAAATGCCCGACACCCCAAACCAAAATGATCCTTTGACCGCCTCTGCTCTCATATCTGTACTGTATGAATGTACTCACTGTTCCTTAGCTCAGTGGTATTCCCACGTAGCTAATTCTTCATGCCAAAAAATGAGCATAATACTTTCTTTTTCCCTCTTTACTGTCCTTTCAACCCAGTAAATCCCCAAGTTTTACTCATTTACCTCTTTAACTCTCAAATGAGACACCAGAGCCACTGCCTAAGTAGAAGCCACTACACTTTAACAGCCTCTTGGCCTCCTTGCCTTGACTGAGGTCCCTTCTAATCTTTCCTTCCCTTGAAGGCACAATAATCTTTCGAAAATGAGAACCTCCTTCTATTACCGTTTTGGTGAAAATTCATCAACTGCTTCCCCTATTCTTAAGATAATGTCCACAGTCCTTACCAGGACCAAAAGAAGTCCCTGGTTACCATCCTATCTTTATCTACTCTCCAACTCCTGCTCCAGGGCCAAGTGATCCAAAACATCTTTAAGCTCCCTAGCCACTAGGTCTTTGCACATGCTGTTTCTTCTGTGTTGAACACACTTTTTCTCCTCTCCCTACTTTTCCTGGTTAACTCCTATTCATCCTTAAGGTTCCAGAAATCTTCTCTGATTAACCTCTGCACCCTACCACCCCCAAAAAGTCTAGGTAACAGGCCTTCTTCTATCTGTGCTTCCACGGCATGCTGAACTTCCTGATCATTTTACTGATAACTCTGACTATAACTTCTTTTTTCATTTGTCATTTGTCCCACTGAAAACTCTGGTCAGAAAGGGCAAATGTGGTATGTCCAACTTTAAGGAGACAAATGACTTAAGTCTAACACAATAAGAAGAAACTTTTTCATAAGAGCATAGATGCGTCCATAGGAAATGTTCTAAAGTCATGCTATTCTCTGCTACTCCTCAGGCTGCTTTTAAGTGTATTAGAAACTAGCATCACAGAAAAGAAACATGAGTGGGAGAAAAGCTGGTTGTAGAGTAGCCACACTTGGATGTGGGAAAGGAAAAGCAGCATGAACAAACTAACTTTAGAGTCCTAGAAAGAACAGACAATCTGAGCTTCTCCAAATGTGCTCCTCTAGCTCTATAGTTTGGTGTTTTTTCATCTTTTGGAAAGTCATCATAAGCATGTGGAAGTGTCCAAACTTTCAAACAAACTATGGGGATCCCTTTCATAAATCAAGTAAATACTCATCTATTAAAATGTATTTTTTCTTTTTTGAAGACTGATTTTATCTATGACTTAATTCAGAAAAAACACGCCTGAACTCTAAGATTAATACATAAAACAGGTTTCAGTACAAATTCTAAAAAGCTATTTTGAAATTAAGTGAAACTGCATGCCAATTCACTTTGCTTGAGTTAGTGAAAAATAAACCTTTGTCAGAAAATATTGGTAAAATGGTTTGTGCCTCATGATACGAACCATACCACCCAAACTGCCAAAAGGCACAAGAGAATTCATTGCCTAGAAAAAAAAATCCAGTTAATTTTTGTTATGATATTTATTATATAATAATCCCCCCAAAAGAAAGAAATCTACTAGATAATCACATAGTTCAGAACTAATAAAGGTTTAGAACCATTTAGTAAAAAGATCCTCAAAATATATTTTAAAAACTTTCCGCTTATTCATCATAGAGCCTGACAGGAGCATGGCAGACAAATAGGGAGACCATATACCACTTTTAAGTATGACTACTGTAGTATTTACCAAAGACAGTTGAAAGAAAAAGTCTTTGCTATAGATTAAGACAAACATTTGTCAAAGGAAATGCAAATTGACACTAAAATTAATTAAAACATAAAGTACAATGACTAAGATCTCATCTTTCTTTTTTTTTTAAGATTTTATTTATTTATTTGACACAGAGAGAGAGATCACAAGTAGGCAGAGAGGCAGACAGAGGGAGAGGAGGAAGCAGGCTCCCTGCTGAGCAGAGAGCCCAATGTGGGCCTCGATCCCAGGACCCTGAGATCATGACCTGAGCTGAAGGCAGAGGCTTTAACCCACTGAGCCACCCAGGTGCCCAGATCTCATCTTTCCTTTGCTCAACTATTCTGTATTTTTAAGAGATGAGTTAATCTTGCTTATAACTGATTAAAAATAAGCAATTATTTACTTTAATAATATTTCAAAAGTAGAGATATTGGGCAAAAAAATTAATGAATATCTCCCAAGAACTAATACATGGAATAAAAAATACAGATTTCAGAAAGGATCACACACAGATTTAAAAATATGTAGGGTCTTTGATAGGCAAAAGAATGTTAAGTATAATAGATGGAATTATCTAATAGTTCACAAATTGTATTCCTCAGTAGGTACAGATAAGTAAGAGTAAAATTTTAGACAAACATATGTATAAATTAAAAACTTTCATTACTTGGAAGTTTCAAATATTTAAAGTGAAATTTAAATTTTTGGGTAAATGGTATATATGTTTTATCACCATTCAGTGATAATTTTCTCCTTGTATAAATTATGTTGAAAAATAGAAAAAACTGTGTATTTATATTAAGTTTTATAATAAATTATATCAGATTATATGTATCTATACCATATATTTAGAACAGTAATCTCCAATGTGTATTATTATAAGTGTATTATTATCATCAAGACAATTTCTCTACTTTCTTTTCACTGAAAATAAAAACATTATAGATTGACTCTGGCACCATCACTCAATCTAAATGTCAGATGGTCGCATGTCATACCTTGAATTATAAACTGCTTAATTAAATATATTTACAGATTAAATTTCTAGTTTTAGGGGCACCAGGGTGGCTCAGTCAGTTGGAGAGCTGACTCTTGATTTCAGCTGGGGTCATGATCTCAGGGTCCCAGTAATGAGCTCTAAGTCAGGCTCTGCACTGAGTGCTCAGTCTGCTTGCCCCTCTCCCTCCCTCTGCTCCCCCCCACAATCCCCACTCATGCTCTCTTATTTCTAAAATGAATAAGTAAAATCCGAAAAATAATAAAATTTTAAAAATAAATTATCTAGTTTTAAATAAAACTAATCCTTCCAAAATGGAAAAGTGGTTTAAAAATATCCTCCATAAAGAAATCATGAACTGAAGAAAATGCTAACAATATAAACAAGAAAATAGCATAGCTGATGCTTCCCCTACTTTTGTAGGAGCCTCTGTTTTCCTTCATAAAATGGCTGATAAAGATGACAAATGTTGGAGGGCCTGGGTGGCTCAGTTGCTTGGAAGATTAAATTATCGAGTTTTAGGGGCGCCTGGGTGGTTCAGTCAGTTGGGCAGCCAACTCTTGATTTCAGCTTAGGTTATGGTCTCAGGGTCATGAGATGGAGCCCAGCATCAGGGTGTGCACTGGGCATGGAATCTGGTTGAGATTCTCTCTCTCTCTCTCTCTCTCTCTCTCTCTCTCTCTCTCTCTCTCTCTCAGGGCGCCTGGGTGGCTCAGTCAGTTAAGCGTCAGCCTTTGGCTCAGGTCAAGATTCCAGAGTCCTAGTATCGAGCCCTGAATGGAGCCCCGAATGGAGCCCCAGATAGGGCTCCCTACTCAGTGGGGAGTTTGCTTCTCCCTCGGATCCTCCCCCCCTTAGTGCTTGTTGCTTTCCCTCTCTTTCTCAAATGAATAAAATCTTTAAAAAAAAAACTCCATCTCTCCCTCTCGATCTGCCTCTGCCCTTTTCTCCCTAAAAGAAAGACAAATGTCAAGTAATGGGCCAAAAATAAAGAAAAAAATTATCAAGATGTCTATCTGAAATACAGATTTTCATCCACTATGCTTAAAAGCAGCAGCATAATGGCTCACTGCTTAATGAAAACACTCATTTAAAACTTACAGTTTAAGGCACCTAGGTGGTTCAGTCGTCTAAGCGGCAGACTCTTTTAATTTCAGCCTTGTTATTTCCTCTCAGGTCATGATCTCAGGGTCCTGGGATCCAGTCCTGTGCCCAGCACCAGGCTCCACACTGAGTCATCCCTTAGGATGCTTAGGATTCTCTCTCTCTCCCTTCTGCCCCTCATCCCACTCATGTGGACATGTGCACTCTCTCAAATAAATAAGAAAAGTCTTTAAAAAATTAAAAAAAAACCTTTACAGCTTCACTACAGAGAGAAACTTTCTATGAATCTTTATTAAAGTTTAAATGGACTATAACAGATAGCATGCTCAGAAAAGCCTATTGTTCTCTTGGCTGTGCTCTTTTCAAGTAGCAGCAGTCTTTCCCATCTTCTGCAGTCAATTTTTAATTTCTGTTCCTACCTTCACATATAATTGAACTTAGAAAAGTTCAAGGTGGCACAGAGGTTTTTTGTTACTACAGTTTGTTTGGTCATCTTTTTTGTTTTAATTTATTTTTGCTATTATGTGTAGTCTTTCACATTTAGACATACACATATCAAATATATCACACCCTATGGGATAAAAGGAGAGTCATTTCTCACCAGTATAAATTATAAAATGAGTTTAGCTAAAAGAGAAGCTGAATGTTTCTTAGAAAATCTGCTGTAACTCTGCTGTAAAATCTATATTTTAAAAATTATTACTACCCTAGAACAATACTCATACTCCTGGCTGGCAAAGGGTTTTCATACAGTTTGAACAAGAAAAAAGTACACTGGTGTTAGCATTCTAAGATGGTTGATATGATATAATGTCTTTTTCCATTGGGAATAAAATTGTCACTTTTTCCTTCTTCCACAAAAGCTAAAAGTAGCTCATGTATGCACATAAATACAAAGTACTATATAGAGTCCTACTTCTGCCTTGCTATGGTTATAGCAGATAGACAAAATATTTCAATACTCATGTGAAAGATAAAATTTCAGGATGTCTTTATAATTGATATTTCTGCCCTCCTTGATAATTTTTCCTTAGATTTTAATTTAGACTTTTACAGAAACTGATAGCCCTAAAAGTAATAAAAAAAAATATGTATATATATACCACTGTTCACTAACTGAAAGAAAACAAATTAGAATATGAATAATTCATAATGGAATAATAAGAAAAAGATTGTAAAAATTTCATTTATATGGTAAATCTAGTTTTATCCATTAAATTTCTTAGGGCTATTTGAAATATTCAGCCTCTCTTTTAGCCAAAACTCATTTTTTCCTATATATTTATAATTTATACTGGCAAGATATGGCTCACCTTTTCTTCCCTAGGTTGCAATACATATGACATATTTATGTCTAAGTATGAAAGACTTATGTAATAACAAAAATTAACTAATTTTTAAAAAATATTTTATTTATTTATTTGACAGAGAGAGACACAATAGGAGAGGAAACACAAGCAGGGGGAGTGAGAGAGAGAGAAGCAGGCTTCCCGCTGAGCAGGAAGCCTGATGCGGGGCTCCATCCCAGGACCCTGGGATCATGACCTGAGACAAAGGCAGACGCTTAATGACTGAGCCACCCAGGCACCCCCAAATTAACTAATTAATAGAAAACAAAACCAGAAACTCCTGTGGATTTTTATTCTAGAATTGCTACTTCGAGACTGAAAAAGCAATAGAAATAAAATAAACAGAGAAGAAAGTAATTAAAATATATAAGCATCCTGGACCTTTTTTTTCTAGTTGAGTATGTTCATAAATTCCTAGTTTTGCTCTCAGATAAAAGTTATGAAAATATTCTGTAGTGATGCAAGGATTTTAATACAGTTACAAGTTAATCTAAGTTTTGAAGGCCCAAGGTAGCCATGCAGAACAAAGTATACACATATATATAAAATAATGCTTTAAGTTTGGCTTATAATATAATCCTAAAGTTTTGGTAGCACAGTGGAATTCCATACAGCTAACAATTCATTGTTAAAGGATTCAGCTTTCCAACAGGTCCATCCTTTTATATAATAGGCATTTCTATAACATAAGCATTATTCATATCCTAACATCATAGATATATTATTCTGTAATAATTTTCTTCAAATCCCATAGGACCTTCTTACTAACTTAAAATAAAGAACTTACAGTCAAGGAATTTTCGCCATCATCATGTCTCATATGATTATGATGAGCTCTTCCTCTACCATCAGAGATGCTGAGCAAGTCTCTTCCAAAGGGTTCAGAAAAACTTCTCATCATCTGTCGCATACTTTCTCGATGTGCAATAAAAGAATCACTGTTGAAAATACATATAATCATCCAAGAATAAGTGTTGGAATTTAAGTCATAAGTAGGCAGCTAAATACTACAAAAAATTATTTTGGGTTGATAGCCTTGTTAAAGAGACAAAAGAATTTAGGCAAATGGAATTATCTCACAAAGACCCATTATTCATGAATCTAAAAACTGTTCCATTGCTATCACTATAATTAATCCACATATAATAAAAATACACCTTTATTTATCCCTTACTGTATAAAAATGGCAAATATAAAGTAACACATCTCAGGTAGCTTAAGCCAGCACTAAGGGAAATGGCCAAAAAAAGGACTGAAATATACTGCTACCAGGTAGAGCTCATTTTAGGCAGCCAAAAATATAAATTCTAGTAAGAACCAATAAAGAATGTGGGCTTATTTACTATTTAACTCTTATTTATGATATGAGCACTAAGAAGTATAGCTATGAGTACTGTAAATATGCATTATTTTAATAGTAAAAAATAAAGCTGCAGATCACCTTTATGAGGCTAACTTTTGTTTCTAAGAACTCTTAGTATCAGAAATCACCATACAGTAAAAATATCTCCTAAGTCTTAAGATAGCTATTCTCAAACTTTTTTTGAAATTACCAAGCAACCAATGAGCAGGTTAAAAATGCATATTTCTGTCCCCCAACAATATCCCAATTGAATTTATTACTTCTGGGTGTAGTTTGTGGACATGCATCCCTGATGATCTTACTTCAAGTAGTCCCTTCACCAACCTTTGAGGAATAGCATTCCTTCTGTATATGTAGTACCTGAATTAATTAGAACTCAAGCCTTTCTTTCTGAACCTAAATTTCCAGAACTATAAAATGAGGATAATATTGCACATCCCTGTTGTTGAGATTAAAGCATGTAATCTGAAGGCACAAAGCACAGTATCTGGCCCACAGAATATGTTGAGTCTTAATTTCCCTTACTTCTCTTCTTAACTCATTTATGAACACCACTCCCTATTATTCTATTATTAATATTGAATACCTCTCATTAAAAAAAGATATGTGTTTTAATTAAAAATACCTATAACAATAATCACGTTTCAGGCCCTTTTCTATTTGTATAAATACCAGTATTCGTAACCTGATATTATCCCATTCGTAAGTCCCATTCAAGAATGTAAAAATTTTAATGCCTTATTACAGTGATTTCTTAGCTTCATTACAGTTGGAAAGTCACTTATCCACGGTCAATTCCTTATTACTCACTCTAGAACTTAAGGTACATCACCATTGGAGCACACTTTACCAAGGCAATCTTATTCTCCCCATAATCTGTTGGAGTCCCCTAACAGTTCATCCCCCTTTCAGACTTCTCCACCTTAATTTCACCCTCCTTATGTCACTCTTTCAACTTCTAATTCTAAACTCCAATCTTCTAACGTCATCATGAGGAACTCAAAAATTCTGTCTTCCTTCAGTAGTCCCAGGCATAAAAATCTTCTCCTTTGAATTCTGCGGTATTTGTATACAGAAATGTATTGGTCCATTTATCATTAGTTCATTCAGTTTTATTGCTAGGTACATTGTATGTATATGATTATATCACAATGTAATCATAAAACTGTTTCTACTTTTTTTGCTATTGTGAATAAAGCTCCGATGAACATTCATCTATTGTTCTTTGTGTATATAGTTTCATTTCTCTTGTGTAAAATAGCGAGGAGTGGGATTGTGATTGACTTTATAAAAAATGTGAACTGAGAGTTCTAGTTGTGCTACATTCTTACTGATAGTTGGTATTGTCAGTTTTTTTAATTTTAGCCATTTGAGTGGTGGTGTAGTAGTAGCTTGTATTTTGTATGTCATTCATAGATTTTCTTTGATGAAATGTGTTAAATTTTTTCCCTATTAAAAAAAACAGGTTGTTTGTCTTGTTATGGACTTGTAAGAGTTATTTATATATTGTAAACATAGACTTTTATGTCTTTAATATTTTTTCCCTCGTCTTGGTCTTGCCTTTTCACTTTCTTAACATCAACTTATTCAGTCACATAGCTGTGGATCTTTGTTAAGTCTTCAGTTTTCATCAGATTATGACCTTTGTGTAGTAGTTTTATTTCTGACTTAGTTTTCTATCTCTGTCTTTCATCTTTGTTTAATTTCATTTCTTATAATATTTTACATATTTCTGTAAGCTGCTTTCAAGTGTTTTTAGGAGATGAGGGCTAAGTACAATTTTTAAAATGAAGGGATGAAATTAAAGGAAAGTTAAAAGTAGACAATCTGAGGGAAGTATGGTTTAAAAAAGTAAATTGTGTTATTTTAATGTACCTTCTGAATTTACTCTGTGAAAGTTAAAAGGCTTCCATTTTTATTTTATATCTTCTAATTTGAGAAATTTATTTACAGTTTTCTCACAAAATGTTTGATATTATTAAACTTAATTTCAGTTAGGAATATTATAAACTTGATTATCTAGTGTTTGGTAAACTAAAGAACTCACTAATTTATTTTTTTGTAAAGATTTTATTTATTTATTTGACAGAGAGAGAGATCACAAGTAGGCAGAGAGGCAGGCAGAGAGAGAGGAGGAAGCAGGCTCCCTTGCTGAGCAGGGAGTCCAATGTAGGGCTCGATCCCCGAACCCTGAAATCATGGCCTCAGCTGAAGGCAGAGGCTTTAATCCACTGAGCCACCCAGGGGCTCCTAGAACTCATTAATTTATATGTGTGGTAGGCAGATTCTAAGATGGCCCCCAACGATCCCCTTCCCTTAAGTATGGGCTGGATTTACTGACTTGTCTCTAATAGAATGTGGCTTCTGCTTGGGCATTGTCTTAGGAAGATGACTCACTGTGGGACAAGCAGTTGCTAAGCTGTGAGGCAGTCCTGTGAGGCCTACATAAGTGAGCTCGGCAGCAGATTTTTAAGACCAGCCAACAACCACGTGAAAGAACTTGGAAGTGAATTCTCCTTCAGTCAAGCCTTGAGATGACTGCAGCCTTGACTCACAACTTGATGCAGCTTCCTAAGAAGCCCTGAGTCACAACCACCCAGGTAAGCTGCTCCTGGATTTCTAATGTTTGTTCCAATGTTCTAATAAATGTTTGTTGTTTTAAACTACTAAATTACAGCAGCAATAGATTACTAATACATATTACATCCCAAGGAACAGTACATAATATATCTAAAACTGTCCCCATTCTAAGTCTTCAATTTTGCTGGTTTTTATCTAAAGACTGGGAGGGAAACCTATAAAAATAAGTAGTTTGTCTGTAGGTCTGTTTTGGCACTGTGAGAATTTTTTTTTTAAATTTTCACCGAATTTTGAGACTATGTTTGGGATGGTACAAATTAAAATATGAGCTTCTATAAACCTCAGGAGGATGGGGTTTCTCAGACAGGTAGTCTTATTCTAGAGCAGTTGAAACTGAGGCACAACAAGCCCATGAAACTGTTGATTAGAAGATGTCTCATGTACTAAAACACTTGAGCCAGAGAAAACCAACTGGTTTAAATGAGTACCTTTTCTCCAATCGAAAGTCACTAAGGAAGAGGTTCAGAACAGGGTACTGACTGCAATGCAGCTGCTACTCTATGTAGCATGTACCCAGGTGAGTAGAGACTTTAAGAATGGTAAGGAACTCTCCCTCAAAATGATGGAGAGACCATGTGATACATAGAATGCTTCAAATTCAATAAACATTTATCATGTATAGTGTGTGACAAGCACAGAAGTTGATTACTGGTCTAGAGGAACTTACAGTCTGACAGAGAAATGAGACATATGTTTTAAAATTGAGAGTCTAAAACTTGGATATTAGTTTAGCTAATGTAAACAATTGCCATAATTGAGTGATCTAAAACAACAAATTTACACTTTTACAGTTCAGGAGGTCAGAAGCCCAGAATGGATATCACTGGGCTACAATCAAGGCGTTGGCAGGGCTGGGCTCATTCTGGAGGCTGTGGGGGGAAATCTGTTTCTTCCTTGCCTTTTTTCAAGCTTCTAGAGATGGCCCATATTCCTTGGCTGGTGATCCTTTTTTTTTTTTTTTCCAATTTTCAAAGCCATCAGCATAGCATCTTCAAATCTCTCTGACTCTTCCACATTTAAATGACTTTTGTGATTAAATTGAGCCTACCTGGGTAATCCAGGTTAATCTCTTATTTTAAGGTGATTAATAATCTTAATTCCATCTGTAACCTTAATTCCTCCTTGTCATGTAAACTAACATATTCACAAATTCTGGGGATTAGGACATGGACATCTCTGGGAGAAGGGGAATTATTCCACCTACTACTGATATATTCCTAAAACCACATTATTTAAAGGAATTTCCCATTTTTCATCCCAGTCTGTATAAAAGTCTTAGAAGACTGAAATGCCATAAAATACAGCCTGTGATTAACCTGGCACTAGAACATTGAATGGGATTTCTATGACTGATGATTGAGACAGTAATAAAGAACATAAACCTAAATTATGACAAGCCAAAAGAGATCTTGAAAGCATTAGCTCCTGAAGTATCCACCTCAATGGCAGCATTCTCTCTGCACTAAATGGCCTGATTTGTAACCATTATTTCTTCTTATAATTCAAAGTGACTTTTGAGATTCTTTCTTAGACTACTAAATGATTACAAAGTTTAAAAAAAGTAAATAAAAACTTATCTATCGATACCAATGAAAACTACTTTCTGTTCTTAATGTAGCAAAGTAAGTCATCTACCATACTTCCCCCACCCCACCAAACCCATTTCCTGATAATCTTTGAGCTACCGTCTCCCTCCCTTTAGCAGTTATAATCTTCCAGAGTCAGCTATACTTGTATCCTTTACTTCCTTGGAGTACATTCACTGTACATTCATTTTACGAATGCCCCTTTCCTTCCCTTCACTTTTGCATTAGAACTCCAGGATTCCCTCAAACTTCCAATTACTGAAACTCAAATGTCATTCCTGTTCTTCGAATACTCAGCATCTCTAACTTTGGAGCAATGTACAGTTCGGAGCCTTGTTTGATAAATGTCTCCTTTAAATTCCCTTTTCATTGTTTATTTTCCTTCTCACTCTTGACAGAGCTTCCTGAGTGTCCCAGATGGAAAACTGGTGTGTTAAAATGTTGACATGCTCAGCCTTGAACCAGCGGGTTGGGGCCTGAGCCAGCCAAAGCCCCTGGCGCTGGTTACTTCTGTCCTTCATCAGTCTTTCCTTCTTGTACCCCAAGGTGCTTTGCAAATATTTTCTAATTGTGAGTGACATTAAAAGGTTAAAAAGTACAGTCTCCTAAAGACATACAGTCCCCAACTTATGATGGTTTGACTTACGATTTTTGGGATTATGATGGTGTGAGAGTGCTATATATTCAATAGAAACTGTACTTGGAACTTTGAATTTTGATCTTTTCCTGGGATAGCAACATGTGGTCCCACTCGCTCTGGTGATGCTGAGCAGCAGCAGCAGCTTCAACTCTCAGTCGGCCACAGGAACATGAAGGCAAATAACCCATACACTGGTAACCGTTCTGTACCCATACAACCATTCCATTTCTCATTTTCAGGATTCAATAAATTACATGAGATATTCAACATTTTACTGGAAAATAGGGGTTTTTTTGGATGATTTTGCCGAACTGTAAGTTATTGTAAGTGTTCCGGCATAATAAGGTAGGCTAGGCAAAGCTATTGTGTTCAGCGGGTTAGGTGTATAAAATACATTTTCAAATCACATTGTTTTCAGTTTACAGTAGGTTTATCAGGATGTTAACTCCATCTTAAACTGAGGGAGATCTGTACATTTTCTGGGCTTTATCCTTGATCTGTCCTTCTTTTACCTTGCCTCTGTGGGGCTATTCCTTTTAACCTGAACACGCTTAAAAATCACTGGAGGTACTTATTAAAATGCAGATTCCTGAAACATACACCCAAGGATTTTTGATTCATTATATCTGGGGCATGGCTCAATAATCTGCACTTAAGCAAGCATTTCTATTAACCCTAGGGCAGACATTCCAAGAACCTCACATGAATAAACACTAATCTATCCTCTTCAACCATTTTATCAGGGCCCTCTCTATTCAATTTCGGCTTATTTTGACACAAACGATCTCCATTTATTTAACAAATATTTACTGGATACCTATATAAAAGGCACTGTGCTAGGAAGTGGAAATAGAAGTTGTAATCATACAAGAGAGGTTTTAATATTTTCTAAAATACTCAGAGTATAGATTACAAATAATAATAATTTTGGGACATTTGCCTATTACTATTGTAGTAAGTCTTTAATCTAACATTTCCCACACTGTCTTTTTCCTTAGCCAGCTCTTCCTCTTTATGGCACAGCCATTATTCTCCAAGTCATCCGAATTCAAAACTTCAGGAATGGGCTGGATGTTAGTTGGGTTTTTATCTGTCCTGTTAGCTTCAAGAGAGGAAACAGGTGAACTCTGGTTCCATGGGATGAATAAAGGAGATGCCAAGTGCTCTCGCTCAATCTCCCTCTAACAAGAAAAGCTAAGGTTAGTTTATTTCTGAATTATCATTACTTCTTATATCTCACTATTTCTTTCTTTCTTTTTTTAAAAAAGATTTATTTATTTATTTATTTGACAGAGAAAGAGAGAGACAGAGAGAGAGAGAGATCACAAGTAGGCAAAGAGGCAGGCAGAGAGAGAGGAGGAAGCAGGCTCCCCGCTGAGCAGGGAGCTCGATGTGGGGCTCAATGTGGGGCTCATCCCAGGACCCTGAGATCATGACTTGAGCCAAAGGCAGAGGCTTTAACCCACTGAGCCACCCAGGTGCCCCTATATCTCACTATTTCTTTCCTGGATTCTAACACCTAGTAATTTTGAGCACAGTAAACTTTTAGTAGTCATGTCTAAGTTTCTTCCACACCCAAACTAAAACGATGGCTTATCTGGGCATAGAAATCTAGATCATTCTCCTCACTATTTTGAAAATCTATATTGTTTCATTATCTTCCTTCTTTAGTGTTAAGAGAAGAGTGATGACAATCTGGTCCTCATTCTTTCTAAAGAATCTACACTCTCAGGGCCCCTGGGTGGCTCAGTTGGTTGAGTATCTGCCTTCAGCTCAGGTCATAATCACAGGGTCCTGGGATAGAGCTCTGCATCCGGCTTCCTGCTGAGTGGGGAGTCTGCCTTTCTCCCTGCTCATGCTCTCTCACTTACAATCTCTCTCTCTCTCTCTCTCTCAAATAAACAAAATCTTAAAAAAAAAATCTACACTCTCTGGAAGATCTATGATTCTTTTCTTTATGTATATTTTAATGTATCAAAATTACATTATTATGTGTCTGGGTATAGAACAAAAAAAATCCTGACCACCTTCAAATTTCCCTTTTCAATCTGTGTTCTAAGGATTTAGGTCTTCGGTTAGTTTTAGAAATTGTTCTTAAAATATTTCTTTGCATATTTAGTATTCTATCTGTTCCTTCTTAGTAGAACTTTGAACCCTCTGTGATTTTGTCCTACATACTGGAAGAAATTCCTTGACTCAGTTTCCCAGTTACTAATTTAGTCTTTGATTGTGAAAATCCAATAACTTTTTTCATTTTAAAATCAAAATTTTAATTTCTGGTATCTCTGGTTAGTTTTTTCAAAATGAATCCACTATCCTTTGACACCTCTATAAAGCTTTTCACATTCAACTCATTTCAATCTCCTTTTAATGTGCCTTTCTATACTGTAGAACTAGAAAGGTTAAGATCTAATTTGCTAGACTCTACTGCAGCAAAGTTTCTGGATTTAGGTTCTGCCAATCATGGGCCATTATTTGAGAATTGGAAAGCAGAAATGTGGCAGAGTCTATATGTACTAGTACTTCTCTTATTTGATAAACATGATCACAGAGGTACATAGTCTTTTTAGCAGTGTTACCAGAACTGCGAGTGTGATCACTAGAGCTCATTGGTGGCCAGGCAAGGGAAATCCATTTTGCTGGTATGGATCCTCTCAGGTACATCATGACTTTAGAGCCAGCAGCAGTAGCAGCAGCTTCCCAACTCAACAGTTCCTAGTGTGGGAAGTGACTACTGCTCCCTCCATGGTCTGGACCTCTGACGTGGCTGTAGGAGTCATTCCTGAAAGTTCAATTTAGAGTTTGTTTCTTAAGCCATCATAATGATTCTCTAAGCTGTTTAATGCCCTGTAATAAATTCTTTTCTGCCTAAAGTCAGTAAATTTTGTTTTCTGCAACTGAACCAACGTAAGTAGGAAACTACACATTTACATTTGCAGCTTTAATCTAAGTAGTATTGACTATTCGAACTATTTTATCATTTTTCTTTTAAGTACTCTACACTAGCTTCTTTTCTACTTTCTTTTCTTTCCCTCTAAAAGAAGGCATAGGTTACCATTATTGAGAGTCAAAGGAGAAAGTTTTTAAAAGTCAAGTTGAAAATAGTCTTGCTATTTGTGGTATGCCTCTTTATAAGCAAAGACTATTGATAATAAAATAACATGCAGAAAATGCTGTTTGTCTTTTCTGCTAGATTAAAAGCTTCTTAAGGAAAACGATCATATCTCTCTTGCTCACTCCACTATCCAAAATTAGCCTGCAGATGTTTCTTTACTGAATGATGGAACAATAACTAAAAAAGGATAGGAAAAGAGCCATTAAAAACTTCTCAGCACTTTTTAAAAGAATTCAAATGGAATACTATGCTACCTTTAAAAAAGCAAGGCAGATGTTTATATGCTAACATGGAAGGATTAACAGGATATATAATATACCTCCATCTGTATTAAAAATCCATGTATATACACTTATAAATGTATAGAACATATCCCTAGGAAGCTTGTTAGCAAACTGGTCACCGTGGTTGCATTAAGAGGGTAACTAGATGGCTGAAGGCCAATGGTGAGAGTGAGTCTTTTTTTTTTTCTTTTTTTGGTCTCAATAAGCTATTTTATTGAAATATAGAACATACAGAAAAATGCACAGATCATAATTGTATAACTGACTGAGCTTTTTTTCCCCATCTTAAGCATTTTTAAATGCACAGTTTGGTGTTAAGTATACTCACATTGTCATAAGAAGGGAGTCTTTTAACCATGTACTCTTCTGTACCTTTTGTCTTTGCCATAAGCATGTATTACATATTCCAAAAACACACTTTTTTAAAAAGATTTTATTTATTTATTTATTTGATACAGAGAGAGAGAGATTACAAGTAGGCAGAGAGGCAGGCAGAGAGAGAGGAGGAAGCAGGCTCCCTGCGGAGCAGAGAGCCTGATGCGAGCCTCGATCCCAGGACCCTGAGATCATGACCTGAGCCGAAGGCAGGGGCTTCAACCCACTGAGCCACTCAGGCTCCCCAAAAACACACTTTTGAAAATGTAAAGCACCTTAATACTTTATGGTGTTAATTACCAAATGTTGGATGTTACTGAATTTTAAGATTTAAAAAAATTTTTTAAAAGTCTTCTAGTGTACATGTAAATATGGAAAATTGTTATAGGAAAAGAGTTCTGCAATTCCAAATCTTTGCAAATGTTCACTCCAGACTGTATAAATGTGCTTTTCTTTCTTAAAATTAATAAAGCTTATCTCTCAGCAAATCCCACTAAAATGCTATAAATAAAGTATGCCAATTTATCTTATTCTGTGAAAACCCTAAAAATATATTAGCTTGTCAAAGTCTGTGGTGAGATGCTTCTAAATTTTATGTTTTAATAAAGTAATATTTTCCAGCTGTTATTAATTGGACGTTAGTTTTAAAAATATGGTAAGACAGAAACTGCACTCCAAAAACATTGTGTAGTTCTGAGGCCTTATTGCCTTAATTAAACTTGGGACATAATTCCTGAAAATTGAATGTAGAAATTTGTTATATTGTTTTGAATGATTGAGTCTACCATATACGATGCAAAGTATTTTTTTAAATTACTGTGGTTAACTAAATTAGATCACTGCTTTGCAGTTCAGAAACGGTATCTCAGCAGTAAAGTTTTACTAAAAATAAAGAACAAGGTGTCAATAGTTCCATCAATCACAATTTAATCTTCTCAGAAAGCAGTGCCATTGCCCAGGTACACTTGATGATATTACAAATTATTAAAAAATAAAAACGTGAGTAGTCTCTAAATAAATCTAATACAGAGGATGTATATGAGAGTATTTCTAGATTGCTTTATTCTATAGATCTTTATTCTTGTCCAATAGCAATTCTTTTAACAGAAACTGTTAAATAGAAAAATATAGTTAATAATGACTTAAATATAAATAGCAGGTTACCTGCATACCTGACCAGTGTGATAATTTCCAACTGCATCCACGTTAGGACCACTGCTGGTCTGGATGATTAATAACCACTTTACAAATCACTTGTTTGGCAAATCCATACTCTAAAAAATTGTAACATCAGTACTCTTAGTTCTCCATTTCCTCTCCTGCCATAACTCTCTTGTCCTCTATATACCAATCCGTTTAGGAACACTGCTGTACTTTCCAGCCTCTTTCCTGCTCCCTGACAAATTTTATGCAAAGTCATAAAAGGAAAGTGCTCTCTCCATTGTGTGCAGTGACATTAACTGAATACAAAAATTTTTACAGGAAAAATAAATCATTGTTAATCAAATTAGTAACTAAGTCTCTCAGAATGAAGAGTCGCTTTAGATAAATGTTGGGTTTTAACTGGAAAAATGTAATTGTACTAAATTGACTCAGGAAATAAAATAAAATGAAGACACCATACATTAAATATAATATTTAGATATTATACATATCTCATTCTTCTCAACTGAGAATAAACTCTAACAGTATTAAGAAAAAAACAAGTAAAGATATTATACATACGGTGCAGAAAAATATCATAAACAAGGTCATTTTTCCATGAATTCTTGTGGGATTTTTAGTCTGGGATTTTTGTCTTATTGATAAGAGTGACAGGTGCAGAAAATTTAACAGAATACTATTCCTAAATTTTCCACCTGTTAAAGGTTTCAGAATCACTACTCTAACAGAATTGTAGGCAACTAGCATTATAAGAAAGTTGTAACAATTTAAAAATTAAATGGATCAATGGCACACATGGAGCCACTTAGGTTTGAACACACTGGAGAGCAGAAAGGGAGTTGGTTTATGCTTCCAAAATCAAGATCTGAAGATCAAGTTAGTTTATGATTAAGGAATCAGAATTTGATGCTGGGATCTCTCACTTTGTATGTAAAGGAACAGAATTTCAAGTAGTTCTAAGACCCATAAGGAGTTGTCTAAGAAAAAATTTTTTGAATACTTACCTCAAAAATTAGATTATTTCAAAGTATTTCATATCTAGATGATACTTAATGCCAACTGATGCCAAGCAATTATAATTATTTTAAGTTCTACTCTATGTGATATGGTACTGTGGTTATGTAAGAAAACCGTATTTTTCAGAAATGTATTTGGAAATACATAGGGGTTAGATGACAAGAAATCTGGAATTTGCTTTAAAATACATTTGAGATATCAGCAGAAATAGAGATGGATAAAACAAATATAAAATTTGAAATCCTAGGTGACAGATACACAATTGTTATACTTTTGTAGTATATGTTTGAAATGTTTCATTAAAAAAATTTTAAAGAACAGAAAGAAATAGAGCTATGTGGAGTCAAAGGATTTCATACCACCTGACGTTTTTAAGTGGATGGTTCAAAAGACAGTCCTTCTGCTTAGAGCTCCATATTCACTGGACATTTATAGCTTAGAATATGGGTACCAGGGTAGAGATTAAAGTGTTAGTTCTTGTTAATATGCAGTCACTTAAGAAAACCAGTCAACCTTCCCTTTAGATATGTGGATGAAATTCAACTGCAAAGAATTAAAGTACTTCAGAGAACACTAGATTTTATGCTGTGAATAAGTGAGTATTCAGCAGCTATTATTTTCCTATAGGAACATAGAATTTAGTGAGATCTATTTTTCTGATTGCATTATAATCGGGCTACAAATTCAATAACTAAATGGGCTCATTTAATATGTTGCCCAGGTTTCTCTTTATTTAAATAGAACTAGGTATATTTATATATAGAACAACTGTTAAAAATGAATTTTTTGAGTGACATGAACAAAAGGCTGCTTGTTGGAAAAAACATTAAGACGAAATTGTGCTCCCAGTCTGGCTTTTGCACCTGTCTAAACCATTCAGGAAGAAATCTGGCTGGGCCCTGAAGTGAGTTCAATTCTTGTCTACCCAGAACAGCAGCTGCTCAGAGATAAAACTTTAAAATTTCTCTTGTTCAAGCTTGAATTCTTTTTTATTAAAGCCAAAAATTTCTTGTCGTAGCAAGGAACTATTTTATTATTTTTAAAATTAACCTAATGCAGAGGTTCTTTTTTCAGGTAAGAAGTCAGTAGTTTTTATGTTTTTCTACCTGTTCTTATTATTCTCTTGAAAGTTAATGTTTCATTCTAGGAAAGTAAATTGGAAATATGACGAGGCTTTATAAACTTCACACATTATAAACTGGTCATTTCATATATATAAGCTACTCAAAAGTAATAATTTGAAATGTGGTTAAAGATTTATATGAAAAAATATTCTTCATACATCCACAGTATGTAATGCTTTGCAGACACTAAATTCATACTTTAAAGAATAAAGACTAGTAAAATGATTGTGGCATATATAGAGGAAAAACAGTGTGTTTGTGATCATAAAGCTTTGTTCTAATTTTGGAAAATATTTTTCATATATGGAAAATGGAAACAAAATACACCAAAATGATAAAATCCTGGTTGCATGATTTCCTTTACCAAATATTCTATAGTTTTCAGATTTTCCATGAAGGTGCATTTTCATTTAAGTCAGAAAAGATTTACTTATGCTATTATGATAGCCATACTACCTCTTTTAGGATTGCTGACACAAACCACAACCATATAGAACGATATTTGGCACCACATGTACCTTTTCTACTCCATATTATTTACCTATCACAGTTATGAAAAATAAAGTTTGTCTCCCCCATCAAAAAAAAAATTTAACTCTTAGATTGGGAACAATTTCAACATAAAACATTGGTTTTTTTTTAAGGGATAGTAAGTTTTATTTCCAAATAAGGTCCTGTCTTTAAGACTCTCTCTAATATATAAACATATTGATCAATTTCAATTTTATTTAGCCAGTACAATAATATAGTAAAAAAGCAATTTATTCTTTATACATAAGGGTCTCAGATAATTGACACAGCAGTCCCAGTCATCAAGAGAAATTCCTTCCTTCCACTATACATAGTGGTGGCAAAAGCTTATCAGAAGATTATTATGGCTCTCTTGATCATAAACAAATGTTCCCTAGTTCCAATGAGGTGTAAAGGTTCATAAAGAAAATGTATTAGATGATCCAAGTTTTGATACTAGAAATAATGCATATTACATTAGTAAGAGAATCTTGAGGGCATGGGCCATGACTTCTACAAATTAATAATAGAGTCCACAGCATTAGGCACATAATAGAAACCTACGAAATATTTGAAGAACGAATTACATTTCCATAGGCAATTCTTTATTTCCCTGCTGTTTAGAAGCACAAATTAAAATGGTGGTGTGGCAGAAGTCTTTTATATTAAAAGGGTTGTAGGAATGACTATGGCCCCCTCTCATCCTATGAGTACTTCCCTACTTTTATGTGGATATTTACAATGTTCAGTGATAGAACTAAGCATTATATGATTAGATGCTACCAAATGGCATTCCTTGATCCAGCAACTATGTCATACTCATGTTGTGCTCCTTGGCTCCTAATTCAATGGTCTATACCTACTGAACCACAGAAAGCCCGAAAAGTCTACCTTAGAAATTCTTTCAGTTCAAGGCTCATAGTGCCACATTCTATCAAATATGATCTTGAATCTGCAAAGTTCACTTCATTAATATCTATCTTAACATATTTCTGAGAACAAGTTTTTAGGTGTCAAAAATCACAGAAGCTATTAGGTGTCTTAACATAAAATGGGATCCTGAAAATCAAAACCTTAAATTTTAGCTGAGTACTCTCAAGCCACCTTTATTAAATGATAAAAATTAGAGTTTTATGTGGCAGAATACTAATTAGCACCAAACTATGTCATCTTAATGAAGACCCTACCTCAGACTTTAAGTCTGAAAACAAGTATGTGAGTAGCCCTGAACATTCATTGTTCACAAAAGCTTATTTAGAAAGGTGATTTTATTTCCTGTTTTATGACAATATTCTCAATCAAGAAAATAGCAGTCAAGGCCTGTCTTGTACATGGAATATATTCACTTTCAACTCAGTGAGTGAGTCAAAGCCAGTGTTCTTCAACTACTTCCAAAGGGCAAAATAATTTTTTTAATTTAAAAATATTATAGATATGTAGGTTTCAGCTCCTGCTAAGAGCAAAGAGATGGAAAAAGTAACACCCTGTGAATATATGTAGGGGTTCTTTGACCAAAGACTGGTCATCATACATAGGATGCCCTTAAGGAAACACTAACGATTTATAATTAAAAATAAGGCTGATAGATTTGCCACCTGCTCTAAGCCTTTAATATCTAATAGCTGATATGTGGTAACATAGCTATTCTTTGTAGACTTGCATGATCAGACTTTCATTTCTTTTGTTTTGGATGAAATTACAAGTATTATTTACTTAAGAAGGTATATATGAGGGTATACGGTATGGCAACTTTTACTGAATTTCAGCTTGACAACATCAGGTACCAAAAAAAAAGTTCCAAATACGTAATAAAACACTAAACTTCAGCTCTGGGTGTGGTGCATAAACAATGAATCTTGGAACACTGGAAAAACAAAACACTAAACTTCGGTATATCACTTTTAAAGTTTCCTTTTAATTTTCTGATGAAACATTTAGGGTAAACCTTGAAAATGAACATACTTGAATTCGAGTTATAGATATTGTTTTTTTCACTCCAAGCTTTTAAACATCTGACAATTTGATTACAGGATTTTGTCAGCCTCAAATTATTTAATAATTCTAATTTTATATCCAAAAAGTATTTGTCTGCCCACTTCTGAATAATCAGTAAATAAGTAGAGTGTTATATTGACATCCTTGATATACTGAACTAATGGTTATTTAGACAATGGTAGTGTTCAAATTAGAAAGTATCAACATCAACAATAGCATATGTTGGGTGCCTGGGTGGCTCAGTGGGTTAAAGCCTCTGCTTTCGGCTCAGGTCATGATCTCAGGGTCCTGGGATCGAGGCCTGCATCGGGCTCCCTGCTCAGCGGGGAGCCTGCTCCCCCCCCCCCCGTCTGCCTCTCTGCCTCCTTGTGATCTCTCTCCCTCTGTGAAATAAATAAATAAAATCTTTAAAAAAAAACACAATAGCATATGTTGAATGCAAATACTTTCAGCAATCAACTAAATACCAGATTAACTACAATACAGTGTGTAAAGGACACAAGATTGTCATTAAACAATATTTACTGAATACTTTCTACACGTCAGGTATTAAGTTAGCAATAAAGGAACCCAACGACACATTATGTTAGCAAAAGGGCTAATATTTATACAAAGATGGTGGGTATGGAACCCTTCTGTGTTCTTTAAGGCCAATGAATGCTTTGATAAGGAGTCTGTAACCTTTAAGAATTTCTTATGTTGGACTTATATTATGTATACTCATTTTGTTTGGGGTTAGAGTAAAAGGTGTGGGTCAAATGACAAACTACTTGAAATAAATAGAAACACACATTCTCTTTCTTCTTTACTCCCCCCGCCCCAATTGTGTTTATGCTCTAAACAGTTAATTGTGGAGCAATGAAATTATAAGCATGAATCTGTCTTATAAAGTTAAGTACAATAATTCTATCCTAAATTTTTATGATATGGCTGTCTGCACTTGAAGGCTATGGAGAGTGATGACTGAAAGACCCACTGACATGTAACTGATGTCCTTTCCATCCTAAACACAGGGAAGAGTGTTCTTTGATGTATGCCTACTATTTGTGGTCTGTTACTATTTCTGACCCTGACTCTGAGGTTCATTGCCTTTGCTCAGACAGTTACCCAAGAGTTTAAATTACACTTTTGCTAGACGTTTTAAAAAAGGTACTAATTATACACTCACAGTTTAGTTAAGGCCATTGGTGTTTTTGATATAATTGAGGACATAATGCAACTTAAACTTGTCATAATCTTCTTAAATATTACTCATTGTAGTGATGTCACAATTATATAAGAATCATTTTAACAGCTCAACTAATCTATGGATAGATTTAGTTAGTTCCTACTCTTCAGAGACTTTTAAGAGAGCAAATCAGAATATACCACAAAATTCAAAATTTGTTAAGATGGCATTAATTGTAATTGTCCCAAAAGCTCCTAAACAAGTTAAGTAAAACAGCATGATAAATTTTCCTGAATCCATACACACCTTAATTGTAATTTATAACCTTTAGAATGAAATGTTAACCATTTCATTTTTCTATATTAATCATCTCATCTTTTTTTTTACCAACTATTCTTTCAATTGTTACTTTTATGTTATTTGGTTTAAAAATAGTACTAACACATAAGCCAGCATAGTATTTCCCTTTAAAAGCAACAATACTATGTAGAAAACTGTTGACATTTTAAACTTAAAAAAAAAAATGTCTCCAAGTTGCAGAGATGGAGAATTTAATCGATCAAAATTAATTAGGACACCAAGTCAAAATTCAAACTGACAAAACACTTGGGCAAAAAAGTATCACAAAGTTTCCCATCTTAGGAATCCAACTAGATTGTGTTATCATTTTTATATCATAGCCAAAGGAAGAACTAAAAAAAAAAAAAAAGAACAAAAAACCCCCAGAAAACCCACACACCCTCACACAAGAAAACTAGATTATAATGAAGCAACTAATTAAGTTCTGGATGCCTTCTTCCTAAGGCATCACATTAATTCACTTGGAACTGTCCACTGATTTGACATTTGATTACCTGAAGTCTTAAATGCACCCACTCTCTGCTTCCCTGCCCTATTTGTACTTTTGACAGAGGAGTCCCTTTACAAACAAGACTAGCTTTGTAACAAAGCGAGCAAAGAAAACAAACAGTGCACTTGGCAACCTCCAATCACTCCGACGTGAGACAGCACAACTCTCCGACTTTGCTGTGCTCTCAGAAACGCGTATTTATGAAAACCCTGTTTGAAAAATGTGTTCCTTTTCAAACAATTGTCATCTTATAAGACACTCTCTGCCCCTCATTTGGAATTGAAACAGGTGTGGAAAGGGTCCCCTCAGCAAAATTCTCACCAGAAATTCCACCTAGCGGGCAGTTACCGTCACCTGCAAAGCTCCGCGGCTGCGAGAGCGGGCCTGGGAACGCGGGAACCAACCCGGACACCCCAGGTCCGGCCAAGTTGAGAGCAGGGGCATCTGGGTTTGTGTGCGGGGGGCCGGCTCGCACCTCTCCCCACCTCACACTCCCAAATCCTTCTCTCCCCTCCCTCCCACATCCCTAAGTTCTCTACTCCCTTCCCTCTCACGCTCTCGAGTCCTCTTCTCCTCCAAGCCGCCTCCTGAAGTTACTCAAATTCCCTCTTGCCTTCCTCAGTTTTCTCGCACTTTCCCCTTAAAACAGCTCCCTTCAAGATCCCTGAACTCCCGCGCAACCGCGGGCTCCCGACCCCAGACACTCACGAGAAGAAGGGATCATCCTCAAAGCTGCTGCTCAGCATCCCGAACATCCTGGCTCTGTCACCGGCGGCGGCGGACGCGGACAGATTGGAAAACGATGTAACTCGCCGCGGCCGTGACCGGAGCCAGCCTTCCCCACACAGTCAACGCAGTTCACCAGGCTAAGAAGGCGGTGCCCACCGGGAAAGGCGGTGCGTGACGCTGAGCTGCTTTCCCATTGGGCGTCTGTCTCCTGACGTCACTAAGACGAGGCGGGGAAAACGCGCCGCTGCCATAGCAACTGCGATCAACACAGGGGAGGCGAGAGGTTTGGCTTCCCGCCAGCCGGGTAACCCTTCCTGAAGTCTTCTGAGGGACGAGATAGCTTGTTCCCAGGGCTGCAAGAACACAAAAATCAGACCACCCTCTCCGTGACCTTGGGCAAAGCACCCTCGGCCTCGAACCCCAACTCACTTTTCGGGAAAGCGGAAATGGGTCAAGATTTGGGCTAGATGGCTTCCAAAGATCTAGTCACTTGCCGTATTTTGTGATACACGGGAGTCTTATATCCCAAACACTCTGTGGTACTTGGTCAAAAGCTGTGCACAAATACTCAGAATGAACATGCGACAAGTTTTTGAGTACAGTTAATAAATACTCAGTGCTTGCTTGTAGGAAATGAGGCTTATGAAAGCTCACAAACTTCTTTGTCTTATGTGAGTCTAAAATTCAAAGCAATATTTCCCAAAGTGGGAATGCTTAAGTTTTATGTAGACATGATATTGAAAAGCAAGGTGAGCAAGCTTGCTCTCTTTTTGGTCCTCTTTCTAGTCTCCATTTCAAGGAAGAAGTCTCACTTTGATGCCAGTATGTCTTGAACATTTCTCCAGCATTCCTTAATCTACAGTGTAGAACTCAGACAAAAGGCCTGCACTATATTCAACTAAAATTCCATTACTATATCGTTTTCTTTTAATTATATTTATGTGTGAGCCTTCTGTTTATGGCAAGTGAAAATGGTTTTAAATTTAAAGCAGTGCTATACCTCAATAACTAGTCTTTACAAAGGGAAGTGAAAAATGTGAGCTAACTTAAGGATGTAGTACAGGTGGGATTTGGACATGGTGCAGGGAAAGGACATATGACAGTGGTACTCATATTAATAAGTTTTGGAAAACAAAGAATGATGAGTATAAGAAGAGAGAAGATGCACCTTGTATATCTACCTTTCTTACGGTGGGCTCTTCAGCCTCTCTAGGGGGCTGTCCTCTGGAGACAGAGGGCCATCCAGGGCTCCACAGGGCCTCCTGGTATTGGGCCAGAGAGGTGGCACTCTTCCAGCATGAAGAAGCATGCAGGACCTGATTTGAGGTGACAGGAATACTCAGAGGTTATTTTGGGAGCTGGAAATTTAATCCTTTGGACCTCGTACCTCCCCACCTTTAGCCAAGTTTGCTGGCAGTCTCCTTTTCCTGAGACTGGTGGTGTGAGGTAGAGCAGATTTTACACTGTCCAAGTTAAGATAGCACAGCCTTTCCAGGGAATAGGCTATTTTCTTCTCCTCTGGCATCAGAATGAAGTTCAGAGAGCATATACATATTAGGGATTTCTAAATTAGTTTCAAGGCAAAAAAAGTTGTTTTAGAAGACTTGTAATTATTTTCTCTTTAAAATAGTACAACCCAAGATGTTAAGGAGGGCCACATTGTTTAAAAACTAAAAACAGGTGGGTGACACAATTGGTTAAGTGTCCAACTCTTGGTTTCAGTTCAGCTCATGATCTCAGTCAAGTTCCTGAGATCGAGCCCCACCTCTGGCTCCACGCTGGGTATGGAGCTTGCTTATTTAAGATTCTCTCTCTCTCTCTCTCTCTCTGCTCCTAACCCCCCATCCTTCAGTGAAATGGGGTAAATTATTGGTGATAAATAACAGTATTAAAATAGTTTTGGATTAACATTGAATAAAGCACCTTGTAAGAAAAATTTCCCCCTTGGTCCCGTGGGGATTTTTCTTAGACCTACAGTGCTGAACCTGAAAGCTTTAGTCTGGGCACAGGTTAGTCGCAGAGTTACCTGGAGATCCTAAAAGCAATTTGGGCCTAATAACAAATGCTTAAAAAAAAAAGGCTTAATGGAAGAAAGGGGAGAGTTGAAGCTGAAGAGATAGCATAGTTTCAAATCTGATGGGAAATGAAAGAAGAGGTAGGAGAGGATGAACACCCCAACAGGGAGCAATGGGGTACAGAGCAGGATTAAAGGGGATAGGGTCCTGGATTGGGCTGTAGACAGAATCACGATACCTAATATTTATTGATTGTGTGCCAAGCACTGTTGTAAGCTCTTCATGTGCATTGTCTCATTGAACCCTCCTAAGATTTTGTGGAAGAGAGATGGTTTCTGTCTTCATTTATAAGATGCAAACAAAACACAGAGAGGCTAAGTAAATTGCCAAGGTTCACACAGCTAGTTATTGAACAGAGTTGGAGGCCTGGAGTTTTCCCCAGTGTGGCTGGTTGTATGGAATGTGGGTGATGGGCCACACTGGAAGATGCAGGATGAAAGTGGGTAGTCATTTCTCAAAATCATGCTGATGAACTAAATAATGGGTCCAAACTAAAAATCATAAAATTCAGTGGGAATATATTTAAGCCAAGAATTCAATTTTACAACTATTTATTGAGTGCCTACCTTGTGTTTATCCCCATATTACATGTGAAAAAGCTGAGGCTCATCGAAATTTGGTGAATGTCCAGTCAGTTCAAATCCAGATTAATCCTCTCTCTCAAGATACCTTTATCAGTGGTAAAACTGTTTCCTAAATACACAAATCTACAGTGTGTATGATAAGACTGGAGTCCCCGTAGGCGTTACACATTTGCCCATGGCAGCCCCACTCCCAAGCCTGAATGCTTCCCACTACACAGGAGTAAATGAGTATCAAGCTCCAGCCACAACTTGTGAGAAAGAAATGTCAATTTATTTTCCTGCAACTAAACTTCATTTCTATACTGGGTTCCCATTCCATTGGCACCGATCCCCCACCCCCACTCCCAGGGAGAGGATGTCAAACTGTGGTTGGTTGCCAACCATGCTGCATTCCTGAAGGGGTCTGTATTCCCCTCACTGCGTGGAGCCAAGGCCCCTGACAGAACCGCACAGGGAATTGTCTTGTCCTAAATGCCCACAGCGCCCTCTCCCTTTGAGAAATACACCTGCATTTGTCTTCCAGTGACCTACAAATTCAGAGCAAGTTTGAGTTTATAGGAGGACTTTGCCAATATTAAGTTCTTTTTTGGTGCCTGCTACTGAGGCTAGGGCCTGGACTTTTATTCACAGCTGAACTATGAACAAGCAGCAGACTTTCTCAGTCATGTTTATTTTCCATCTCTGTGGACGTGCATATTCATGGCTGGCTGTTTATTTTTCACAAACTGTAATTGAGTTATTTTATTTGGGAAAATGTAAAGAGTATGTCACCTTTTGGCATTTTGGTTACAATGATGTGCCTTTATGGGAAGATGCTTTATGCAGCCTCCTGGGGGCAGAAGTGGAGGCTCCAGGCCCTGGAGTGGGACTAACCTTCAGGTGGCTGACAGGGAGTTCCCCGGAGAAAAGCAAAGGAATGTTCTGTTGTAGTTAATGGTAGAAGGCCAGAGAGGAAGGAGATACTAGAATAGGCTGGGGAGGTAATGAAGACTCACTGTAGGGTCAGGGCTGAACTGAAGAGTATACCATTGTTAATAAAAATGGGCAAAAGGTTTGGCTTTTCCTACATTTCCTACATTTAGATCTAAGTCTTTGTGGCTTGGATACTTTGGAGCATGTGTCATGCTCTTTTTGAAATAAAGACTTAGAGGGGCGCCTGGGTGGCTCAGTCAGTTAAGTGTATGCCTTGGGCTCAGGTCATGATGTCAGGGTCCTGGGATCAAGCCCTGCATTGGGCTCCTTGCTCAGCGGAGAGGCTGCTTCTCCCTCTCCTTCTGCCCTCCCCCTGCTCTCTCTTTTTCTCAAATAAATTTTAAAAAATCAAATAAATAAAAATAAAGACTTAGATAAATGCTCTCTTTCACTTAGCAATAGTTTCCATTTAAAAATTATGTACCAAGAGTTTTACAAAATACTGTCAAAGGATTCTCTCAATCTCTCAAGCCCAGGATCAGGACCTGAGCCCAAGGCAGAGCTTAATTAACTGAGCCACCCAGGCGCCCCCAAAATGTTACTTAGTGAATAAAACAAAGACCATTACACCAAAGACAAGGGATTTTAATGACAATGTAAAATACAAGTATGTTTTTTTTTTTTGAAGATTTTTATTTATTTATTTCACAGAGGGAGAGAGATCACAGGAGGCAGTGAGGCAGGCAGAGAGAGGGGGAAGCAGGCTCCCCGCTGAGCAGGGAGCCCGATGCGGGCCTCCATCCCAGGACCCTGAGATCATGACCTGAGCCGAAAGCAGTCTTTAACCCACTGAGCCACCCAGGCGCCCTAAAATACAAGTATGTTATATTAATTTTTTTTTAGTGACAAAACTGAGACTTTTTACAGAGCCCATAAAGGACCCACGTATAGTTGATAAACACATCCAAAGCCTGATTCATGTTTTAAATTTACTTTTAAATTGAGGTATAATTAAAATGTAATAAAGTCCACTAATCTTTTAAGTGTACAACTCAGTAAAATTTTATTTTTATTTATTTTTTATTTTTTTAAAGATTTTATTCATTTGTTAGGGAGAGAGAGCGTGCGAGTGCGGGGGCGGGGGGGCTGGAGAGCAGGCAGAGGGAGAAGCAGGCTCCCCTGTGAGCAAGGAGCCTGATGTGGTATCCGATTCCAGGACTGTGGGATCATTACCTGAGCCGAAGGAAGGCAGACGCTTAACCATCTGAGCTACCCAGGCGTTCCCAGCTCAGTAAATTTTTAGACACAAATAAACCTATGAAAACACCATCCAGCTGAAGATATAAAGCATTTCCAGTTGCCCCAGAAAATTCCCTCATGCTCCTTCCCAATCTCTTTCCAAAGTAACCAGTATTCTGAGGTTTCTTTTGCTAAACATTACGTCTGCAAAACTCGTTCATCTTATTACATATAGCAGTACTTTATTCTTTTTCATTGCTGTGTAGTATTTTATCGTATGAATTTACCACAAGTTACTCATCTATTATTGATCAATTTTTGTTCCTTTTCTTTCTTCCTTTTTCTCCCCCCCCTTTCTTTTGGTTTTAAGAATAAAGCTGCTATGATCATTCTTGTCCATCTCTTGCTTAGTTTTAAAAATTGATTTAACATCCAGCTATTTTTTAATCTTATTGTCATTGAGATTCGGAAAACTTTTCTCTGTAGGCGGTAATTTCATAAGGCAGATTTTCCTATTGAGTCAACACTTTGATATTCGTGACTGTCTCTATGTCTTTTGTGGATAGAAGAAACACTTTTTTGCTTCTTCTAAGAAATGAAAAATTTTAATATCATTGAGCCTAGAACAAGTTGAAGAGTATAAAGTATTCTTTAAGAAATACTGTTGAGGTCATCTGTTCTCAGACACTGTTTAATGTGACTGTCTACAGTGCTATTTTAAAAGTTATTTTTAAATTTTTGATAAGATTTGGACAGAATTCAAGCTGTGGACGGATGTCCCGCTGTGAAGGCAATGATTTGAGAAGTCTGTCTAGGGGTTAAGGGATTATTTTGGACAACATTAAGAACTTGAAATGTCTTCATCCCTTTGTCATATATGCTTAGATGTTTTTATTATTTGGAATGTAGGAAAAAAATCTGCTTCCATCTTAGAAGAATTGTTTTTAATTTCAAGGCCATGCAAGTTTTAATGCTATCTGGGGTATATACTTTGGGGTAACGAAAACAAAGGGGTAGCAGGGGGCTTAATTATGAGTGGCTCCAAGCTATACCTGGATTTCTCCTAATTCATATCCTCCTCACCTGGAAACCCCTTTGGGACACAGCCTCCAGCGAGGCTCATACTACCGACTGGCACTGAGAGCCCACTGGGAGAAACTCAGTGACTCAGGCCCAGGGAAAATACTCTGCTCTTCTTAATAATAAAACCTGAAAAACTGAACCCTGCTCTGTGCTAGGCCCATTGATTCATGACAGTTCGCCATTGTTATATTACAGAAATAGGTCACATGGGCTTTAGAGAGTCAAGTAATCTAAGGACATACTGCTAGGAAGTAGTAGAGTTGGGACTGAAAGCCAACTTGTCTGAGCGTAGACTCTGGGCTCTTATTAATACACCGGGTGAACCTGTGCTAGCACTTAGTAGGACTGTCTCCTTTCCCTCTAATTGAGGATAGGGCTAACACCTAGAGCCAGAGTCAAAAACAACAATAGAGGCCAGGCAAGTAATAAAAATGAGGGAAGTGGGATCGGTAAGATGCTAAGAATAATAAAATAACAACAGATATTTATTGGTTGCTACTGTGTGTCTGGCACGCTCTTAAGTGTTTTAATGCCCTCAATCCCCTGAACAATCTCACGAGATGGACACTATTATTATGCCCATTTTACATGAGAGGAAGCTGAGGGTCACAGAAGAGGAAGCACTGGCTCAAGGTCACGCATCCAGGAGTCCAGCCCAAGGACCTGCACTCTTAGCCCTGTGCCATATAGCTAGGGGTTCCTGGAGGGGTGCACAGTGGGGGCATCGGACAGGCTTCCAGCAAAGGGGGAAACTGCCATTCAGCTCCAGATGATCACCCTGCAGAAATTAATGCCCACTGGTAATACAGAATTTCACAGGAAATCTCCCAATTTTTAAAAGTTAGCAATTAATTAAAAACAAAATACCTGAGCAGGGCAAATGAAACAAGCCTGTGGGCTCAATCTGGCCCCCAGGCTTCGAGTCTGTGATCTAGTTACGGAGAGTGTGAGTTTTCATGGCATGAAAGGATACCGGAGCCCAGGAACACCCGCATATCGGCTTCTGAATGTAACTCAGAACTGTGTTGACAGCAAGTCCTGTGGGGTGAGAGCTGAGAAGTGTCCTGACTCCTCACAAAAGTCCTTTGTGAGTGGACACTGGTCACCACCACATCACTGGCTGTCTGGATCTTAAACTACCGGGGCCATGAGGCAGTAGTTTCCTTTCTTCAGGATATGTCAATTACAAACTAATGTTTTCATCTGGTTTGCAAAAGTCTAGTGTAAATTTATCAGGTTCTGGCTATTATCTTACCTTTCTAATTGTTTAGTCTTAAAGTGGACTTGAAATCATCTTGCCTGTGCCCTATCTGCTTGTATTCCAATTTTTTAAAAAAGATTTTGTTATTTATTTGACAGACACAGTGAGAGAGGGAACACAGCAGGGGGAGTGGGAGAGGGAGAAGCCGGCTTCCCACCAAGCCGGGAGCTCGATGTGGGGCTCGATCTCAGGTTCCTGGGATCATGATGCTTAACAACTGAGCCACCCAGGCGCCCTTCCAATTTTTTATTTATTGAAGACTGTCCTCCCTGTAGGGCTTTGGAAAAATTAGAATCTAGCAAGGTCTGTAATAATATTTCAAAAGCCCATTTATCCATATAAAAATAATCTGCTAAACTAAATGCTATTGGATGCTTCCAAGATTTTTTTCCCCTCTTAATATTTGTCACTCGTTTACTTGATACTTGTTTTGTCACCGGCCAGCATGTACAGGGGAGCCACAGTTTTTATTTTTTTATTGTTCTATTATTAAAGATTTTATTTATTTATTTGACACACAGAGACAGAACAACCAGAGGGAGGAGCAGAGGGAGAAGCAGTCTCTCTGCTGAGCAGGGTGCCTGATGCGGGGCTCCATCCCAGTGCCCTAAGATCATGACCTGAGCCATAGGTAGACACCCAACCGACTGAGCCACCCAGGTGCCCCAAGCCATAGGTTTTAAACAAAAAGTTTATTAGGGGGATGCCTGGGTGGCTCAGTTGGTTAAGCAGCTGCCTTCAGCTCAGGTCATGATCCCAGGCTCCTGGGATCGAGTCCCACATTGGGCTCCTTTCTCAGCGGGGAGCCTGCTTCTCCCTCTACCTCTGCCTGGCACTCTGCCTGCTTGTGCTCTCTCTCTGACAAATAAATAAAATCTTTTAAAAAAAGTTTACTAGGCAACATTTTTAGAATTTTGTTTCTTTTACTTCATTTTTTTCTCCTTCAGGCCTTTATATTCATTCTGGGCATATATTGTAGGCTCTTAAGAAAACACCTTTAAGCGCTGTTATTAGTTTCTAGGGCTGTCATAGTGGAGTACAACAAACTGGTTGGCTTAAACAACAGGACTTTATTCTCTTACAGTCCTGGAGGTTTGAGTTCAAGCTCAGGAGGGCTATGCTCCCTCTCAAGCCTCTAGGGAAGAATCCGTCCTTGCCTCTGCCTAGCTGACAGTGCTCAGGGCTCCCTGTTTATCCAGGTATCACTCCTTTTCCCTCTGTCATCACATGACTTTCTCCCCTGTGAGTCTCTGAATCCAAATCCCCCTGTCCTTAGAAGGACACCTGTCACTGGATTTAGGACCCACCCTAATCCAGAATGACCTCCTCTTACCTTGATTACACCTGCAAGGACCCTATTTCCAAAAAAGGGAACCACAGGTTTGAGGCGAATTTTGGGGGGGGGGAGTGAACATTTTTTTTGGGGAAGACACCCTTCAACCCAGTGCATGCATCTATTAGTAACTTGTACAAAAATATTCAGAATACGTACAGAAAAAAATTCTTAGAATTAATCATTAAGACTTGAAATATAAGCCAGCAATCAGCTGTCAGCTTGAAAGTGCATACCTTTATAAAACTTCACAGTATGCTTTTTGGATATTAACCTGATACCTTCTAACTTCTTCCTACCTTTTCTACTCTCATTTCCTCCTTTGCCCTATTTTCTCATCGATTTGTTAAAATTTCTCTTTTATCTGCCATATTCTATGCATTTTTATAAAACACCTGATGCTTTTCTGGAAAAAAAGAATGGTAGTAATAAATAAAATAATAAAATAACCACTGTTAATTTGATGGTAGTGTTGTGATATTGGCCTCCATTTGAGAACAAACTCATTATGAGATGCTTTCTAACATGATAAAATGCCAGTGTAGATCTCAGAGAGATGTCTCTAATTGCCTAGACCTTTTTACATTAGGTATCTGCATGAGTTATAACTCCTTTGTGAAGATAAAAAGGCTGCTGCAAGAAATTGCCCCTGTGCTGTGAGAGCTGTCAGACTGGAGGGCATCTCAAATGAGATTAATGATGTCTGCCTTAATATAAGAAGATTTAGCATAACCAAGATTATGGATTCTGCAGAAACCTGTCAGCACTCATTTATTTGGAATAAATATTATTTTTAATTAAAGTCCTAAGGTAGGTTATTCCTGAACTAATGAGATCTACAGTGATTTCCTTTGGGAATTAATTTTCTTTCTTAATTCTCAGTCATTTTGATGATTATGGCTCATTCAATCTTATGTGTGGCAGTCAGTTTTATAGGACATGCTGATTTCTAGCTAAGGGCGCTAAATAACCCTGTATTTGCTTTTACATGGCACTCTCATTTTCTAATTATATTTATCATTTAACCCAAACACTCTTATAGGTTTGTCTGTCCAACTTAGCTGTATATGGTGAGTTGGCTTTATAGGATAAGATCACTCAAAAGAGACTAAAGCTTCATTTTAAGTGAAATGACGGGGAACATAAAATCAGAAAATTATAGCATTGCAATTTTCAACTATTTTTTAATTGATTCTTGTTCCTTGGTAGGCACTGTGCTGAGTGTTTTATATACATCAACTCTAATCCACATAGGAGCTCTGCAAGGTAGGAATCCTTCCTTTTTTTTTTTTACATTTATGTATGTATATATGAATGTATGTATGTATTGAGAGAGAGGGCTCACATGCATCTGGTGTGGGGGAGGGGCAGAGGGGAAGGGACAAAGAGACTCTCAAGTAGACTCCATGACCCTGAGATCATGACCTGAGCTGAATCCAAGAGTCCTCCCGCTGAATGGACTGAGCCCCCCAAGTGCCCCCCACCAACAGAGATTCAGGAAGTAGAGTCGTTTCAACAGACAGTGCATGCTCATACCATCACGTCACGCAGCTTCAACAGCGGCAGTCAGTCTGCTTCCCAAAGACCTGCACGTAAACATCTGTGCTTACCAGTGTGTGGTTCAACCAGATTTTCAGTGACTCCATAGGGTTGGTGTTCTGACTAGTATTGCTGTACAACAAACCACCTCCAAGCTTTGTGTGCGAAAGAGCCATTTCATGATACTCATAAATTCCATGGGTAGGGAATTCAGACAGGGAAATGATGATGGCTTATCTCTGGGCCTCAGCTAGGGAGACACAGAGGTTGGAGAGGTCTGTACTCACATGCTGGGTATTGGCTGGAACCTCAGATGGGACTGTCAGCCAGAACACCAACATGTGGACTCTATTGCCTGGGTTTTCTCACAACAGGGCAGCGCTTGGGGCTCCAAGGGTGAGGATCCTGAGAATTAGGCCTAGGCCTTTCCCGAAGCAGCCTTGGTACACCCAAACTGTTTATGCTAGGCCACTTCTGATGCATTCTTTTGGTTAAAGGCAAGTTACTGAGACTGACCCAGTCTCAGGGGAGAAGGGGACCTAGACTCCCACCTCTCAATGGGAAAAGTATCAGAGAATTTGCAGACATGTTTTAAAGCCATCACAGCGTATAAGAAACACTCTACTACCTATTGCTATCTCTGGCTTACATGGTGGATTTGGGATTCTCATCTGTCTCTCTTGTTGGAGCCCATCCCCTTCTGCTGGCTCACTTCATTCCCAGAAATATAAGCAAGGGCATGCTCTAGCCAAATGTACCTCTACTAGTAGTTGGGGCTTCTGCCCCTAATTTCTATTTGACCTGCTACCTTGATACGAGCATTAGGAGACCTCTTTTCAACCATGTCTTCTAACGACGGAAAGAGGCAGACTATGCCTCTCATTTACCTTATCTCATTTCTCTTGGCTTCTCAGGAGCAAGAGCAGGCTAAAAAATTCAAATTTATTGGTTCATTCCCATGCAATCATGCACCTGGTTAATTCAATCTCTAGCAAATTAAAATATTTGTTGACAAGACCCTGCTGGTGAAGACAGAAACCACTGATCAAAGGTTTTTTGGTAAATAGAGAATTAGAATTGAATTCAGGATTTTCCATGTGCTTGCAATATAAGATGAATGAAAGTTTTTTCCCCCCGTTCCTTTAAAAGAGAAAAAGTTGAATAAAAGACATGGAAACTACTTAAGTGTAAAAGGAGGTGGTTAGGCACCTGAGTTAAATTGATGATTTGGTGCCTCCTTTCCTTGGGATCCTACCTGAGAGATCACACCTGTATGACATAAAGTCAAGCTGAAATATGCATGCCACATCTCTCTAAAGGTGATACATTCAGGCTCAGAGATAGACTCTTAACTGATGAGTATCAGCCTGGAATAAAGCTATACAACAACAGTGATTAGAAATTCTCAGGGTCTAAATGTCACTCATGTGGTGTTTGAAATGTTTACATATAAAACTATTACTGTTATTGCTTAATATAACTTCATGAAAAGGGTGTCTAGTCACCTGTGGAGAGCTGGGAAAGGGAATGTGCCGCCCAGCAGTATTCCTCGAAATTGTTTTCTGAAATAATGGAAATTTGAATGAGTAGATGGGCTGTGTAGCTGGGTTTCTTTGAGATTTTGCTAGCTATATTTTTATTTTTAGTTACGTTTTTATTATAATTCCAGTATAGTTAACATACAGTGTTATATCAGTTTTGGGTGTACCATACAGTGATTCAGCAATTCTATATATTACTCAGTGCTCATCACAACAATAATGCTCCTTAATCCCCATTACCTATTTCACCCATCCCCCCCACCCCCCTCTGGCAACCATCAGTTTCTTCTCTATAGTTAAGTCTGTTTCAGGATTTTACTATATTTTTAAAGGAAATATTATATTATGATTGATTCATAATTATCAGGGTATTTCCTGCTCTGACGAGCTAAAACACTTCATTTCCCAATCTTCCTTGCAACAGGAGAGCTGTCATTTGACTGAGTTTCAGTTGGTGTGATATAAACTTGCAGCTCTCTCTTAACGTCTTAGTCTTCTTAAAGGGCAAGGAGGACATCCTTTCTGCCGCCTGGAATGTAGGCACATGGAATGTGAGAATGCTAGCTAGGGCCTCAGTCAGCCTAAAGCGCGTGGTGGAAGCCATCGACCCAAGAGCCCAAGTCCCTGCTGTATGAATCCATCATAACTGCCATTAAATGTCCTTTCCTTGAGAGAGAGACATTTTTCCTCTTTAAGCCATTGTTTGTTGTTGCTATTGTTTGGTTATGCTATTGTTCTGGAACAGATATACTTAATTAATCATATTTGATACACTGCCCTTGAAGATAATTTTATTAGCTTTGTTCTCAGCAGGAAACAGAGGACATACACAAAAGCATTTAATGAAGGTATTAAATACAGGGATGTGGGCAGGGTTATGGGCCCCAATCAGGGAATAGTAGCTGTAGGAAACTGTTCCAGCCCCCAGGTCTGAAGGGGCAGGAGGAAGGAGCTGTTACTAGAACATGGTGAGAGGGGCACGTCGGTGGCTCAGTGGGTTAAAGCCTCTGCCTTTGGCTCAGGTCGTGATCTCAGGGTCCTGGGACCGAGCCCCACATCGGGCTCTCTGTTCAGCGGGGAGCCAGCTTCCTCCTTTCTCTCTCTGCCTGCCTCTCTGCCTCCCTGTGATCTCTCTCTCTCTGTGTCAAATAAATAAATAAAATCTTAAAAAAAAAAAAAAAGAACATGGTGAGAGATGCACCCTTGAGAAAGGGGCTGGCTTCCTAGAGCTGTGGCCTTAGGAAAGCAGCCACAACTGAGACATGGCCCAGCAAAGGTACGATGACCCCATTCTCTCTGCTCCTTCCTCTGACTTCCTGCCGGTGCCTCCTATTGGCTAAACCCAACCAAAGGCTGGAGAGCAAGGGAAACCAAGCACTGCAGTCTATAAAAGTCAGCCTCCTGGGACACTGTGACCAATGATTTTAGGGGGAATATGGAGGGAACTAGCTGCATAAAATGTATCCTAATTTTAAAGTGACTTTTTAGTTCTTAAATGATTTGAAGAGAGTGATAACAATCTTAATTTGCATAAAATCATCTAATTTGAAAGTTTATTTACTGTTGCTATTATAGTATAAATACAAAAGGTACATACCCTATGGCTTAGCAGTTTCACTTTTAGGAAATCTACGCAGCCATCCAAAAGAATGAGGCACACAGATGTACGGCTTCAGAAAGTTATTCAAGGCATAATATCAAGGGAAAAAGTTAACTGCAGACCAATCTGTTTCCATGGTCTGAAAAGACAGCCCATATGTCACTACCTCTACAGAGATGTATTTGTTTAAACATACGGCAGGGCTGGGCAGGACTATAAACAATGGTCACTTGGCAGGGAGAAAGAGCAGCAGTGTAACAAAAATTGGTTGCTTATGGATGACTTGACTTTCCTGTTTAAAAAAAATAATAATCAAATAAAAACCTCAAGTCACAAAAATGTTGACGATATCACTTAACAAAAATGGTTAAGTCTTGATAAAATTTTCACCATGTTATTCTTTTATTGGGCTGATGTTGCCTGTATTGGTACAAGGCTAGCAAATGAGCACATTTAATAAATTAGATTTGCCCATTTGCTAGCTGGAAGATTTAAATTGTATAATTTATAGAAAACATACACATGAAGATTGAGTACACTTTGAAGTACTTAGAAACAGAACTAGCTTAATAAAGTAGTGACCATTCACATTTAAAAAAAAGATTTTATTTTATTATTTACTTGAGAGAGAGAGAGAGAGAGAATGAGAGAGAGCATGAGGGGAGAAGGTCAGAGGGAAAAGCAGACTTCCATGGAGCGGGAAGCCTGATGTGGGACTCGATCCCCGGACTCCGGTATCATGACCTGAGCCGAAGGCAGTTGCTTAACCAACTGAGCCACCCAGGTACCCACCATTCACATTTAATATACACACTCTGCATTTGAATTCGAGTCCGATATTCAAACATCCCAGTGACATTAAACATTAGATTGATTTTTTAACTCCCAAAGTAAAAATACATTTTAATGCTATGCTGTCTTTGCTGGCAAAAGGACAGAGATATTTTTGTTATAGATTGTGAGAATTTTAAGGTAGCTTTTCAAAAAATAAGAGAAAAAGCTTATTTTTATAACTTTTTCAAAGTTCTTTAAGGTCTGTTTAAATGCTTTTCAAAGGGATTTATAAATTAATCAAACAATGTCTCTTGGGAATTACATTGCACAGTTATAGCAAGAGGGGAATACTTAGAAATTGGAACTTCCAAGTTAAGGAGAAAAGTAAAAACGGAGTCTCTGGTAGTTTCTGGTGAATGCTAACACATCTTTATTTTCTTATTAATTATAAAGAAGGGAAGTTAAAAGCCTCTGAGCATCCTTTTCTGAAAGCAGCCCACATGACCTCTGAAACACAAGCGTGGTTGTAGGAACACTGTTAATGTGAATAGGTTATTTGCCTGGAAGTGTTTCTGGTGGAACAGCTGTTAAGTAACAGGGGACTTGGGATGCTGATTATGCTCTATGGTAGGTCCACAAATTTTAATAAAATATTTTAAACATGGGGAAAACTATATGCGAGATGATCATTTTGGATGACTTTCCATTTTCACCTCACATACTGAGATTGCAGGGGATTCAAATACGCAGCATTTTGAAAAGAGTATTTTTTCAAACTATTAATCAATTAGTTATGAGTTATCTTCTCCAGGCCAATTAGAAGTACTGCAGCAGAAAGAGAGAAAAGCTACAGTGGTGCTAAATAAATAATCCAGTTACAGAATTTGTTTTAAAAAATCTGGGAATCTTTAACAGTAGTCATTCAGTGCTAGCATTTGGAAAACATTTATTTCTCAATTATTTATGTTTTCAATTCCATTTTAATTTTATGACATAATTCTTGTGGAACATTCACAGGTAGATAGACTGTAGTTACAGAGTTTATGTAAGACATGGAATTTTAGCAGTTCATTTTTAAAAAGATTAAGAAGGGAGCCCTCTCTCTACTACATTTTTTACACTGTGGGATTTCAGCCCAAGTCTCAAGTTACAAGATGCTAAAAGAGGGTCAGTTCAGTTCATCATTCTGTCTGAGAGCTGTAGCAGGATCATTTTGCCATTCCTTCTCAAGATCTAAAAATAAAATGGTACACTGTTGAGTTTACAGTGGTGTATTACTATATTGGTAGACTTTACCTCTTGAACACTGGCTTATAGCTCGCAAGGACAGCAATCATAGGAGCCAGCGGGTGGACCCTGAATGACCACATCCACGTCATTTGAAATATTATTTAAGCTATAAAAAAATTACACTAGAAAGTCTGGTCTAGTGTGGAACCAGTAAGATCCTTGCTTAACTCTACCCCCACTGTTGTAGCCCCAATCGCAACAGAAAGGCACTATGTATGTACTCTGTGCTTACCCATGACACTTATTTAGGATAGATTTTTTTTTTTATTGTGGTAAAATACACATAGCAATGACCATCTTGGCAATTTTTCTTATCTATAGTTCACTGTCATTAAATACATTCGCAGTGTTGCAAAACCATCACCACCATCCATCCCCATAACACTTTTCACCTTAGGAAACCGAAACTCTTTACCCCTTAAACAATAATTCCCCACTTCCCCTTCCCCCAGCCTGGGCAACTACGGTTATGCCTTCTGTCTTTATGATTTTAAGTACCCTGAGTAACTCATATAAGCGGAATTTTAACAGTTTGTGTCTTTTTGTGATTGAGTTACTTCACTTAACATAATGTCCTCAAGGTTTATCCATGTTGTAGTGTACTGCAGAATTTCCTTCCTCCTTTTTTAGTTAACATGCAGTGTTATATTAGTTTCAAGTGCACAATATAGTGATTCAGCAATTCCATACATCAGCTGGTGCTCGTCAGGACAAGTGCCCTTCTTAATCCCCATCTCCCCACTCTCTCCCCTCTGGTAACCATCAGATTGTTCTCCCTAGGTGAGTCTGTTTCTTGATTTGTCTCTTTCTTTTTTTAATCTTTGCTTTTGTACTGGCTCCAAATAGCTTAATTTAAAAACCAGACTGTTAAACAGACAGCTCATTCGACATGGGCAAATTCATTCTTATTTCACCGGAAAATATTTATTGAGAGCTTCCTTTGTGTCAGGAATGGGCTATATCTTGGGTGTACAATGATAGTAAAGAGAACTTGGAAATACAGATGATAAGAGCATTCTCTTTGATTTAGAAAAACCCACCAGTTAAATATATTGACCACTGTCCACCCCTGTGATAAAAGGTGAAGATGATTAGAGAATTCACAAAGTGTTCTTTCTTACCTCTATTTTTACTCCTGTTCTGCGGTAAAGACTCAAGTATTTTCTTATGAAGATGATGTGCTTTTGGGCGCCTGGGTGGCTCAGTGGGTTAAATCCTCTGCCTTTGGCTCAGGTCATGATCTCAGGGTCCTGGGATTGAGCCCTGCATCGGGTTCCCTGCTCAGCAGGGAGCCTACTCCTCTCTCTCTCTCTCTGCCTCTCTGCCTACTTGTAATCTCTCACTTTGCCAAATAAATAAATAAAATCTTTTAAAAAAAAGATGATGTGCTTTTTCATTATTCCAGTATGGAATTCCAAGGAGTTAAGCTTATATTTAAAGGATGGCATTTAAACATTGTCTAAATAATTCAAGTACTGTATCAGTTGAGTAATGGCCAAGACCTGGTTTAAAATTCCTTCTGTAGGGATGCCTGGGTGGCACAATTGGTTGAGCATCTGACTCTTGGTTTTGGCTCAGGGTCGTGATCTCAGGGTCATGATCCCAGGGTCTTTGCACTCAGCGCAAAGTCTGCTTAAGACTCTGCCTCTTCCCACTGCTCTCTCTCTAAAAGAAATAAGTAATTAAAAAAAATAAAATTCCTTCTGTAATACTCACAAGGAATTTGGGGATAGGGAAAAGGGGGAAGGAAGGAGTAACATAGGTACACGAATTCCAGATCCATTCATCCATAGTTCAGTAATCAAAAATGTCACCTGTTCTGTTCCATTTCCAGCTTTTGTTACTATCTTATTTGTACACTTAAAGATTTTCACTGGATGCCCAAATGAAAGGAAAATTTGGGGTAGGATCTAACCAGACAAGTGGACTGTATCTTTTAGTTCCAAAATGATGCTTTCTGTAACAGTACACAGTGGAAAAACTAAAATTATCGGAGAACGCAGAGGGATCCACATGCCTGTGCAAGGCCTTACTGGCAGATACGATGCTTTCTCAGAGGTGCTGGAAGTCTCTTTTCAGTTACCTTTGCACATCTCGGTTCATGTCATCTTGGTAGTGATACAAGACTGTTGATACCAGTGGCCAAATGAAGGCTTGCTTGGCTTATTCATCCAGTTCTCCATTGAAAGGTAGAAATGGTCAGAGGAAGCCAAAGGGTAATCAGGAACCTCAAATTTTGCCTGGATTTTTTTTTTTTCTTTAAAGATTTTATTTATTTATTCGACAGAGAGGGAGAGAGATCACAAGTAGGCAGAGAGGCAGGCAGAGAGAGAGGAGGAAGCAGGCTCCCTGCCGAGCAGAGAGCCCGATGCGGGCCTCGATCCCAGGACCCTGAGATCATGACCTGAGCCGAAGGCAGAGGCTTTAACCCACTGAGCCACCCAGGCGCCCTGGATTTTTTATAAAATTGAGAGGCAGGACCATTTGGGTCTTTTACAAGAGGGATTCTTCCCTGGGTTAGAACTGTGATAGGTCCCAACCTTCTAGGGCAACTATTAGGAAGATGGAGGTGGATGGCTGTGAGTCCTTGTGGCTCTGGGAGCCATCTTATCCTTTAAGTCTTCATCAGTTGTGATTTCTTTCATGAAGTCTTCCTTAATTTTCTAACTTGGAGTAATTTCTCTTTTCACTGCAACTGTGTCTTCTCCTCTGCCAATAAGTATTATATTTCTTATGTCATATGCATGTCTGAGCTTCATAACTAAACCTCTTGGAGGCAGGATCCCCACTAGACTCACCTGTGTATACCCAACTACACTTATGGTGCCCAGCGCAAACCAGGTATTGAAAAAAAAGATTAATGAGTAAGTGGGTAAATTTGACCGAAGAAGACCTGCATTAACTGCAGAGCAAATAGGGTTTCCTGCATCCTTGCGGGGAGGGAGATCAAGAAGAGCTGGGGACAAAGCTGGGATGGAATAGACTGGCCACGGCATTTTAAGCACACATATTAGGAATTCACTGATGTTGGGGCGCAGCTTTTCACGCCATTATCCATGCAACTCTTTGTTCCATATTTCCTTAAGCTGGCTAGCATGCTAAAATGTTACCTTGGCATAAACAGAATACTTTTTCATTGAAGGGCATTCTTTTATGTTATTTTGCTGAAAAATCAAAGAAGGCAGGTCCACTCTTAGCATCCTCATTTTATAAGTGAGGATGCTGAAGTGAAGCAGGTGAATGACTTAATGTTCTTATTCCATTTTTCCCTAGGAACGTAGTCAGAAATGAAAACCCAACTTATATTACGAGCACTCATCATTCTGTATGAAATCAATGTTTCAGTAAACACCAAGGTCTCATGTAAGTCCAAATTGTTATCATTAGTCAAGTGACATAAAAGGGATCGTTGTGTTTTATAGACTCATTATATTAGGATATTAAAGAAGGCCAGGATGCATCACCTAGCTTGAGTATGGTGATATATTTGATAGTGTTCTCTGAAGGCTTTCTCATTAAATTTGATTTGGCTTGTGCGGTAATATTGTAGTCTTCAACAGGAATGTAGGTAAATGAAGTTAATAATACATTAAAATGAATCATACTGGAAATCAGGAAGGAGGGGAATAGTCACTGAATTCCTGCAGGGACTAAAGTTTAGTTAATTAAAAAAATAACTCGATTCTCCATCTCTGTGAAAAATTTAGCTTTAAAATACATATCAACTATAATTTAAACTTCTGTATTTGGGCTACTTGCCACAAAGGAACACTGGTGTTAAATATAATTAACATAGATCACAATATTTTCACTAGTTATAGGTAAGGAGCATCAGGCATACAGGAAAAAAATGCCTAGTACAGGTTCTCTGGAGAATAGACTAGTGGACCAAATGACAAACCATATTGTTGTAAAATATACTTTCCAAAAGAGTGAGAGTCCTTTTATTATTTATAAGTTATGCAAAGAATGAAATACAAAACATTTCAAAAACTGTAATTCCTTTTTTAGTCACTAAAAATGTGTGTATTTTTATTAAAGATCACATAAACCTGAGTTTATGTTGGGCACTTTTACTTAGAGTTAAAAAAGAAGACAAAAGATAAGAAAAGACCACTAGCACCGACTTAGAATGTGAACCATGTTTATATACTTGTCATCAGTCTATTTTCCAAACCTTTTGCAACTGGAATCTTTATATTTTAAAAATTTTAACTTTTATTTATTTTTAAAAAGATTTTAATTAATTAATTAATTTAACAGAGAGAGAAAGAGAGAGAGCATAAGCAGGGGGAGCAGGAGAAGGAGACACAGGCTTGATCCCAGGATCTTGGGATCATGACTTGAGCTGAAAGCACATGCTTAACCTACTGAGCCACCCGGGCACCCCTATTTTTTAAATTTTTATAGGAATTAGAGTTTTAGTAGTTTCAGAAATATAACAAAGATGGCTTTAAACTGTCCTATATACTTGTAATCCTCTCCCCAAAATGTTTCAGGTTTATCTTGTATTCGGAGGCACGGTTTTCATAGAGACCAAATTAGAGTGAGACCAGACAACAGAACAAAATAGAAGGGAAATATTCATGTCAGCTGTTGAAAACTAGTTTTGTAAGGCAAGGCCTGGAAATCCTTATCTCTGGCATGTTTAGTATGGAATGCATAGTTGATTTTCATTCAGCTACTGGAGAAAGGTATTCTACAAAGACAGATAGCCTTATCAAAATTACAATTAACTGGCTTCCTCTGCAGGGAATAGCAGTTGGGTATGTAAGACTGAAGTGAGAGCTCTTACCCGTTTCCTTAGAAATGATTTCCGCATCATGGGTATTTGATCAACTGACGAGGTCTAGTATGAACATATGGTTCTAGAAGAATGAGCTGGGATCTGCTAACATTTTAAAAGGAACATTTATTAAATGCTGATCTCTAACCAAAGATCATCAATTTATTTTTCAAGAAATGTTTTAAAAAAATATGTTTTTCCTTTAAGATTAACATGCTCATTCTGCTTAGACTGTTTAGAGTGCTTTTTATTCTACCTAAATTTTTACAATAAAGTGAAATAAAAGATTCAAAAATGGTTTCATAATACATGGAAGATGAAATCTTACATGGATAACATATAGTTTGATTCTTACATATGCATGATTAATCAAAATTGTGTCTCTAAATGATGACTTGATATTTTTCCAATTTTACTCAAACACTACTGTGTACCATTTATTTTACCACTGATATTTTTAGGATTAACTTTATTAACAGTATGATATTTTCATGCATTGTTAAATTTTACACTAGTTTTAATATTCACAATGTTTGATTAAGTTCAAATCAACAAATATTCAAGCCTACATGAGAAATGAAATAGTACCTTTTCATATAACCAGCTAACTGCTTTTTAAGAGTAAAAAGTTAATATTGGGATTTAAAAACCTAAATTTCCAATGTTAAATTTCCGATGGTTAATTCAACCATATGTATATTCCTTAGGCCACGGGACTGCCCATTAGCCTTTCTTGTCGGAGAGCAATTAATCTCTTGAACCACTTTTCCTCAGCATCAGCTTTCTCAATAAATAACTGAAATAAGAAAAAGAAAAAGGAAAAATGTTATTGTTTGCCAATAACCTGGATTTGACCTTATGTAACATAAATTACCTTTAGAGAATACATCTTTTAACACAGGATTTGGATACTGTTTAACTTCTGGTGACTTCTCAACTGAAGATAATCTATTTGGAATTAACAATGTTCAGAAAGTCCTGGAGAAAAGGACTAATATCAACAGTGTTTGTTAACAATTTTATGCCACATTTTGTGAAGTTTATTTCCTACACTCTTTCTCAGAGACACAGTGGAATGCCATGATTTCAGAGAAGACAGCAAAATATGATGTCGATAACAGGCTCAATTCAATGAACCAACTAGAACTGAGGCAGAATTAGATCTTTTAGTGCTGATTGAAAAAACAAACGAACTTCTTATTTTTTGTCTATTTTTGTTAAGTATAGAAAGAATACTTCTAAAAGTCAGACAACACGATTTGACTCATACCAGATTCAAATCCATATAACTGCTCTAAGTGAGGGGGGTCAGCTGTATATTTCTAGCCAATAAGAACATATAAATCCATTTCCTCCAACAGGCTTCTTGTCACAGCACAAAATAACAACAGTTTGAATTCATTTCAGCCAACTAGACTTCAGTGGACATTCTTCCGATCTAAGGGTCTTACATTTGGATGGGCCAGAGAATTGTCATCTTGGTACTTGATGGCCGTGGGGATGCTGCTGGGGTCTATTTCTTTCTCACTATTGGGTGGGTCAGCAACTACTGGTGCTGGTCCTGATGTCACAGCTGTGTGCTTCACCTCACCAGGCTCCGCGGACTGAAACGTAATACAGAAAGAAGTATTTTATTAATTAGATCACAAGGTAGAATTAAAATTTTGCCTTAACAATATTTTTTATTTTGAATAGTAATTGTTCATTTAGTCTCCTTTGAGATACTACTAGTCATAAAAAGAGCCTGGGTGACTGAGTATGAAATAATTCTTAAAACAAGCACACAAATACAAAAACATGGAGGAAATACTGATCATTTTTTATGATCAGAATATTTTTCATGAGAAATTGGGATGTATGAGTCTATACTATAGAAAAACGTATTTCATAATTCTAAATTCTATTAGTCAAAACAAGCAACAAAGCTCCAGCATTCATCTGGTCTCTTTAGAGATGAAAAGCAAATTCAAAGGTTGTTTAGTTTTTGCTTTTTAAATAACAACCTCAATGAGATGTAATTCACATAGCACAATTATATAGCTTCTAGCATATCCAGAGTTTTGCAACCAACGCCACAAGCCAACTTCAGAATGTTTTCACCATCCTCCCACAAAAGCCCATACCCATTAGCATTTGCTGCTCCCCATTTCTCCCAGCCTCCCCATCCCTATGCAACCACTCATCTATTTTCTGTCACTATGCGTTTGCTTATTCTGGACATTTCATACAAAAGATCATACATTATGTAGTTTTTTGTTATCATTGGTTTGTTTTGTTTTCTGTGGCTGGTTTCTTTCATTGAGGATGCTTTCAAGGTTCATCCATGAAAGGTTGAAGCATGTATCAGTACATCATTCCATTTTATTGCTGAATGATATTCCATCACGGAATACTAGGGCCCAGGCACTGCGGCCTGTGGACACGAGGACTGGTAAATCGTTGCTGCTGCCTGGAAGAAGCCAGCAGTGTCGCATTCTCTTGGGTTAATTCCCATTCCTCTCTATCTGAGAAAGGAAAAGGCCAGGGAAGTGGCTAACTAGCAGCAGGTATGTTCCCTGTGCCACATGGAGATTACATTTTGCTAATGGAACCTAAAGATTACTAACAAATAGGTATCAAAATAAAGACAGTCACAAATTTTAACAAGGAACGTATAGATATACTTAAAGAAATAACTGTTAAATTTGGCAGTTTTCTTCTAGTATTTTGGAGCCAATACTCCCCCCACCTCCATCCCCAGGTGTCAGACTTTTCTGTCTCCAACATCCTGGGCCTAGAAGGCCATACTGACCCTTTATAAAACCAAGGACGTAGATTAGTAAAGCCCAACATTCTGCAATAGGGAAAGGTGGGGAGTATGCTACCCTAATGCAGTCCGGACATCATTTTTTTGGTAGTCTATGCTGCATGCAGAGAATAGAAGAGCATGCCATTCTGCCTGTTTTAGCCATGCTTTGTTGGGGCTTAAACTGGCAGTATTGAACTGCCTTGAAGAATTGTGGAGTGCTGTTATTCTAGTTGCCAAAGATGTGGATCGCACATATTCAGGTGGCAGAGGGAACATTCTATTATGTAAGTGAACTGATCTCATTCTGTTTTTACCTACAGTACATTAATATTTTCTTTGAGAAGTGCTTATATACATTTCGGGTGACGTTTTCAGAGATTAGGATCAGAGCATGGAAGTTATTATTTAAATGGGTAATTAAAAAAACATGTGACAAGAGTCATCAATTGTTTCTTTATTTAAGTGAGGAAAACTGCTGGAGAAATTCTGACTATAAAAAAACCCACAACAGGGCACCTGGGTGGCTCAGTGGGTTAAAGCCTCTGTCTTTGGCTCAGGTCATGATCTCAGGGTTCTGGGATCAAGCCCTGCATCAGGCTCCCTGCTCAGTGGGGAGCCTGCTTCCTCCTCTGTCTGCCTGCCTCTCTGCCTACTTGTGATCTCTCTCTCTCTGTCAAGTAAATAAATTAAAAAATCTTAAAAAAACAAACCAAAACCCCCCCACAACATGGCCACTGTCAAGTATCTGGCTTTAAGGAGCACTGCCACCTGGTGGTTTGGTTTGGAAAACTTGTTTTAAAATGTACTTCCTTGAAAAAGAGTAAGTTAGACCCTGCTGCTTAGGGTTATTTACCCTCTTTCTGAACGTAGGTGGATATCTGCCAGCTACAACAACTTTAGGGTTAAATAACTGGCAATAAGCTTACTTGGGACAGCAGTTTGGAAATAAATTGCATCTTGGTTCCTGAAGCTGATGATCTATCTAGCAGGAGCTATCAGATTATCTACTCACACAAGAGAGATATGATTGCAGAGTTAACCTGTTAAATCAATATGTGTTGACGGAGACACAATGTCTAGAATGTTACTGGTAATAGCCACTTTCTGGTAACAGCTCCTTAGCTTAATCAGTGGAATTCACACAGCTGAAGAAAGACTCTGTCAATTGAAGGGGTTGTGAGTATAGAGAAGCCTTTTTCAGAGATACAAACTTTATGGCAATGTATGTAGAACTGTCCAGAAGAGAAAGATGTTGAAACCTGGGTCATGAGTAATTTAGTCCTCAAGAGAGTTAGTCTTTGCTATGCATCAGGGATAGCCCCTATCTCCCCATGACCTGGATGAAATGGTCCTCAAGATAATTTACCTCCCTTTGCTAAGTAATCTCCTGATAAATAATTCAGCTTCTTGGGCATCCTGAATCGCTACCTTATATTGCAGACACAGACATTTTAGAAAGTGGAAAGGGATATCATTTTCTAAACTAACAAATTGGCCTTCTGTTTTATATTACAGTTGAGTGTAAATTTATTCACTGTTGGCCCATCACTGCTTTTCTGATCATTTTGAAATGCAGTGACTAACCAAAGTCCAGTGTTGGATGGCTAATACTTTAGACTGTTGTACATTCACCAAGGTAAATGCCATCTTCTCTGGTTTTTCTTTTCTTTTCTTTTTTTTTGGCATGTTCCCCCATTAGTGAATGCATGCTTTCTTTATATTTCAATAGGAATGTGCCTTGAGTTCACAATTATGAGACACTGAATGAGTAAAAACAAACATGGGCTCTGGAGTTGAATAAATTTGTGTGGGTGTTCTTTCTTGTTATTTATTGGCACTTTGACCATGGGTTATAAAATTTCCCGAGCCTCAGCTTGCTTAGTTTTAAATAAAGGTTACTGGGATTTTAGATAACTTGTATATGTTAAATGTCTAGCCTTTATGGTAGCCATTATTACTTCAGTCACTTTAAATTATTTAAATATAAAAAACAAAGTGGGGCTATGGTACAATGCTGTTTTACATCATTTGTTTAGTGCTTTAATGTTTCCGAATGCTGTGTTGAAACAAACTGGCCCAAAGCTGGTATCTGTACACTAAACCAGTAAGCTACTATGTAAAGCTGTGAAGTAATTTTTAAATTATTTGCTTAGTAATACAATAGGTCACCAAGGCTCCAATGAGAATTTTAGGGTCTATAAACCATAAGAAATTATATAAAACAAGCTGTGACCCAAACAAAATGAGAATCTTTGCATCTCCAACTCCTTTTAAGAAAGCCACAGACACATGCAGCCCTCAGCACTCAGGAAGAGAAAGAGGTGGACCAGAAGCAGGGAGAGAAAGAATAATAACAGCTTTTATTTCCTGAGTGTCAGGCACTTGGCTGTTTTAAGTAAAGTATCTCGCTCATCCTTATAAAAACTTCTACCAGGGGTACTACCTCCCTTTTAAGATAAGAGAGCCATAGGCTTATCATGTGGTTAAAGGTCACATAGCCAGTAAACGGCAGAATCAGACTTCACCCCACATCTCATGCTTTTGACTATTGCTTCCCAACTGCTAACCCTAAGGTTTATTGTTATTTGGTTTTAATTTTAGAGGAAAGACATAAAAATGTTGGTAAAATATTTTAATTAAATATATTTTTAAGTGGCTCAACTCACAGTGCTGGATTAGTATTTCTAGGTTGCTTTTGCTTCTCCATCATACTTATCCAATCTAGAACTAGCCAGCTCAAGGCTTTCCAGAATTGATTTTATTTCTGGAATAAAGGGTCACCTCTTTTAAAAGATAGCTGAAACAGCAGATGGGTTTCTCTCGCACAGATTCATGAATGTTCCTTATGAAACTGAGAGGCCCGTATTTCACCTTAAAAAAAAAAGATTTATTTATATTAGAGTGAGAGCACATGCAAGGGGGGGAGGGGAAGAGGGAAAGGGAGAGAGAGAATCTCAGGCAGACTCCCTGATGAGCGTGGAGCCCGACAAGGGACTCGATCTCACAAACCTAAGATCATGACCTGAGCTGAAATCAAGATTCAGATGCTTAATTAACCAACCAAACCATCCGAGTGCCCCAATCTTAATTCTCTTCCTTATGGTGGCATCTGAATTAGAAGTGCAAGAAAAGTTATATTAAAGGGAAGAGAAAATTCCAACTCGGTACTGAAAACTAAAACAATGGAAACTAATTATTAAAATAATTAATAATGATGGTCCCTTTGATCGGAGATATAGGTGAAATTCCTTTATATTAGTCCCATGGAATGCCATTTAACTATACAGGGTTTTGTTAGAGATTTAGGAAGAAGACTTTTTCTCTTGGACTTCATCAGTTAGCTTAAGATTAATAACATTCAGATCTTAAGGGAAATAACCTTTTAAAACTTTTCTAGGGGGATACAATGAAGTGAAAACATTACTAATTCTGGAATTGAAATATACAGACATTATCACATTTAAGCCTTTCAAAAGACTTTAAAGGTAAAACCAGATCTAAAGATTTTCTGTGTTTCTCTTACTGGTGAGCGTGGAAACTTGGGGATGATTAAAAAATGTAAATGGGGTAAGGCACTGACACTTAAGGCAGACTGAGCACCTACAATAGAAGTTTTTAAGCACTATGCTTAGTTTATAGAATGTACTTAGATATAAAATAATTTAGGTGCTAGAGTATGTTATTTAAAAATAAGGATTTATTGGATCCAGAGCCATGTTAGATATTTGATACTCATTATATTTATTCCTCAACAACTCCAAAAGGTAAGTATTATTGGTTCTATTTTATGAATTTGGAAACTGAGGGCTGAAGAGGTTGAGAAACTTGCTAACGACCATAAATCATGGCAAGAAGTTTGTGAGTTAAGAATCAAACTCAGATCTCCTTGAGTCCGAAGTCCTACTCTCTTTCCTCTATATCAGGTACACTTCTGGTCAATTTCCTTGCTCATTGCTGGTTTTGCTAGTTATTGGAAGAGCTGCCAGTATCTTGGAGGGGAAAAAAAAATGGAATTAAAAATACGTTTACTGTTATTTTTTAAAATAGTTTTAAAAAAAGATTTCATTTATTTATTTGAGAGACAGAGTGTGAGAGAGATCACGAGTGGAGTGGGGGGAAGGGTAGAAGGAGAAGCAGACCCCTGCTGCACAAGGAGCCTGACACAGGACTCGATCCCAGGACACTTAGATCATGACCTGAGATGGAAGCAGCCGCTTAACTGACTGAGGCACCCAGGAACCCCAAAATAAGTTTATTATTAATAATTAGTATCAAAAAAGTTGTTTGGAGGGAAAGTTGTTTAGAGGAAAACCTGGTGTATTAACTAGACAGGAACAAGTATTTCCACAGAAAGAAAATGCTGTTCATCTTAAGTGAGTCCACTGAGAGCTGGGAAGTCAGGGTGAACCTCAGAAAACAAATATTAGGAAAGTAAATTTAAAGGTAACTTATAATTCTTTTAGGACATATGAATGACCTTTTAATATGTAAGCTATTCAAGAGTAAGATAGTAAAGAAAATGAGCAACTATACTTACGGATGTCCATTTTACAGTTCCACCATTTTTTAGTAGTCATGGTGGCAAACTGTAAGTTCAAATGAAATGGGCAAACGGAGGCAGGGACACGGGCTAACCAGGGCTGGCTGGTGCTGCGCACCCTGGCATGCAGCACAGGCTCAAGTCACTTTTCCAGGAAGATCTAAACGGTATACGGTAACTGAAAAGATGTCCATGTCACTAGCAATAAAAGAAATGCTAATAGGAAAACAGAAGGTCAACTTTGCCTGACTACCTATCAGGTCAGTAAATGGGAAAAAGGACTTGGTGTTAACCAGGATGTGAGAAGCAGAAGTCTCCTTGTACTTGTGGGCAGAATCTGGATTAGAACAATGTGTGCGGAGGATGACTTTAGGAATACGTGTGAAAATAAATAATATTAACCTTAAGCAAATAACTCCATCTTGAAAAATTGATCTTAAGGGGATAATAATGGATCTTTACAAACACGTACGTCATACCTTCAAGTTTACAACTACTTAAATATCTAGTATCAGAGAAAAAATGAATTATGACAAATTTGTCAGCAGGATACTATACAGTCATTAATATATTTACAGATAGAGAATATTTTTGAATAAGTGGTAATAATACCATGTCTTCATTACATGTATGTTATTAAAGAATACATGTATCTTACAGTGGAATGCCTTTTCTGACTAAAGGAACAGATTCCTAAAGGTGGCCCTGATAATAATTGAAAGAATACATGCAATATTCAACAGAAATAAAATGCCAATCAAAACTCCTTTTACTGGAGTTGAATAAGTGATACCCATCTGGGCAAAGAGTGTAGATACTGTAGATAGTGTTACTATTTGGGTAATAATCTGATTGTTAAAGCTCTCTTCTAACTTTTCTCTCACAGTGTCAATTCAAAACGTAGATGTAGACACTTGAAAAGAAAACTATATGTTCATGAAATGCATATTACTGCTTTAGAACTGTTGACATTTTACTTTGTCTTCTCAGTGAATTTTAAAATAAAAATGGCATCAGATATATTTTTACAAGTTAAACTTGAACTGCTTCTCACTGATTCATTCTCTTTCTCTCAATAACACGCTGACACTCGCTCACCCTACTTCATCTATCTGTTAGAAGCAGCACTTACATTTAAGTAAAATCCATTAATAAAGCATCTCCTCAGTGGGAATCTAAAGGCTTATTCATAATGTCTGGATGAAAACTTACCTTTTTGACTTCTTTACTTGATCTGAATGTCTGCTGAACAAAAGAATCACTTTCAATGGCTTCAATTTCTTTTACTCTTTTTACTTGTTCGACCAGGGTGGCTTGGTCTAAAAAAAAAAGGGTATAATGTCAGTGTATTTTGGTGTGTAAGCTTGTTAACAACACTATTCTAAGCAAGGTTCTTTCTTTCTATGAAGTAATTTTTATGACTTCTGGAATTTAACTGGATGAAAAGATGTTATAGTTAAGCTCTAACAAAACACCATTTTCCTCTTGAGATCCACAAATACCACATTCCTACACACCAAGGCTCTCACCTAAAACCTAGTAACACATTACTGGGAAGGCAATGCTGTAATGATCCAAGCTAATCTGGGCTAATCTTGGGGGAGGGCTTTAAAAATTAAAAAAAAAATTTATTATGGAAATACATATAAAAGGAATTAACAGCACAATGAATCCATTTGCACCTACCACCCAGCTTCTATAGTCAGTAACTCTGTTACTTCTTATTTACTGATCCTCACTTCATTTTTTTTTTTTTTAAGATTTTATTCTTTTGACAGAGAGGTAGAGAAAGAGAGCATAAGTGGAATGGCAGGCAGAGGGAGAGGGAGAAGCAGGTTCTCCGCTGAGCAGGGAGTCCGACGTGGGGCTCGATCCCAGGACCCTGGGACCATGATCTGAGTTGAAGGCAGATGCTTAACCAACTGAGCCACCAAGGTGCCCCCTCACTTCATTTTTTGGGGTAGACCTGGAGTGCTCAAAAGTAACTCCCAAACATTGTTCCATGTCACCCCTAAATATTTAGTAGGCATTTCAGATAAAGACTTAAAAAAAAACACACAGTAAGGGGAGAGGAACCATGAGAGACTGTGGACTCTGAGAAACAAGCTGAGGGTTATGGAGGGGAGCCTGGTGGTGGGCTCACATATTGGAGGGCACATATTGCATGGAGCACCGGGTGTGGTGCATAAACAATGAATCTTGAATCACTGGAAAAAAAAAACCCACACAGGAAAAAACCATCTTCACATCCGATAATATTGTCAATAATGCCTTAATATCATCTTATAGGGCGCCTGGGTGGCTCAGTGGGTTAAAGCCTCTGCTTTCGGCTCAGGTCATGATCTCAGCATCCTGGGATCGAGGCCCGCATCGGGCTCTCTGCTCAGCAGGGAGCCTGCTTCCTCCTCTCTCTCTGCCTACTTGTGATCTCTCCCTCTGTCAAATAAATAAATAAAATCTTTAAAAAAAAATCATCTTATACAGTCCATGCCTAATTTTCACTGATTGTCCAAAGAAAAAAAGTCTTTTTACAGGTAGTTTGAAATAGGATCTGAACGAGGTCCACACATTAGACCTGGTTGATAAGTATCTTAAATCCCTTTTAATGACTGACAGTCTTCAGTCCCCCTCTTTCATTGCCACTTATTTTTTAAAGAGAATGGATCATTCACACTTGAAAATTTTCTACATTCTAGATCTGGCTGATTTTATTCTCATGATGTCATTTAGCATGTTCCTCTATTCCTCAAATTTTGTGTAAACCAATAGTTAGATCTAGAGGATGGATTAGATTCTTTTGGTCAAGGATACATCATAGGTGGGCACCTGGGTGGCTCAGTGGGTTAAAGCCTCTGCCTTTGGCTCAGGTCATGATCTCAGGGTCCTGGGATCGAGCCCCGCATCGGGCTCTCTGCTCAGCAGGGAGCCTGCTTCTTCCTCTCTCTCTCTGCCTGCCTCTCTCTGTCAAATAAATAAATAAAATCTTAAAAAAAAAAGGATACATCATAGGTGATGCTGTGTAATTCCCATGACACTGCATTGGGATGTGCTTCTCCCAATTTTAAGGATGTTAAGATTGATCAGTGGGTCCAAGGTGATGTCAGCCTGACCCTATTATAAAGTTCTTCATCAACCTTTCACTTACTGTTTTTAGCAGACATTAATGTTTGTTGATTAGATCCATTATTTCATGAGATGCTGCAAAACAGTGATTTTTCTAATTCTATTATCTCCCTGCACTTATCAGCTCTGATTCCTGTTACGAAGAACTTCCCTTACTGACTGTGAAGTATAGTCTGTGCAGGAAAGGCAGAAAAATGTTTAATTTTTCCCTTTACATGTCAATTTTGATCCAGAGATGAGTATTATGAGTTCCTGAATATTTATATACTTAACACATTTTACTCTATGTAATCATTTTCAAATTTGTTGCTCAAATTATTCTATTTTTGGGTAGTGGGGACCTCCTGAAGTTGGTCCTGTATCCTTTTGATGTGACCCCTTAATAGTCAAGGGGTGACAAGATGTTCCAGGCTCATCTTGCACCGTTCCTGCCCGAGACCTCAACTTAGCCGTTTCTCCAAAGGGCTCAGACTCCTTTGAGTGGGGAATGATATTTAAAGACAGTAACTTGGGCACCAGGGGTGTTTACTGTTCCTGGATTGTCACTGCTTCTCAGCTTTTTCAGTGAGTGGGACAGAAAATGCATATTTCCTATTGATACTAGCAATCAAATTAAAGATCAGAGGACCTTTAAAGTCTCTGATTTTATATCTGTGTATCTTTTCTCTCACTTTAAAAATCTCAAGTCTTAATGATATGATCAAAAGTACTTGTTTCTCTTAATATAAGAGTTGAGTATGCATTAGTTTCGAAGTAAAAAGATTAACATCACTATTAACAAGATGAATTAATATAGTTTAAAACTTCTTTATGGTTCTTTTTGATCTCAGGAATTATTCCACTGATGAACTGTCAAAACAGTACACTCTAAAGTTACCTGAAATAATTCTCTATGTGCTTATGCTACCAATGAGATATATAGCTAGGTTCAATTTGTTTCAATTCATTTTTGATTTAGGTCTTGCTTTCTGTTTTATTGTCCTTGTGATTAATATTAATAAATTTCTAAAATATTTTACTTATTTATTTGTCAGAGAGAAAGAGAAAGAGAGAGCACAAGCAGGGGGAGCAGCAGGCAGAGGGAGAAGCAGTCTCCTCACTGAACAAGGAAGGAGGCAGATATGGGCCTCGATCCCAGGACCCCAGGCAAACTGAAGAAGGACGGACGCTTAACCAACTGAGCCGCCCAGGCCTCCCTAATATTAGTATTTTTTATTTGCCTATAGTTGACACATAATGTAACATTAGTTTCAGGTATATAACACAGTAATTCAACAACTCTATATGTTACATGCTATGCTCACCACAAGTGTTGCTATCATAATAAAATGCTATCATGATACCATTGACTACATTCCATATACTATACCTTTTGTTCCCATGACTTATTCATTCCATCACTGGAAGCCTGTACCTCTCCCTTCACTCTCCCTGCACCTTCCCCTTCACTCATTTTGCCCATCTCCCAACCCCTCTCCCCTCTGGCAACTGTCAGTTTATTCTCTGTATTTGTAGATCTGATTCTGTTTTTTTGTTACTCCCTTGTTTTGTTTCTTTAGATTCCACATATAAATGAAATCATATGGTATTTTCCTTTTTCTGACTTATTTCATTTAGCATAATAGCCTCTAGGTCCCTCCAGTTTGTTGCAAATGGCAAGATCTCACCCTTTTAATGGCTGTGCAATATTCCAGCGTGGCTGTCTGTGTATGTGTGTACACATACCACATCTTTGTCCATTCACTTACCCATGGACACTAAGGTTGCTCCCCTATCTTCGCTATTGTAAATAATGCTGCAATAGACATAAGGGTGCATATTATCTTTCTGAGTTTGTATTTTTGTTTTCTTTGGGCAAATACCTAGTAGTGGAATTGTGGAGTTACTGGGCCATGTGGTATTTCTATTTTTAATTTTTTGAGGAAGCTCCATACTGTTTTCCAGAGTGGCTGTACCAGTTAACATTCCCACCAGCAGTGCACAAGGGTTCCTTTTTCTTCATGTCCTTGACAACACTTGTTATTTCTTGTCTTTAATATTATTTTTTAGTTGCATAAAACACATGATTCCAAAGTCAAAACATAAAATGTCATTCAGAGAAGTCTAAGTTTCCTTTCCTATCCCATTCTCTCAGTTCTTCCCCCAATCCATAGTAACTTTTTAATTAAATTTTGGTTTTTATCCTTCCTTTGTTTCTCTCTGAAAAATATAAGTATACATATTCACTTCCTTCTTGCACAAAATTAACATACTACACATTATATCTTTAATATCACTCCAACCCAGTACAGAGACTTTCCCATTTTATTTTCCAGCTGTATAGTTACCTGTTTTATGGTTTTATGATAGTTTTGTCCACCAATGCCCTACTGGTGGTCATTTGAATTGTTTTCAGTCTTTTGCTTTTCCAATTAGTGCTTTAAGAAATGTATTATTTCTTATTTTTGTTTCTTTTTTTTCATGAGCTAGTCTGGGCAGGAAAAATGCAAAATTATGATTCACATACTCTATTTAAACTCTTGCTCTAAGTTGATATGAATACATAGCCAAATTAGGAACCACTGTTTATTCACCAAACATCTACAAATTTGGGGGATTTCAGACTTCGTGGAACAATAACTAGATTTACATTCTAAGAAGCAACCATAGAAAGTGGTTTGACAATACGGTAGTTGTTTGCATCAAAGTTAATTTTTACATCCCAACAGATCTAAGCATAAAATAGTAAGTGTTACAAAGAGTATGAAAAGAAATTTTGTTTAATAATTTCAGTAAAAATTAACAATTTATGAAAAATCTTTGTTTCAACTTTTGGCCAATTGCAAATTGTAGTTATAGAGACTTATGCAACCTCTGGTTTATTTAAGGGAAAGATAGTCTTCTGGAAATATGTCCCTGACAGCTCTAACCAGTCCTTTCTCATGTGAAAATAATGCATGGAATGTTTGGAAGTAGTAGCTGCTACAGCCAACATTCCCAGCTTAGGAAGAATATATTTTGCAACATAAAAGCAAGTACTGTCAGTGTCATGGATGAGCAAATAGTTCCACGTGCTTTAGAATAAAAGCTCCTGTGGATTTTAATTATGTAATGTACTAATTGAGCATATAAAATGAGAAGATTCTTTGCCCAGCTAATTTATTAATGTGAACATATTTATACCAGTGGATGATATTTTTATTTCGTACATATATAACAGTGTTAATATGGCAGAGAAAAGTCATAATGTAAATCATTCCATGTGATCCAACTTTAATCTGACAATGTGAAAATACACTTGTTTCTATAGGTCTTAGTCAGTCTCAATATTATTTCACCATCATTAATTCCCAACCAAAAAACCGTATTTCAGACTTTAGGATGATGTCTCATCTGTATCAACTATTTGAAGCCTTGGGTTTTTTCTCTAACATATTCTCTCATTTGGATTTACAAAGCACATCATTAGTATTAAAAGTCAGAGGTGAGCTCACAAATAGTACTTGATGTCTAAAGCTTATAGTGTTTGCAGCTTCAAATATGGACGTACAACCAGCACCTGATACAAATAAAAGTATCATCACAGAAGCTGGCCCAAGGGCCAGTATGTTTAACAAAATAGCATTGGAGAAATTATAAAGGAAGGAAGGAAAAAGATTAGAGAAAACCAGAACGTTATCTTTGTGTTTCTTTAAAGATCACTTCAGGACTAACAAAGTGACAGGGCAGACAAGAGAAAGCCAGTTTGCCTGACTTACAATATGAAAATAAACCAATGTAGCTTTTACCTTTCAATGCGGGAACCATTTTACCAGTGATATTTAAAGAGTAAGAGAGAGATATTTAAGTTAAGATTTGAAAAATTCATGTGAGAGTTACATTTTTAGTCTCATAAATAGCTCAGCTTCATGCTGTTTGAAAACAGGCAGAAAACAGGTTTTAAAGGGCTTCATACTCAAAATTCAAATATCAATGTCCACGAATATAGGTCTTGAATATAATCCTGTCATTTTGGGAAGCAGAATAAAACACATCAATGTGATACAATAAATTGTTTTAAACTCAGGTTCTTAAGTTTTACATACCAATTTGTCATTGAAAAATTCTTTACCAATTTTAAGAATAGGAAAAATGTGAATGAAAACTACTTGTCATTTATATGCTTGGAACGAATGCCTAGCATATAAAGACCTTGTATTCACCAGCCATGAGGTAAAAATAAAGACAAGGAACAACGTTATTGGGAGAATCAAAATTACAGGATGTTTTTAAACATTAACATGGTAAACATGAAGGAAAGATATCTATTAGCATTTCATCCTATTTTATAAACACATTAATGGTAAATAAAATGACTTTCATATAAATGACTTTCATATATGAAATGACTTTCATATAGGTAGTTTATAAAATTTCTGTATAAGGGATATATATTTCATATTAAAATAAAAAATACTGGAGTCAGAAAGCAAAGTGACTTCAGACTAAAAAGAGTCAATACTTACCGCATGGAAAATAGTTTTTCTCCTTTTGTGATAAAAAATTAAAATCATTTTATTCGTTATTGTTGATGCTATATTATACAAATTAGGCTCAACCACCACTTTAAGTTATATTTGACAACTTTATATGACACAACTTTTACAGAATTAAAAAATATTATCAAATGATACACAAATTTAAGATTAGTGAGTAAAGATGATAAGGTCCAATATAAACCTTTTATTTGAAAAGGCAAAATTTTACTCTATATTCCATTTGTAGATTACGCAAACCACTCTCTAAACTGGCAGCAATGCTAGGCTGTGAACAGCAGATGGCACTGTTACCCAAGATATAATCATGGGATAACTGCCAACATGAGTTTCATAAAATGTGTCTTACACATGAAAATCTCATCTCCAACTGACTCCTTTTGAATATTAATATTTTATGAATTTCCCCAAAGTTAAAATGCATTTTATGTTACAAAGAGTTTGGGTCAGTTGGCTTCATAGTTACTGAGGTACTCATGCTACTCTTCCAGTAAAAAAATATTTATATACTAATAGTACTGCTATAAATACATGAACAACACACAAAGAATACCTTATTTTCAGTTTAAATTGACTCAAATTTTAGTCAAGAATGGAAACATCCATGAAATTTGTTGATGGTAATATATCGATACTGAAAGCAAAACAGTCTTCGAAATGTAAAGCATTTTCAAGTGCTGTTACAAGAATAAAAAAAAGCAAACAACAGATTTTGGCCAATAAACAAACAAAAAAAGGTAGTTATTCAGTAAACTCTAAACAAAACCTACTTGGAAAAAGCCACGAACCTTACTTGGAATTCTCAAGTTATACCAATTTCTCACGAACACAAATTTTAACGAAATGCAACCATTGTTTTCCCTTCAAAACAGTATATTTTAAGTTTTTTTCTTCATAAAACATGCAAAGCACGTATTAGAAATTCACTTAACCTCAGCATTTTAAGGTTGTTCTTAAGACCCAGATCCCCGGGCACAAATTTCTAGAACTGATACCCACAAATAACTTGAAAGATGAGAAAACTTCTTAAGTAGAATGTGGCTGGTCTATTGCTCTTCTGGAAGCTGTTAATACTTGGCCAGGTTATATATGTCAATGAGGCTCCTGAAGGCTTCTAATAACCCTCCTTGGATAAGGTCCAAAACAGACTAATCTTATTAAACTGCTTTCTGTAACAAATTAAGTAATAGGATAATTTTAATGTGACTATACCAGTTAAGAGTTTCTGAGGAATATTTTAATAAGTGAAAATGAACTGGGTATCAAGCTAGGCTTTATTAAAAACAAAATGCATGCAGAATACCTCATTTAGCTCCTCTCACCTAAAATGCTCTCACCTTTTCTCAATTTTCCCTATCACCTTCTCTTGCCACCGGTGAGAAAAAGGCCTCCTCCATAATTCATTTGGCTCTTAGCATATGTTGCCTTGCACTGATATTAATCTCTTCATTAGTGAAAGCTTCATTTCCCCAGCTAGAGGGGACATAACTTTTTGTGTCAACTCCAGGACTTAGTGTTGTATGCTTTATTATTTAGTAAGCAGTCAATAAACTTTTGTTGAAAAACTAAAAATGAAAGCACATTAAAGAAACCATTAAAAAATAAAGCTTCTTTGGGGGGGGATGTCAAATTATAAGAAATTTTTGTAACTTAAAAAATTAAGGGTCTTTAAGTGGTTATTTTTAATAGCTCTGGGTTCAGACTATCTGGACTAAACCCTGTCTCTGCTATTTACTAGCCATGTGAGCTTGGGCAAGCAGTTCAAGCTGTAATGGTCTCAGTGTTGTTCTCTGTGGCATGGGAATAAACATCACGGAATAGCTGAGGTAGACTCTCTCCTTCCCTCCCTTCCTTTCTCTCTCCTTTCCTGCTTTCAAATATTTGAGCACATTCAAGGGACTAAGCATTGTTCCACATACAAGGGATTAGAAACAAGTAAGAGTTTCTTTCCATGTGAAGCTTATACTTTCCTGGGAGAGACAAATAATAAACACGTAAATAAACAATATAGTATCAAGAAAAACAGAGCAGGGTAGAGGACTAGAAAGGAGAAAGGGAGCTATTTCAGATGGGATGAGCAGGGAAATTCTCTTTGACATGGTAAATCCAGCAGAGAGAAGAATCAGGTGAAGAAAGCCAAGAAAATGTAGGAGATGATACGTGTGCTAGCCCAGGGTAAGGAAACAGTAAAAGCACTTAATAAATGACAGACTAGTAATAGTACTCAAGTGCTAATTTAGTCATAGTAGTAACGACATGGAAGTTGCCTAAAAAGTTTACATAAAAACTTCTCAATTTCTGGCCATATGTTTTCAGGCTGGCAACCTTTTTTGAGTTCAGCTCGGTAATACTGGCTTTAGCTCACACCTTCTGTGGCATCGCCTGTGGTATGGCAGGGCTGGGAAAGACTGGAAGTGGGGACAGGCCTAAGCACATCTTTGAGAAGACACAAAAGGCCCAGCTGAGTTTTATCAGCTGCCAAGACACTGGATCCACCCAGACTCATTAATGCTGCAGGCTGAATGGGGAAGCAGTGTTTCCCCAGACACATGGCCTCCCAGTCTCCAATGACTCAAGAGAGGGGAGAGTCCCTGTCTCTTCCTAATGGTGTCTAGTAACACAAACTCCCTGAAACAGTAGTTGTGTGGTTATAAAGAAATCAGGTTATAAGGCAAATGTATTTTACTTAAGTGTCCGTCAATATCCTGGAATGCCTTTCCAGTGAGGCAGGTCACAAAGGCTAATTTTTCATTTAAATGGTTGTTGAAAAGGCTGGATGAGCTGTTCTGGTGGAAGGAGTAGAAATCCCAGCAGTAACAGAAGCTTACATTTATGGCACTCTGCGTGAAGCACTTCACATGGATTACCTCTCTTAACGCTCATAACCACGAGAGATAGTACTATTATTATTCTCATTATACAGAGAGAAACTAAGGCAAAGTAATGTGGTCAAGGTCACATAACTAGTTGGTGGTAGAAATGGGGGATCCAGTCTTTGTGATCTAGTCATTAATTCCTTGTCAAATGAATTCTTTACTCACATCTGCCAAACAAATTATTTTTTCCCTCTTTCCCATCCATTTACTAGAAATAATAAGTGTTCTGGGGATTGTTCTTATTCTGTATTTTAATGCTTATTCGTTCAATACAATGTAGCTTTATTTGTAGAGAGGATGCCATAAATATTATCTCGGTCTTCTGGAATTATCTTGAGCAAGGTTACAAACAATATTTTTAGAAGCTTACACATTTGAAAAAGTTTTGAAAGAATTATGTATGTCACATCCCCGAAACTTTTATTAATGTATTAAAAAATAAGTTTTTAGAGAACCTGCATTCTTTCCCTTAAGCCTTAAAACAACCTGAGCAGTAAATTACCACTTTAGAGCTGTTTTTCATTTATTGTGTAGCAATTGTTGCAAAAAACTAGAATGGCTTCTGTAAATTTGGCTAAACCAATAACCACTATGTAACCTACTGCATAGACTATTGCCTTATGCTTGTTTCAAGTGTAACAAACACAGGGAGTCAAATCTACTTTTAACAGAGTGGTAAGAAATAATACCACCAACAACGCTAAAGCTATTGGAAGCTTTCTTATTTTAACAGGACTGAAGAAAGGAACATAATTCGAGGTATACCACCAGATCAAGAGGGCAGAATACAGAATCTGAAGTTGCTGTTTGCTGTCCATTTTCATTCTAGAATTCTTATTGACTCTAATTAAAATTCTGGAGATGGAAGAGTTGTCTGTTTCCAAGGAACTTGCAGTGAATACTGTCTGCCAGCCATCTCTAAACACCCCATAACCACACACAACTTGCCTGTCAGGAGAGCTAATGCAGACATCACAGGGCACACCACATTTGTCACTGTGGCTAATATCAGAGATACACAGCTCTTTTTTCTTAGCACACAAAAGCAAGATATGTAATTCAATGCTCAATTTACCCTTGTCTCGCAGGAGATTTTTCCCCGCTAATTGATAGAAATTAAGCCATTAATCAAGCCACTAGCCATCATTCAAACCAGAGAAGATGAATACAAACTTTCATCATAACCACCTTCCCCATTTTAGTGTTCATTAGCATTAATTTTTAATGCAATTATGCTATTCTTTTACGCTGAGCTCATAAATTACTGCTCTTTTGTTGCTGGCTGGCCTTGTAAAATCCAAACTAATGCTTTGTGCTCTGATCTTAAAGGCAATTACTAGGTTCTTCTATCTTTTATATCTTTGCATCCCCAATAACCTTTATATATAACGAACACCCAGGACTGACTATGCCTGTTTGTTTTTTTAATGCCTCTATATAAATCTCTTTGAACATATACAGGTAGTCAAATGTATCTACAATAAACATATATATGTATACACACACCACATACCTTATAAAATATAGATGTTAATATAAAAATAAGATCTCACAAATTCATATGGTAGTTCAGGGTCAAATATAATACACGATTAAAATGTAATGCATCATTGTATTAAAGTTATAATTTTATAACAAATGAGAGAAAGAAAATAGGACTATTAATAGCAGCTGACTATTATATGCATATGTAAGGGTCAAACAACTACTAAAAAAAAAAAAGAATAACTATGGCATATCAAAATCCCTTAGTTCTTTACCTAGGGTTAATGTTTAATGTTTAAATCCTTATTTTAAAAAAATTGTGTTGCAACCTGGAGATGAATGAGATGAAAATGAAGAGTACTGGAAGAGTAAAAGAACCTTTTATCCAATAGTGTGTTTACAACTGCATTTAAGAACTTCACAGTCTTATATTCTGCAAAGCAGATACATCAGTTGATATGAGGATGACACTAGTAAAAAAGACAGATTTCCAGACACAAACACTGAACCCAGAGGCAGCAATCCACTCCTTCCTCTAATCCGGGGAAAGTCAAAAGTTGTACTGCCCTTGTGGTCCCCAAAAAGCACTGGTTATGCTCACTCCTAGGTGCAGAGGGGATTAAAAAAACAAAACAAAACAAAGCAAAACAAAAAAACCAACAAAACTCTACAACTCTTATATCAACTTAGTAATGCCTTTGCCTTTGTTTGCAAGTTGTTGTGTTCTGGCCACCTGCTAGCTAGAGAAAGCATGCATATGTGGCATTGAGATTAATGAAATAAAACTTACTGGGAGAAAAAAAACCTAAGGGAAAAATACCAGAAGCACTGGTATTGGTGCCAGCCCAGTCGCCTTTCAGAGTTGCATAGCTGCTGTCTACCGCTAACACCAGGGCACTGGGATAGGGAGTAAAGAGTGCACTTAGGAATCTTCTACCAAAAAAAAAAAAAAAAAAAGGGTGGGGGGTTTGAATCATTAACGTAAGATTATCTTCTGTCTCCTCTCATGGCTTGTTCATTCTTCGATTTCATCTTTAATAGAAAGTTATACATGGACTAGAAGCAGTGGGGCTTAATTCTGCAAGGATGTGGATTCTTTCCACCAAGGGACTTGCTCTGCCAGGATAAACGGACAGCCTCAACTCAAGTGTTTTGTGATCTGTTCGTTCCTTTATGATATCAGAAGCAAACAGGTAACTAACATATTGTATTTGGACATTAAAGTTGTCAATTCAAAGCTGTGAGTTCTAAGACCTCTTCTTATAAGCATTTTATGTTAGGCTTCATAGCTTATAGAAAATAGTCCACAGCTTACATGCCTTAATTTCCTTAACATACTAAAAAAATGCTGGGGTTCAGAAACAAACTGAAATTAATTCAGCCGATATGTATTTAGTGCCTTTATCTGCCAGGTGCTGGAGATTTCTGGTTGAAATGACATCTTTTTTGATTCTGAAACAGACATAATTTTTGGTAATAAATAATACCCCCATTTTTCATATACAGCATTTGATATTCTCAACATTTAAGAGGTACCAAAAGAGGCAGAGTTGGAATATGAAACCAAGTCTTTTTTATTTTTTTTTTTTTATTTTTTAAAGATTTTATTTATTTATTTGACACAGAGAGAGAGATCACAAGTAGGCAGAGAGGCAGGCAGAGAGACAGGGAGAGGAGGAAGCAGGCTCCCCGCTGAGCAGAGAGCCCGATGCGGGCCTCGATCCCAGGACGCTGAGATCATGACCTGAGCCGAAAGCAGAGGCTTTAACCCACTGAGCCACCCAGGCGCCCTGAAACCAAGTCTTTGTACTTCACCTTCTAAATTGTTCTTGTTGAACCAGGTGCCTCCTTAGCTTTTCAATCTGATAACCTTACATGATGAAGTGTTGATAAGCAGTATTCATACTTATTTTACATGCTTATTGAATTTATATACAATTTTGATCATTTTTAAAAAGTTTTTTTTAGATTATTTATTTATTTATTTGACAGAGAGAGAGAGAGAGAGATCACAAGTAGGCAGAGAGGCAGGCAGAGAGAGAGAGGAGGAAGCAGGCTCCCCGCTGAGCAGAGAGCCCGATGCGGGCCTCGATCCCAGGACGCTGAGATCATGACCTGAGCCGAAAGCAGAGGCTTTAACCCACTGAGCCACCCAGGCGCCCTGAAACCAAGTCTTTGTACTTCACCTTCTAAATTGTTCTTGTTGAACCAGGTGCCTCCTTAGCTTTTCAATCTGATAACCTTACATGATGAAGTGTTGATAAGCAGTATTCATACTTATTTTACATGCTTATTGAATTTATATACAATTTTGATCATTTTTAAAAAGTTTTTTTTAGATTATTTATTTATTTATTTGACAGAGAGAGAGAGAGAGAGATCACAAGTAGGCAGAGAGGCAGGCAGACAGGGAGAGGAGGAAGCAGGCTCCCCGCTGAGCAGGGAGCCCGATGCGGGCCTCGATCCCAGGACCCTGAGATCATGACCTGAGCCGAAGGCAGAGGCTTTAACCCACTGAGCCACCCAGGCACCCCAAAAAAGATTTTATCTATTTATTTTAGAGAGAGAGAGAAGGGGGACAGGCAGAGGGAGAAGGAGAGAATCTCACGCAGACTCTGCTGAGCACGAAGCCTGGCACAGGGCTCAACTCTATGACCCTGAGATCATGACCTGAGCCGAAATCAAGAGTCAGATGTTTAACAGACTGAGCCACCCACAAAAATGCCCCTCAATTTTGATCTTTTAAACAGAGATGAGGCAGGGAGAATGGTAGTGAACAGTAGAAGACATTAATCTCTTTTTCTTAAAAGCAGAGTATTTTGCTATATTAATGAAATGCAGTATATAAAATCATTGCATTTAAAGAAACCCAGTATGGCTTAGTCTGCATTTTCTAGAATTTCATACAAATGGTACACTCTTTCATGTCTGATGTTTTTCCACTCAGCTTGTTTTTGTAGTATAGTTCTGTGTTGTGGGGTAAATCTATTGTTTGTTCCTTTCTTTTTTTTTTTTTTTTTTTTTTTTTTTTTAAATTTTTTTTTTTTTTTTTTCAAAGGGGGGGAGGGANAGGCAGGCAGAGAGAGAGGAGAGAGGAGGAAGCAGGCTCCCCGCTGAGCAGAGAGCCCGATGTGGGCCTCGATCCCAGGACCCTGGGATCATGACCTGAGCCGAAGGCAGCGGCTTTAACCCACTGAGCCACCCAGGTGCCCTGTTTGTTCCTTTCATTACTGGTAGAATTCTGTTACATGAATAATCACAATTTGTTTATTCCCTTCACCTGTTGAAAGGTATCTGGGTTGTTTGCAGTTTCCGGCTTTTGAGACTGAAGTTATTATAACATTTATGTAAAGTCTTTGTGTATTTTCACTTCTCTTGGGTAAGTATATAATATTGTAATGGCTGGATTATATGGTTAAGTTTGTATTTCTTTTTATTATTTATTTATCTATTTATTGTTTAAAGATTTTATTTATTTATTTGACAGAGAGAGATCACAAGTAGGCAGAAAGGCAGGCAGAGAGAGAGGAGGAAGCAGGCTCTCTGCCGAGCAGAGAGCCCGATGTGGGACTTGATCCCAGGACCCTGGGATCATGACCTGAGCCGAAGGTAGAGGCTTAACCCACTGAGCCACCCAGGCGCCCTAAGTTTGTATTTCTCTGATTACTAATGATATTGAGCATTTTGTAATGCACTCTTAACCATTCTTTTTTTTTTTTTAAGGTTTTATTTATTTATTTGAGAAAGAGAGAGAGAGAGAGAGAACGAGAACTGGGGGGGGGGGAGAGCAAGAGAGAGAGTGAATCAGACTCTACTGAGTAGGAAGCCCCATGTGGGGCTCGGTCCCAGGCCCCAGAGATCATGATCTGAGCTGAAAGCAGATGCTATAACCATCTGAGCCACCTAGGTTCCCCTGATCATTCATTTCTTTTTAAAATTGTTTCAAGTCTTTTGTTCGTTATTTAACTAGGTTGTCTGTCTTCTTATTATTGAGTTACAAGAATTCTTTATCTATACTGAATATACACCTTTGTCAATATATTGCCAATATTTTCTTCCATTCTGTGATGTGCCTTTTTGTTTTTTATGGTGTCTGTCAAAGAGTAGAACTTTTTTTAAATTTTTATTTTTTAAAGATTTTATTTATTTATTTGAGAGAGAGTGTGCACAAGAGCACATGAGCAGGGGGAGTGTCAGAGAGAGAGAGAGAGAAAGAGAGAGAGAGAGAGAGAGAGAGAGAATCCCAAGCAGACCCCACACTGAGCACAGAGCCCAATATGCAGCTCAATCCCAGGACCCTGAGATCATGACCTGAGCTAAATCAAGAGTCGATGCTCAACCAACTGAGCCACCCAGGCACCCCAAAGAGCAAAACTTTTTAATTAAAAAATTCCAATTCATTATTTTTAAAATTTTGTGCTTTTTTGTGTCTATCAAATATTTGCTACCTCAAGGCTGCAAAGATTTTCTCCTATATTTTCTTCTAGATCTTTACTACATTTCAAGCTAATTCTTATGTATGGTGTGAGATAAATGTCATTCTTTCTTTTCCGCATAAGGATATCCAGTTTTTCAGCACCATTTATTAAAAAGACTTTCTTTCCCCACTGAATTGCCTTGGTAGTTCTGTTGAAAATTAACTGGCCATATATGTGAAGGTTAATTTCCGGTCTCTCTAGTCTGTTCCATTTATCTATATGTCTATCTTTATAGTAATCCACAGTCTTAATCACTGTAATTTTATAGTAAATCTTGAAATTAGGGAGTGTAAATCATAGGACTTTGTTCTTTTAAAAAACTGCTTTAATTATTCCACATTATTTGCATTTTAAGTAAAATTGATTCTTAGTAGATAGAAACTTTGCTCCTAACACTTTATGTTGAATTTAGCATCAGGATGCAAAATGTAATATATAATGAAATTCAGTTTCAGGAATTAGTAAAAAAACAAATGATTAATAAAATTAGACACTACAAATATTAGTTTGTTAGGTACAAAACTTAAAATAAAAAAAGAAAACAACTGCCAATTACTTAAATCAACTTAAAAAATAGTTTTTGGGATCGAGTTGTAAAATGTTATTTATTACCAAAAGATACTGCTATGTTAAATTTTTACTTCTTCTGATTTAAAGTAAAAAATTGAGCCACATTCATATTACCTTATAAAGGAGCTGCTACATAAGAAGATAATAGTTTAAATGACTAAATGCTGATGGCCACGTTTTTTGTTTTGTTTTTTAGTTAAAGAATGTAGCCTGGAAAATGTATTCAGGTGGAACTAATGAAAGAAAAATCAGAGGGGAGAATAAAGGATGACAGACTAATAGAAGAGGCAAGTGTTTCAGGGACTTGTAAGAAACCAAGGAACCAAGGGTGAGTGCATATGTTTAAGAGTCTGAACTACTTGGAGAAATTCTATTGGTTCAGGGAAAAGAACTGGTGCATCCAGACCCAAATCAAATGGATGAATGATGTCTACTTTGCAAACTACCATTTAAGAAGCAACATACCTATACATCCTAAACTGAACTCTGATGTCTGTAATCATAATCTTCTTTCTGTTTGGTCCATCATTTTGACAATACTTTCTTCTCCTTACAGTCTTACCCTCCAAATAAATGCAAATAAGATTCTTGGCTTTTAATTAAGAAAAGCCCTAAATGCCACATTATTTAAATTATTTAAGTATAGGTAATCATAAATCTTTATTACTAGAGTTAACTCTGTATGTTTCTGTAGGTTCCAATACAGTTGGTCAAGCTGCATACAAAGAAATAAATATTATTCTTATTTGGTTTAATTTATTGCTGCTAACTTTGGCTAGGCTTAAACATTTCCTTGATAATGTTATGATAATTATATGATAGTAAGTCAGAGTTATGAATTATATGCATAGCTGTATATTTTTTTCCAATTAGAATATTCTGGTAAGATAGCCTAATGATTTGGTTTTTTAAACTGTACTTTAAGAAAAAGAGGATAGCAAATATTTAAGTTGAAAATCTCACATCAATAATGATCATAACCTTAATAAAAATAGAGAAAAGTTTCCACATTTTAATCTGTTTCTAATACATTATGATTTCAATAAAGTTAACCATGCCATAATTCCCACATTTGCCACATTAAACTGAGACCTATATAGAGCCATTCCGATTGATGAGGAGCAGAGTATAAATAAAGAAATAAAGTAATTAACAAATGGGAAATGAGATATATATTTTAGCCCCTTCCTCCATGACTGTGACAGAAATCAGCTATGAGAACAAGGTAATATTAATATTAGCCATTCACTTGCTTTAACAGTATTCTTTCATGACAAACACATTGTTTTAAGTTATAAAGTTACAAAATAATAAGCAAGTCCAGCTCTACTTATGGGTGAAGTGACTGAAAATCAGCACTGCAAGATCTAGCTTCACAACAAACTATATTATCTTGGACAAGTATTCCCATTAAATTTCCATCTCCTCTTCCAAGTTAAGATATGGTATCTACTAAAAGTACAAACACGATCTCTGGATGGAAGACTTTAGCAGAGAGGAGTTTATCATTCCATGGAAGAGAAGAGTGCCCTGCAGGACTGATAAATTTGGAGAAAGGAAAAATCCAGGAGATGAGAAACTGATGGGAAGATCAGGATTGTCTGGGAGCTAAACCTTGGGAGTAAGGTGAGACAAGGGGTTCTGAAGATGTGTGCAAAGGAGGCAGAACAAGAAAGGGAAGGGAGACGGTGAGAGAACACTTACAATAGTTCTGAGCTTCACATGCAGAGCTTCCAATTACAGCCCAGTATGGGAGGACAGTAGCTCTAGGACAAATCTCTGACTACAGGAACATAATTTCTGAGTAATCTACTCTTCATACATTTTAATTCTTAATCCCTAAGAACTACAACAACAACACAACAACAACATCAATTACCAACATATGATGAGCGTTCTAAAGATCTCTGATTTTTGGGAAAGGGGAGATGGCAATGTTTAGTGGCAATCATTCTGCAGTATCTCAAGATCTGAGCAGAAAAATATATAATGGGTCCATAGAAGTGGAGAAATTTATAAACCTAAGAAGTTTATAACCTTAAGAAGGTATATTTGCTAGTTTGTAGCATCTGTGACTGGAATAACCAGGGCATATTACTATTTGGATAGAAGTAAACTTAAAGTAAAAAAATTACAGAATAAAATTTGAACCCATGAACACAAAGACTGGGTAAAAATATAAACTTTACATATACATACATGCATAGACACTTCCAGGCCTACTTAAACTCATTTAATAATCACAAAACTGATAAAGTATAACAATATGACTACTAAAAATAAACCTTTGAAAATGAAACCACTACAAATCCACAATTAATTTAAAACATTTCAAGAAGAGTTTTTACAGGCTGACTCAGGGCTTGATCCTGGAAGCCAGATGGACATAGGAGGTCAATAATCCAGAAGCAATGAGACGGTGATTAGTCAGACAGTAAAACAAGTCCCTGGAAGCAATTACTGTCAAACACGTCACAAAACTAATTGACCAAAAGAGTCAGAAAATGGATTTAGAAGTTTCAGTATCTCCCTGCTATCCCGTTTCTAAAAAATCTTTTTTAGTAAACATTCTACAAAAGCCAGTTACTACTTCAAACAATAAATACTCACTGCTAAAAGTCTTTGTTCAAAATAGACAACTGAAGAAAGGTCCCTGTAAACAAGCCAAGTTTACTTGTTCCTACATTCTTTATGTCTATCCAGTCAGACATACTGCGAAGCTGTAAACTCTAAGAAAATCTCATCTGGTCCAAAAGGTTATCAATCATCCTTAAATTTTGCTACAAAACAGCAATGGGCCAAGCCTGCACGAATTAAGGAGTCAAATGTTATGTTTGAAAGTCTAACAAGAATAGTGTTTGGATCACAGTAAGTGTTCACAAGGAATCTAGTAGGTATTTGCTGGATGGTCAGCTGACAACAGATAGGCTACTGTAGCTGAAGAATCTGGTTTTCCTATATTGCGGAAGGAAGCTCTTTAACGATTCTTTCTCTCTTATTTTAATTTTGGGAAAATGACAGAAACTTTATTGCTCTCAAGAATTTCTAGATAGTACTTAAAAGCTACTTTTTCATTGTCCTTGAAACTACTAAATAATGACCTTTGTAGGAAGAGGATTATATTTCCATTTCTACTCCTACCCATCATTCGACATAAGTAATCACTTCCTTAGTCTTGATATATTTTTCATTTGGCTTCCGTGACACCATATGCTCCTCATTTTCTTTCTCCTCATGGGGCATAATTCATTTTCCTATACTGGATCCTCTAAATGTTAGGGTGCTCCAATATTCAGATTGGACCACTTCCTCTTTTTTCCTTTCTTTTCTTCTTTTCTTTCTTTCTTTCTCTCTCTTTCTTTTTCTTCCTTCCTTCCTTTTTCTTTTTTTAAGGATCTTATTTATTTATTTGACAGACGGAGAGAGAGCACAAGTAGGCAGAGAAGTAGGCAGAGCAGCAGGCAGAGGGAGAGGGAGAAGCAGACTCCCCGCTGAGCAGGAAGCCCTATTTGGGGCTCATTCCCAGGACCCTGGAATCACAAACTTAGTCAAAGGCAGACACTTAACTGACTGAGCCACCCAGGTGCCCCTCACTTCCTCTTTTCTATCTTTATTTTCTCTTTAGGTGACCCATAGCTATAAAAGCAATTCACATGCTAATGACCCTCAAATCTTTAGGTCTAGACATCTTTACCAAATTCCAGATCTTGATTTTTCTCTCTTACACCCTAAATTTAAATGATCACTTTTCATTGGCTTCCTATCACATGTAGAATAAAATTCAAAGTCCACACTCTTCTTTACAAAAACCTATAAAATCCTACATAATCTGGTTCCTACTAAATTCTTCAACCAAATCTCTAACTCTTGCCCTAGCCACACTGGCCTTCCTTGTGGTTCTTAAGCATATTCTAAACTTGCTTCCATCTTAGGATATTTACAGAAGCTGTTTCCTCCACTTAGAATGCTCTTTTCAAAGCAAGCCCCTTCTTGTTCAGATTCAATTTAAATGCCAGCTCTTCAGGAAGGCTTTTCCAGAGCACTCAGTCCAAAGCAGTCACTAGTCATTCTCTAGTATATCCAGAGAGTAGAGAAATGAGTTAATTGTGAGGCTATTATGGGAATTCAGGCAAAAGCTGATTACTATCCTGATCAGGTGGGAACTGAGAGTTGTTTTAAACATAATGAACTTTGACATGCTTGTATGTTAAAAAAAAAAGTCTCCAAGTTTGGAGTTCAGAAGAGAAAGTCTGGGCTTTAAATATAAATTTGGAAGTAACAAGCATATATAAGCACTTATTCCACTGGAAAATGACAAATTCAACTATGGACAAAGGTTATTGAGAGAAAAGAACTGAATTCCAGTGAATGCCAATACCTGCAGATTGGGTAGAAAGAAGAGACAGGGCTAGCCAGGACTGGCTGGAAAACCAGGTAAGTATTGTAATGCCATATAAAGTGAAAAGGACACATTTCAAGAAGACTAGTATGGTGAATTGTGTTGAATGATGCTGCAAGGTTGAATATGATGAAAAAAATTCCACTAGACTTGGCGAATTAGAAAGTATTGGTATTTTGAAAAAAGGCGTTTTATTTATTTATTTATTTATTTGACACAGAGAGAGAGAGATCACAAGTAGGCAGAGAGGCAGGCAGAGAGAGAGGAGGAAGCAGGCTCCCCTCTGAGCAGAGAGCCCAATGCGGGCCTCGATCCCAGGACCCTGAGATCATGACCTGAGCCGAAGGCAGAGGCTTAACCCACTGAGCCACCCAGGCCTGCCCAGAAAAAAAGGAGTTTTAATGGAGTGATGTAGTAAGTCACCTTAGAGAAATATGATGTTTAAATAAAAACTCCTATTTCCTAGATTATGGAGGATAAGGTTCTCTAAATGATACCTGTGCTGAACATAACAACAAATAATACTGGACAGAATATTTTAAAAAATCAAGTTAAATGTATTGTTGAGATCACATGAGGTAAGGAACCCCCAAAGACCAAAAGTAAAGTCAACAGTCCTAGTAGTCCTCTAACTCATAAAGAAATTGAACCATTTGCAAAAAACTTTTTAATAAACACTAGGTTCAAAAGCTTTATAGCAAAATTCTACCAAACCTTCAAGGACAAGATAATTTGATGTCACCCAAATTGACTTCCTAACTCATTTTATTAGGATAGCACAAATTTGCTTTCAAAACTAGGTAAGAAAGGTAGAAAATGGGAAACATTATAGAAATCATGAATGCAGATGCAAAAAGAGTAAAGGAGTGAAAACACACACACACACACACACACACACTGTACACAAACATACATACATATATATGTATAATTCATATAAAATAAATGAAGTCCAGGAATGTAAAAAAAGATAATACATTATAATCATGTTGAATTAATTAATTCTAGGACCACAGATTTGGTTCGGCATTAGAAGATATGTTAGTGTATTTCATAAAATTGTCTGATTAAAGGAGAAAAACTAAGCTAAAAAACTAGTCTTCAACAAAGTCAACATTTATTTGAGATCAGAAACAAACAGGGGAAGGAAGGAAGCAGCTCTAACCTGAAAAAGGGAATCTACTTCCCCCGCCCCAACAAAACCAAGCCAAACTGAAAAAGGTTAAGGTTAATATCATGCTTACTGGTACAATGTTAAAAAACCTATCCTTATGTCCACAAACAGGATAAACATTCTAGCTATCATCATTTCTATTATGTACTAATGGTCCTAGATGGTGCAATAAGATTAAAACAAGGAAACAAATGATATAAGAATTAGAAAGGAAGAAACATAAAGGTGACTATTAATAAATTAAAAAAATTATTATCTGTAGAGAAAACCCAAAAGTACCTACAGATAATTTATTAGTTAAGCACAAAACCAACATTTAAGAGTCGACTACACTTGTGTACATCAGCCATGAGCAGAAAATATAATTTTTAAAAAGATACTACTGGGGCACCTGGGTGACTGCCTTCGACTCAGGTCATGATCCCAGGGTCCTGGGACTGAGTCCCACATCGGGCTCCCTGCTCAGTGCGGAGCCTGTTTCTCCCTCTGCCTGCTGCTCCCCCTGCTTGTACTCACGCTTTCTCTCCCTCTCTATTTATTTAAATAAATAAATAAATCTTAAAAAAATAAATAAAAAGATACTATTTTGATAGCATAAAAATATAATGTACAACTAAGAATAAATCCAAAGAGCGATATGCTAGTTCATTAGGGACAAAATTGTGAAAGTTGACTAACAGACACCAAAGAAGACCTGAGTAAGCATGTAGAGCTATACCATGGTCAAAGATAAGAAGACACAATATCATAAAGATATCATTTCTTACCAAATTTATGGATTCAACATAGTTTCAATAAAAATCCCAGCATATCAAATGGTCAGTCTATTCATTTACCAATTTAGTGAAACTAAAAAAATTCATTCTCCAATATATATGGAAAAGTAAAGATTAAAAATAATCAAAATATTCGTTATAGAGAAAAATGAGCTGGGTGACTTGTCTTAACAGATATCAGGACTTATTATAAAGCTAGTAATTAATACATAACACTGTTAGTGTAGGGAAAATTAATTTGATTAAGCACGACATACAGCAGGACAGAGAGGCCAGAAATATTCTACACATATTGAGAAGCTTGGGTGATGAAGATGCTGGCATCACAGTTCAGTCGGGTAAATGAGAGAGTATTCAATAAATGATGTTGGAATAAACAGTTAACCATATGAAAAAAACCTGGGACCCCCCCCAAAGTGTACCGTATACAAAAATCTATGCCAGTGGATTAAAGATTTAACTGTGAAAGACAAAATTTTTAGAAGACAGTGTAGGAGAATATGCATAAGACCTTGAATTAGGGAAGAATTTATAGAACGGGACATAAAAAAGTACAGAACATAAAAGGAAGGATTGATAAACTCAAATACATAAAAAGTAAGACCTACTGAGAGAAGATATCTATAACACAATAGTTGATAAAAAATTTGAAAATGCTGAAACCAAAAGAAAAATGCATTAAAAACCCGAACAGGCATGTCCCAGATGAAGAAATACCGATGACCAACACACACTTGAGAAGAAACTCAATTCCATTAGTAATCTTGGAAATGCTCATTCAAACTGAGATTAGATACCATTTTATGGTTACCACACTGTGGCAATAAGACCACACACTGGCAAAAATAAAGAAGTCTGTAAATACCAAGTATAACAACGATGTAAAGCAACCAGAAATGCCATACGATACTTTTGTGAGTAAAGACTGGCCCCAACCCCTTTGGTACCAGTTGGGCACTATCTCGTAGAACTGAAGATCTGTCTACCTTGTATCTCAGCAGTTCTATTCCTAGACATACAGGCCCTGGAAAAAGTCTTGCACATGTGCACCAAAAGAGAGGAACTAGAATGTTTCTACCAGCAATGTTTGTGATTGCATAAAATCTGAAACAATCCAAATGTCTATCAACAGGAGAATGAATACATTTGGGTATATTTATAAAACAGAATAGTTTCCAACAGTTAAAATGAATAAATTACAACTATATGCATTACTATGGAAGTGTATAATAATGAACAGAAAAAGAAAGCAAGTCATAAAAAGTCACGCACTATTTTTTTCTATAAAAAGCTAGAAAGCATCTAAAACTAAATATTATATTATTGGGAATACACACAAAGGTAGTGAAACACGCAGAGTAGCAAGAGAATAACAGGCACAAAATTCAGGATAGGTAAGATTGGAGAACATTGCAAGAAGGGGTTTCACTGTATCTCAAGTTGGGAGATGTGTGCAGGAATCTGTGTTACTGCTGCTTTATACCTTTCATATGTACTATAAATGGGCCTTTGCATGTATTTCCTACTTAATAAAAATAGTTTAAAAGTCAATGAGTTCTACAAATGGTGCTGGGACAACAGGACAACCACAAACAAAAGAATGAAGTTGAACTCTTTCCTCACACTCACACAAAAATGAACTCAAAATGGATCCCAGAGACACATGTAAGAGCTGAAACTGTAAAGGTCTTAGAGGAAAATATAGTAAGCCGTTGGGACCTTGGGATAGGCAAAGTCTTCTCAGATGTGACACCAAAAGCACAAGTGACATGAGATAGAGTAGATCAACTATGCTTCATCAAAATGAAAAACTTCGGTGCTTCCAAGAATGCCATCAAGAAAGTGAAGAGACAATTAGCATAACAGGGGAAAATATGTGCAAATCATATACCTCTCAAGGGTTGAATATCCAGAAAGCATAAAAAAAGAACTCTTACACTAAGTAAGAATATGACAACACTTATTAAAAAGTAGGCAAAGGATCTGAATTGACAGACAGTGTTTTCAAAGGAGGTATACAAATGCTCATAAGTCCATAAAAAAGATGTTCACTATCATTAGCCATCAGGGAAATGAAAATAAAAAATCTGAGATATCTCTTCATACCCACTAGGATGGCTATCATAAAAAAGACAGACAATAACACATGTTGGTGAGGATGTGGAGAAACTGGAACCCTCATACACTGCTCATGGGAATATAAAATGGTGTAGCCACTTAAAAAAATTTTTTTTTCAATTCCAGTGTAGTTGACAAAGGGTTATATCAGTTTCAGGTATACAATCCAGTGATTTAGCAATCCCATATATTACTCAGTGCTCATCAAGGTAAGTGTACCTTAATCCCTCTTACCTCTTTCACCCATCCTGCTCCCCACCACACCTCTGGTAACCATATGTTCTCTATAGTTAAATGGTTTTTTGTTTTGTTTTGTTTCTCTCTTCCCCCCACTTTGTTTGTTGGTTTTGTTTCTTAAATTCCACATATGAGTGAAATCATATGGTATTTGTTCTTCTCTGACTGGCTTATTTCACTTAGCATTAGACTGTGTAGATCCACCTAAACTGTGTGGCCACTTTGGAAAAGAGTCTAGCAGTCCACATTGAGGTAAACATTGAGTTACCACATAATCCAGCAATTCTACTCTTTATACCCAGGAGAAATGAAAATATATCCATCCACACATAAACTTAGAGATGAATGTTCACAGCAACCTTATTCATAATAAACAAAAAGAGACACAACTCAAATATCCATCAAATGATGAATGGATAAATGCAATGTAGTAGATTCATTCAATGGAACATTATTCAGCCATAAAAGGGATGAAGAACTGATACATGCTACAACATGGTTGAACCTTGAAAATATTATGCTAAGTGAAAGAAGCCAGTCTGGGCGCCTGGGTGGCTCAGTGAGTTAAAGCCTCTGCCTTCGGCTCAGGTCATGATCTCAGGGTCCTGGGATTGAGGCCGCATCGGGCTCCCTGCCCAGCGGGGAGCCTGCTTCCTCTTCTCTCTCTTTGCCTGCCTCTTTGCCTACTTGTGATCTGATCTCTCTCTGTGTCAAATAAATAAATAAAATCTTAAAAAAAAAATAAAGAAGCCAGTCACAAAACACCATATAGTGGCTTACTTTGTATGTAATGTCCAGCATAGGCAAATTACACAGGCAGAAAGTAGATTAAGTGGTTGCCTTTGACTTCGGGATGGGAATGGATTGAGGAGTGACTGCTAATGGGTTCAGGGTTTCTCTTTGACAAGCTGAAAAAGGTTTAAACTTGGGTAATGGTTACACAACCCTTTCAATATAATATAGCTACTGAATTGTATCCTTTAAATGAATTAATTGCATGGTACCTGAATTATATTTCAGTAAAGCTGGTATATATTTTAAAGAGTGAATGAGAGGTAAGGTAGTGGAAACTATGAGTGTAGAAAAAAATCTGGCTATGAAGGGAAACAGGCTGATGATTGTGGGTTTAAGGGAGGTTACTTTAGATGGGGGATCACAGAGCATGCTTGTTTCCTGTTGATATTAGATGCCTCAGAATAGCATTAGAAGAAATAATAAAACTCTTAATATAAAAGGAAGAAAAGGATCAGAGCAAATTCCAGTTGGCTTATGGATGTTCAGGTGGCAAGATGAGGAGGTTCCTATCTAGTGGGCCCTATTTTGTTGAGGAAGTGGTATGCTTGAAAAGAAAGATGTGTTGTATTTGACTTGGGACAGTGGGACTACCAGAGAAACACAATGGGATGGACGTGAAGTTTGACATGTCTGCTTGAGGTCTGTGATGAGAAACCACGCAGTTGGTAAACGGCTAGTAAATGGCAGAGCTAGGATTTGTAGTCATACCTCTCTGACTTGCAGGCCATGTTTTATTTCCTATTACACACTACTGAGGCAGAATGTCAATGTTCCATTAAAGAATCAATTCTGAATCTTATATCATGGAATAAGAATCATTTTTCCATGAGTACTTATCAAATAATCTCAAAATTATTTGGCAGTATCAAAGAGATTATCCAAAGTGAACATTTTATATAAATAGTCCTCTTTAGTATAGTGTACTGGTATCAGATTATTATTTTTCAACTTTAATTTTGCAAAAAATAGAGTCTTCTTAAAATATTATGAAGATTAGTGAATGTAGTCTACAGGAAAGAAGGGGTAGTACCTGTGGTGAGAGAAGAGTGGCCAAAATGAACACGGGGTGGATGTTAAGTCACATTTGATGCCTGTGCCTAGACAATGTTAGAGTTAAAAATAGGGTAGAATGTTGTCACCATAGCGACTCCTCCAAGAAGCCTTCCCAGATCATTTTAGTAATAATATCTTCTATGCTACAAGGACTCCAGGAAAACAGTCCAACCCAACCTCTGCTAAAAGCATCTGTAGGGCACTGATAACAATTGAGGATGACGCCTACCAGCGTCCTCTTAGCCTGTTGTGTATAGTCAATGAGGAAAGATGGATCTTTTTCAGTTAAATGTCACTGACCCATAGTGGGGAAGAAAGACAGAATATATAAGTGAGCATATCTGGAGAGAAATATAAAACATTTCATTTATATGTATTTTAAAAGAAGAGGAAAACAAAATGACATTTAAGCATATCAAATATAACGCAGACTTCAGTTATATATTGTGAGGAAGGAATTGAGATGAGGAAGGAAAATGGGAGTTAGGGGAGAAGGAGATACAGAGATGGTGGGGAGGTCTATGTGACATAAAGAGACTCACACAAAAGGCATGATAAAACAGGAAGGAGAAATAAAAAGAAAGAGATGAGAAAGAGAAGAGAAGGAAAACAAGTAGGATGGGGAGAGGTAGGGAAGATCTTTGGCTCTGTGACAGGGTGTCAGAGTGTCCCATGCGACAGGAGGGTCATGGGACACTCTCACCACTCCCCCAGCTTCAGCTTTTTCTTCTCCTCTCATTCCTCCTATTGTACCTGAGTATCAGCACTCTCCTTTGCTGAAGGTAGGGACAGCAGGGTTATCATAGCCTTGAGGTTGGCTGAAGCTCTCAGAAACAAACAACAAATATTATTTGAAGGAAAGAATATTTAAAAAACAAGAAACAAACCAATACAAAAAGCCCAATGACCCAGATTAAAAACTAATTAAAAGAATTCTTAGAGAAAGGTTTTGTTGATAATTTGGAAACCAGCACTCCCGAAACCACCCGCCCCCCGCCCCCCAACTCTTCTTTCTGAATAGAGGACAATCCTAACCCTGCCACAAAGCAAGAACTGTCACATTTTATTTCATACGCAAAAAGGCCATTTACTTTCATCAAGCAACATTATTTTCCTATGGACCCTCAAGGCGCTGCTACTAGAACAAGATGTTTTATTAAGAACAACAGACATTCCTAGTATTGCCTATAAAAATCTGTTCTGTGGGTAAATCTTTAGCTTAGCTCTAATGAATTTCTGGAGTGTTTTTCTTTGTTATGGAAGGTTTTCTTTCTCTTTCTTTCTTTCTTTTTTTTTTTTTAATATTTTATTTATTTATCAGGATGCCTGGGTGGCTCAGTTGGTTAAGCCTTCAGCTCACGTCATGAACACAGGACCCTGAGATGGAGCCCCATGTCAGGCTCCCTTTCCTTCTTGCTTGTGCTCTCTCTCTCTAAATAAAATCTTTTTTAAGATTTTATTTATTTATTTATTTGGGAGAGAGAGTGTGAGTGAGTGTGAAGGGAGGAGGGCAGAGGGAAAGACTGAATCTCAAAGAGACTCTGTGTCGGCTCCATGCAGGGCTTGATCCCGGGACCCTGAGATCATGACCTGAGCCAAAGTCAAGAGTCTGATGCTCAACCTACTGAGCTACCCAGGGGCTTCATGGACGGGTTTGTAAATCTGGGTGGTTAGGCCTCTCTACTTGGAAAATATCAACTCCCTACATGAATCACTTGTATCAGCCATACTAAACTTCATTCAGTTCTCAATTATTTGAGGAACTATGTTGTCTTATCTCTAGGTTTCACAAATGCTGTCCTCTATCTAGTACATTTCTGTCCTTTCCTCCTTTCATCTGGATCGCTCTTATTTGTTCCTTAACTTTCAATCCCTTATCATTCACTTTCTCCAGAAATCTTCCCTAGACCTGTAAGTGTGATTAGGAACTCTTCTATGAACTTCTATAGCATGTAATACTTCCTTTCAAGTTCTTCCCTCAGGCTGTCTATCTTTTAGTCTTCACAAAGTGAATTTTACTTCTGCAAAATTCAGCTCAAATGCCACTTCCTATGAAGTCTTCCCAAAACCCACTGATTAAAGTTTATTGTTTCTGGAACCCCCAGCATGGCACTTATTTTATTCTCCTTATATTAATAGTTTTATATATTCCTCCCCCGAATAGCTGATATACTACAAAAAAGCCCAGATATATGTACTCCCATAGTACTTAGCACATAGGGGAAATTCGTAAAGTATAAGCTGGCTGAGTGAATGGACTAGTGAATGCACTAGATGGAATTAATCCTAGGGCAGAAGCCCATCTGAGAGCTACAGCCCTACTTATACCAAGAGAGGGCTGATCTAGGAATGATAACTCCTAGCTGGTAGGGGCTTCCAACTGGGTGAAAAGACCACAAATTATAAGCAATATGAATTCCATAAGACAAAAGACTGCTTCCTAAAAAAGTGCTGTAGTAGCTATATAAAGTCATAAATAAAACAGTATATTATAAAAAACTTCTGGCAGTGATCTGGTAATAGATTTTGACTGAATTGATTACTCGCTGACAGTAGTCAACATAGTCCTGCAAATGCATCAACTATGTAATGAACAGCTATTAAGTTTATTGATTTTCTGATTTCCATTGATAGCTAACAGGGCAAAGCTACACATCAATATTTGTGTTAGTAATACCCATGAGCTAACAATTTTGACAAATGAAAACCTCAAAAGTCCAAACAGTCCAAATTAATGGAAATTTGAATGCCAAACATCAGAATTTAAATGAAATACATAACAAATGAATCTAATAAATTAATAACTCAGTGAAGTCAGTGTTGATCACTGCCTTCCTCTAACAAACTTTAAAGGTTTCCTTTATTCTAAAGATGGGATCCTTTTCTAATAGATAGGCTCTTTCTTTCTTTCTTCAATCAAGATTTTAAACCACATAATCCCAACTCCCCCAACACTTACAGAAACTTTACAAAGTGCTTTTATATAGTGAGTCCTTACAAAATTCCTGTGAGATAGGCATTGTGTTCTTCATTTGTAAACAAAGAACTGAAGTTCTGGGCACCTGGGTAGTGCAGTCAGTTAAGCATCTGACTCTTGGTTTCAGCTTAGGTCCTGATCTCAGGGTTGTGAGATCAAGCCCTGTGTCAGGATCCATACTCAGCATGGAGTCTACTTGAGTTTTCTCTCCCTCTGCCCCTCCTGCTTGTGTTCTCTCTCTCTTAAATAAATAAATAAATAAAAGAACTGAAATTCAGTGTGATTAAGTGATACAGCCAAGGTCACACAAACAGCAAGTAGAAAGGCCAGTACGTGAATGTAGGTCTTTCAATTAAAAAATAATATAAAGTAGTCCTTTCATTCTTAACAATTTTCTACTGCATGTTACCTTACATTTGTTGATTATACCATTACAAATTTCTACAGTATGTCCTATTTTGTATTTTGCTTTTTCATTCCTACTTATCATATCCTTTTAATGCCACAGACCCTCTCTTGGGAAAGTATGGTAAATTTTCAGAAGACTCAGGCTATCTCAGTGGATGCTTTCATGGGTCCCTGCTACCCCACCCCCCGCCTTTTTTTAACCATCTTCGAGGTTTACTCCAGTGGTTCTCAAAGTGTGGTTCCCAGACCAAAGCATCATCAGCAGCTGGATATTTATTAGAAATGCAATTATTAGTCCCCATCCCAGACCTACTGAATCAGACATACTGGGAGTGGTGCTGTCAATTTCCAGGTGATTTTGAGGGACACTAAAGTCTGAGAACGATCCTATTCAAATAGAAACCTGAACTCTCCTCTCCTCCCTTCTTGTGCTCTCTCTTGCTATCTCTGTCTCTCTCTCTCAAATAAATAAAATCTTAAAAAAAAATAAAGAAACCTGAACTCTCAAGTATGCAAAAATGTGACTGATAAATAAAATCAAAGTTCTTATTCACAGGAAGAATAAGTATTCATAAAATAAATTTTAAGTCTCAATTGTATCCTCTAGATATGTATTATTAGGAATGTAATACTAGTATTTAATAACCAGGGCAAAGTAGTTAGGTAAAGGAGTACAGTGGTACAGATACCACGTAAGAACAGATAATTCCCAAATAATATTTTTCATGTATACTTTGTCAATATAACATACACATGTCTGTGAAGATACATATATATACAATATATATGTGTATAATTATATTTTATATTATATTCATAATTATATTTTGGTATTAGAAATACTATGATATTGGTTTAGGCTGGGGGTCAGCCAACTTTTCCCATAAAGGGCCAGACAGTAAATATGTTAGGCTTTGCAGGCCATTCTGTCTCTGTCGGAACTAATAGATTCTGCTCTTACAGCACAAAAGCGGCCACAGACGATATGCAAACGATGAGCGTGGCTTTTGTTCCAATAGTACTTTATTTACAAAATCAGGTGGTGGGCTGGATTCGGCAGGTCGCCTGTAGTTTACTGACCCCCGATTTAAGCTATCATTAAAACACATTTCCATTACCTCAGTTTTCTGAGTGACTGAGGGCACTGTGTGCATAATCAGGGACCAAACGTTGCATGAATAATTCACAGTGGAGATACTGCTTTATGAAAAGAAAGTACACATAATGTGATAAATTAAGATTACGTACATACCTTTACAAGTATCTACAGAATCAAATTTTAAAAATAGAAGCTTTTTGAGGAGAAACATCTTGGAAGTACTTGTTTGTATCTAATAAGGTATAATGTACTTAATAAGTATTCATGGATATCTGTGGATTTAATGACTAGTGGGCTCTGTGACAACAGAAATATTCTACTTTGTCAACTGTTGTTGTTTAGAACAGAGTTGATTCTTTTTTTTTTTTAATGGGTATGGAGACAACATATAAAAAAAAATCAAGGGTTTGGGATATACAAATTGAGTTTGAATCCTGGCTCTGGTCATATTAATAGCTTGATTACAAAAAATGATATTCGACTTTTCTAAGACTCAGTTTCTTTACTTGTAAAATGTTATCTACCTGAGCAGATTCTTGTGAGCATAAAACTAAAGGAGAGAGAAGGCACCTAGGTGGCTCAGTCGACTGAACACCCTATTCTTGATTTCGGCTCAGGTCATGATCTTAGGGTCCGGGGACTGAGCCCAAGTCTGGCTCCGTACTCAACAGGGAGTTTGCCTGAGGATTCTTTCTTTCCTTTTCCCTTTGCCCCTTCCCTCCACTGTCTGTGTGCTCTCTCTCTCTCTAAAATAAATACACAGATCTTAAAAAAAATGAAATGAGAAAGTACAAATAGGACAAGGTGCTTATTATTAGCACATTATAGTTTTCTTTGCTCTGACTAGGCCACCTTGCTCCTCTGTTTGCTAAGTAAGTCCCGAGAATACAAAATATTTCACTGCATTCAAGATAAAAGAGAGAATATTATAATACTGAAGTAATAAAAAATTTCAATAATTCATTTATAAACCTTTAACCACCCCCCCCTTTAAAACAACTTCAAGTATAATTTTCATTCTAGCCTCACATCTTTCCTAATATAACTTCTTTGGATATATGGAAAAAACTATTTTCTCTAGTTTGGCTCCTCTATGAAGCATCTTTTTAAAAAAGAACAAGTTGTTTTTGAAGCAACTCCAAAAGGAAGGCATAGGACAAAAAATATTTCTTATTCTCTGCTCAGACTCCCTTGCCATGTTCACCCCTCAACAGAAAACAAATTAAAAGTCCAAACCTCAAAACATGAATATGGGACCTGACTAAAATTGCTTCAAAAGCTTCAACTGCTGAGTTGAGAGAATAAAAGTTTATTGACGCCTCCAAGGCAAGTTACTCACTCAGCAATTGCTTAGTTGTGAAGAGCAACCTACTGCTTCAACTCAGTAGGTGATGATTAGGGCTTCTTATAGCATTTGTTATAAGGGATTTAAGAAGTCTTACTCTACTTCAATCTGCTTCCTAGAATTCCCTGACTCTGTTGAAGGTAAATGAAGGTATAGGCTATCCTAAAACCCCAGAGTCAGGTCAGGAACCACTGAGTAAAGTTAGTTAACATAAGATACCAGACTGCCTCTTTCTACCTTTTGCTGTAGTTGGGACTGTCCCCCCAGAGCAAGTTTTCCTGATAGAAATGACCACTTTTTCAAGCAAGATGACATTTAGAGCTTCTTTCTCTGAAGCACAAGGTCCCCTTGACCTGGTTTTGCTTTTTCCTCTTCACCGCAGCACATTTCTGGTGAGCTGGGGGTAGGCGTGCTATCTGAGGTGGGGAGTGGAGGAGATGGGGGAAAATGAATTCTTAGTTATAAAGTAAGACAGACAGCTATGAGACAGCTGAACTAGATATGATCTTTAAGATTCCTCACAGCTCTATCATTTTATGACTTCACTTATTTCTAATGGAACAGAGAGGAACAAAATGGCACTTAGAAATGAAATGTTAACTTGAAAAGTATCTGAGAACAGAAGTCATTTAACCAGAACTTACTGGCAACTTATTTATATGAAAAAAAGAAAGGGAAAATAACAAGAGAACCTCCCCACCTCCCGCCTACTTCTGGAGTGCGTCCTGGAGCAGAACACATTTAGATTAATTTTCCACACCATCTGCAGCCATCTAGAGAGCATTCTGTAGTGAAAACAGCCTACGAGTAGCTTTCATGGATTTGTTCAAAACTATCCGATTGGAATGAGAGTACTATTTGATTGAAAATACATTATGACTTTAGAAACTGTCTTGCTATTTAACACTGTTAGGAAAGGCTTATATTAAATAATACAAGTCAGAAGTTAAAAAACTTTATAAACAAACGCTACTGAGATAAGAAAAATTCTCTTCAATCTATCAAAATAGAAGGTAAACCCATATTACCGGTGTCAAAAGTACTGAAAGTACTGAAAGTTTTGACTGTTGATATGTGCTGTGATCATACACGAGTATTACAGTGATGCACCTTCATTTTCACTATTTCAGCCCATACTTTGATAACTAAAGATGTCGGTATTTGTCCAATAATATTATGTTGCTATACGCTTCAAAGGGTAAATCAAATCTGCCTAAAATTTTAAGTCCACTTTTAGGAATTTCCAGTTAGTTAAAAACTATATAATTTTAACAAAATCAATTGTATTACTTGGCATCTGAAGAGCCTACACCTCTTTAGGAAAACAAACAGGCAAACAAAAAACAAACCCAGAAAACAAGGATTATGGTACTCCCATAATCCTGAATAATTTAGAATTTGACTGAATTATCTGACTGTGAAAGCCAGTTTAAGTTTACATCTTTCCACAAATAGGGTACTATACATCTTATATACTATATATCCACTTAACGTAGGGACCTACATAAACAATATTTCCCATTTTTTCTATTGGTTAAATTTTTTAAAAAGTCTTCCATGAAGCAAAGACGTTTTCAGTGAAAGTACTGCTACAGCTATTATTTTACTTCCTTTAGAGTTCTTTCTTCTGGCCTATTTCCTAGTCGACAACAGGAAATAAGATATCTATTATATAAATCACATTAACTAAGAAAACCATGATAAAATGACCAGTTTCAGTTGACCTCAAAATAGGGAAGAAAAGATAATATTTGAAAAGCAAAAGTTTTATATAGTTTAACATACTGACCTCACTTAAGTATCAGAATAATAAATGATGTCTCCACTGCCCCCTCCCAATTATTAGAGAGGTTTGTCTTCAACTGCTAAAATTACACTTAGTGAATCTGTTATATTAAATTAGTGCTCAATGCTGCTGTTAATCTTTGTCCCATTAAGTTATAAAAGTAATGTATTTAATAGCTGCACAATCTTCATAATCTTAGCTGCACATGTATAATATGAACACTAACCAAGATCACTCAGCAGGTCAGCAGATTAAGATCAGAGTAAGTCTCCATCTTCTGGGCTCCAGGCAAAAATTTCTCTCCATTCACCTACAGATCTCTTACATATGATCTTAACATTGTCCCATACCCTAAGTAAAACTATACATTATGGAGTCTAATGTTCACCTTATCTAAATTAAATAGATACAAATGACAGCTATACTTCATTTGATAATTCATTTGTAAATTGCTTCTAATAAAAATATTACATACTACTACATGGAATGACTCCATCTATAAAAACATACAAAACATTGCTTTTATTTTCTGCCCATGGTGCCTGTTTTGCTTCATTTTAAGTACATAGGATAATTTAAAGAATTACACTAAAAAAATCAGTTTGTTTTGTTATATTTATTTAAAATTCTTTAAGGTAATAAGGAAATAGATTTTCAATTAAAAACCGTCACAGTATTTTTGTTTCCATTGTCACGAGTTCAGTTATAGTTACCCAATACCCTCTTTTACTTTTTTTTTAGGTCATAATGGACGATGTTCCTTGGTTGTTCTGTGATAAGAAAACACTCACTTTCATACATTATCTCAGTATTCCCCAGTTCAGAAATTCAACTACATAATCTTTCAGGAAGTTAATAAAATAGCAATCCCTTTTCCTGTTTTACTATCAAATCATCCTATATTTTTACCTATTAAATATGATACTAAAAAGGTACAACTAAAGTTTAATAGCAGATTGAAATATATCAATTCTTTTTAAGGATGATTGGATTTTGGCCCTAGATTAGTAACTCAATCAACAATATTCCATATAAAATAAATGTATCTTTTATATCACATATATCACACTAAGCTCTAAAATAAATTAATTTGATATACTTATTAATCTTCTGTTTACTGGCTTGCTTCTTCTATCTACTGTAATGTAAAACATGATATATCAGATCCACTGTAGCTTTATTTTATATATTGTCCTATATAAAATTTCTTAATTCATCCCACATTCTTTTTCTTTATAAAATGTCAATAGAGAGACTAAGCATACATATAAAGATCATAGCTAATGCCAGATGTTGACAGAGTCTCTCGAGACCAAAGATTCCACACCAGGTGGTTGAGCCAGCCTAATGAAGCAACACATGCTCATAAGGGATACAAAGGGTGGACTTGGAGGGACCTGTTCTCATTTGGTTATTTATGAAAGTATAGAGAAGGATTTGAAATCAAAGCAAAAGTGAAATTAAATCAAAGCCTTCCCATTTGTATAGCAGATTTTTTTTTGTTAAAGGTAAAATTTGTCTTCAAAATTAAGGCTGAAGAAAAAAATCTTCTATGTATTTTTTAGTGACAGGATATCATTAAATATATTTTCAACTCTTCTACCAAGTGGGAAAAATGAAAATAAACAACTTTAAGTAGATTAAAATTCAAACATAATTTCTTAATATGTTTCTTATATCGAAAGACTTAAAAATGTGAGTTCAGGTCAGTGCTATTACAACAAACTTTGGTAAATGGACTGACCATAAAGCATGACCTTAGGCAATAACTAATGAACCTGAGAGCATTTTAATATATTTCCTTATCACCGAGTGAAGCACTTTAAGTTATTACAGCTAGGCTGCATGACCTCATGCAATTGAATCACACTAGAGCCAAATAGGCTAATGTCTTTGATAGCAATTAGATAAAGGCAGGATGTTAACTTTTACTTTAAGAAGTGTTAAACAAAGAGACTCATCTCCTGGCTTAACTTAGTTAGAAATAAGCTACTCATTTAACCATAGAGGTTAATGTGGGAATGGCCTCTTTCACCTGTCAAAGGAAAATTTTATTTTAAAAACCACCAGGGAGGAGTGCCTGAGTGGTTCAGTCGGTTAAGCATCTGCCTTGGGCTCAGGTCATGATCCCAGGGTCCTGGGATCGAGCCCCAAATCAGGCTCTCTGCTCAGCGGGGAGCCTGCTTCTCCCTCTCCTCTGTCGCTCCACCTGGTTGTGCTTTCTCTCTGTCTCTACCTCTCTCTGTCTCTTTCTCTCGTGTGCACATGCACACTCTCTCTCTTTCTCTCAAATAAATAAAATCAAAACAAACAAACAAAAAACTATCAGGGAATTTTATTTTTATAATGGACACTTTGCTAGCATTTCTAAAGTTTCTAATAACATCTTGATATATGCTAATATCTAAGTACCTCCTCTTGAATGTGCAAAATTTCTAATATTCTCAGTATGGGTTGAGAAACACACTCTGGCCAGTCATCATCACGAAGAATTGTTTATCTGAGCTGAACATGGCAGGTCACAACAGAGAAATTAAATGATAAAATAGTACAACAAAAATAACATAACACAGGTACTAATATTTCAACAAACCTAAGGTGACATTGATTGTAATACATAATTCTTCCACATATCAGTAAGAAAGAAAAAGCTGTCACACCATGGCACAATGCTTTCTTACCACTTAGAACTTTTTTTTATAACTACTGAAAGAGCTTTTTAGATTGGAAACAGAGTTTAAAAAATTATATGTCACTCTTGCATGTATATAAAAAGACTGAGATAGAGAAACAAATTGGCTGTGGTATTCCTAAAACTTTTTCACGTTCAGGATATAATTTTTCTGAACCTTTCAACTCAGGGTTTCTGCTCATAGTAATGTTCTCTGCCATTAAGAGTATCTGTGAAGCAGCCTTTCTTAAAAGGGTGCTCCACTATTGTCTGTAGGGTTTTCTTGCAAGTTACTGACACCCACTCTGCAAGTTTCGACTGGAAATTCTGACACTTTCAAAATTATACCATTAAATATTTAAATAATCATGACTGGTTATCAAAAGAAATATAATTAAATATGCATACATGCCTATATATTCATTCTTGTCCCTGTGTGTTAAATTATGGTTGTAACTGGTTAGTTCAACTATACAGAGATATTTGTCTGTGCAGCAGTGATGGCTAAAAAATCAGAATCGCCTCAGAAACTTCAAGAATATGTACAAGTTCTTGGGTTGACTCTCTCAAAATTCCAAAAAATATAAGGTGTTTGGAATCTAAATATCTTAAAAACTACCCTCAGGTGATTCTGATGCACACCGGGTCTGGGAAGCACTGGGACAGTTCAGAGCATGTTGCTGTGAAAGTCAAGAGCAAGGTCCAATTGCTGTGTAGGCTACCTGGCTATAATATAGTTCCAAGGATGAAGTGTAAAGTTAGAGTACAAAGTTAAAATGTGAATTTCCAAGTTCCAGCTCTACTACTTACTAGGTGTATGACCTTGCGCAAGTCACCAGAATTGTCGAGTTTCCATGCTAACGAAATGAGAACACATAATTCACAGGGCTATTATGGGGCTGAAATTAGGTAAGCTATGTATAGGTACTAGCACTGGTAAAAGCACTCAAAAGCCATTCTCTCACCTCCCCCCCCACCTACATGTTTACTCCAGACTTGTTCATACTGACAGATTTGAAAAATGCAAGCAATTTCCTCATGGCATTCCCCAGTTCTCTCTGCTGCAAGTAATCTTCCCCTTCTCACAGGCAGTCTACCTGTATTTCTTTACTGGAGCTTATTTCTACTTTGTTTTATACTTATTTATTTTGTTTTATACATATCATGACATATCTCCCCAACAGGCCCCAAACTTTTTTAGAGCAAGAACCTTGCCTATTTATCTTCAGAGCCCTCACATTTAACATGGTGTTTGGAAGAGATCTGGGGTTTTGCTAACAGAAATAGCAAGGCAATGATCCAGTTTCCATACTGACCTCTTCCTCTGAACAACCATTAACTGTAAGAGGACACTGCTCCTCAGTCAACATTAGAAGTCAGATAAAGGGTTAATTATCACTTAGTTATTATATAAACTAACATTTACTTGAAGGCTGGTAGAGGGAAGAACATTTAAAGAAAGAGTAATATATTTCCATTTTCTTAGTCTGAAAGTATCTGGAATGGTTCTGGGGAAGGGAAGAGGATGTGTGGCACAGTACTGTTTAAAACCTGTAGAAATGAGACTCGGTGTGGCTACTGAACAAATAAGCATACTTGCTGAACCAAAAATTAATTTTGTTTCTGATGCTTACAAACAGCCTTTCAAATCATGTCCTAAATTCTTTTAAGTACTGTATGGGTATTTCACATACATGTGAATGTCACTTCAACCCAGGTAGAAAACTTTTTAATTAAAGGTAGAATTTTTTTCTTGCAATTTTTATTGGTTTAGGGGATAATGTCTTTAAATAACAGCTTCAGGTCAGTGAAAATCATACTCATGTAATTTAGGAGTCAACCTGTATTGGAAAATAAGCTCATGTAAATCTGCCACGTGACTAAAAATAAAACACAAATCTTTCAAAATATAACTTTGAGGTGGCAGATTCACCAGTTTCAAAAAGTAGCCAGATAGTTACTGTTCGATGTGAGAAAAAATAAAAACCGCAACACTTCAGAGCTCATCCACTGATGAAGTAGAAAAGGGGTTCCTGAATGGAAAGTGCAATCTAATTCTAGCCACATGGGTTTTAATTCATAGGACAGTACTTGATCAGAGGCAGAACTCTGGGGCTGTACATGGCTTTGGTGCTTAGTGAGAGAACAGATGCTATTAATGATCTTAATATATTTATATTATATCCTTTGTGCAAGATTTAAAAAGATTTATTAAAATCAGAACTGAGCTTGGCTTCATGTACATAATAAAACATTTGGTTTTAGCACTACTATTTCAAAGGGATTTAAATGCTTATCTTTTTGAAGAAATAAAAATATTTGAATATTTAAAATGTGGCATTATTTCAGGTATTCATCGAAAGTACAATCTACAATTAACATCAGGTAATGGCTGATGATACAATTAAGTGGACTTTTTAGTAAAAAGATACATAAAGCGGCCTACAATCTTCATTCTGAGGTTACCAGGGGAAAACAATTAGAATCTTTCTGAATCATACTGATAAAGGTTTAATTATGTGGATTGCTAATGAGTAAATATTGAGAAATCATACTGAAAAATAATAAAACCAGCTGAAAAATAGGCTCTGCAGATTTAGGACTAGGTTAAATTTGTTCAACATTTCAGTAAAATATTTAGCTTTCAAATAATAGATTAAGAAAAATGATCACATAGACAATTGCATCTTCTATTTTATATTCTAGCAAATATATTTACCTGTTATAACTGGAAAAGCTAAAACCAGAACACTTCTATTTTATACAAGAATTATGGTAAATATTCAATCAAATTATTGATGAGCCTTCTTACTGTTCCTAGATTTAGAGCTTCCCACAATAATGTCCATTTATCTCTACTCCTATTTACAACTAGTAATTAGTAACTTCTTTGAAATAATATTATTTCCAAATACTGATCAAGGCATTTTATAAATTATTTTAGAATCAAAAATTGAGTATTTGATTAAAAAATTTCTACCTCTGAAAAGCACAAAAACACACCACTGCTAGAGAACTGCCTGAAGAGATTAGAATGTATATATTTTTTAAAGAAGTATGCACAGCTTAATCATAATTTGCTTATAGGACAGGTGATTTATTTTTACATTTTACAGAGCAGCAAATCTTCATAATGGCATGTGTGGATTTCCCTCTATGTTTTGAACACCTTAGATACCAATGGTTTACTTATTTTCATTTAAAAATGATAGTGAAATTCCCTTTATAACTAATAACATCTTTCTTGTTTGTACTCACTCATTCTGCCCACGTGGGCCTCACTTCTAAGCCCATTCAAAATGATGTTTTCCAAGCATGTGCCACATGACTTGTTCATATAAATGGAGCAAATTAAACTGTCTCCACATATATCCTATCACATTTGTAGCCCTGATTTCTCTCTTTAACACGTGGCCAAGACACCGTATTATCTGCCTGCAGAGGTTGACCTCAGGATATTAGATTCTGCCACATAGCTCTCTTGTACTAAACCGAGGGGAAACACTTAATCACCCCTGCCTTTTCAGGAAAAAATCAACTTTAAATTTGCCATGATGAAAAATCAATAAACCAGTAATTGCTTGGCTTATCATTGCGTGGAGGAACAAATTGGGAAGCGAAGCTTAGCGTCCACACAGATTTCAGTGAGACACATGGAGTTTCAGGATCACTAAGCTAGAAAAGGAAAAGGTCTCAGAGTGATAATTAAATCTACTCATGCTGATTTTCTGCCAAATTTATTTCCCAAGAGTATATAAAAATGTTTCACTGCTTACTAGTCAGGCATAACTAATCAAATCAACATTACACAAACATATACAAGAAACAAAAAATGCAAATTCAAGACTGTAGGCATCAGAATAATATATTCTTGAAAATGAATATTAATGAAAGTTACTTTAAAAAAACTTAAATTTGTCTTTTTAAAGATTAAAAGTTTATCTCCTTGCTTTGTAAATGCCCATAAAAATTTTATTTCATTAGCCAATACAACATTCTAGTTATTAATTACTTCATACCCTTTCAACTCTCTAAGTTTTCAATTGAGCAGCAACATATAAAAATAAATCTCAAACTATGAAGCATTCAATATTTTTCATTCTCAGAATGACCCTTCTAGCTCATTTTACTTAGGATCTCTACATTTTGCTGATGCAAATACATGCTATCACATCTAAATTAGTCCATTATTCCCATATATTTTCACCACATTGAATGTGATCAGACCTGTTGTCTAAATTAGGCTTTATAAGTAAACACACGTTTATAGCTTATGAAATAAAATGAGGAATATATATCATCTTTCCTACAAGGAAAACACACACCAACAGAAAATACTACTGTAAATGCTTGGTGGTTTAAAAATTATTACTACTAATAGACCTAATTTCATGCAGCAAATTAGCATACTTCCAATGGAAGTGCAAATGTAATCACACTCAAACATTCACATTAAGAAGAAAAAGGAAGATGAAGCTTTTTCTTTTTCTTTTGTTAAAAAATGATTTTATGTGTGTCCTTCAACTGGCTACTGGGAGTATGATAATTAAAACATTTAAAATAGCACAAGCCCCCCAGTCTCTAATCTGAAGCTCAGGTCAGCTGTCTGTAGATTCTAATTTGTCCTCCATTTGTATTCATGACAAGAAAATACTGAATATTTAACAGCAAACCAGCAGGAGGGGGTATTGTGGGCTTAGAGGTTAAATAATTTGATTTCTGTGCAGATTACATGTAACATCCAACATCTAATCTCACCCTGATTTGGCAATACAATTACAATAAAATAATGTAGGGATACTATAACTGTAAAGTGGAGAAATAAGAACTTTTTTCCAATGGGTTGAGAAACAATAATTTTATTTAAAGTATTACATTTGCTTACTGTATTTCTGAGGCCCAACTTTTCAATAATAAAGGTAAAAATGACTTTACAAAGAATGAAAGTTGAGGAGAAAAGTATATAATTTCTATCTTCTTTTATGGGTGCTTAGGGTCCATCTATTTAGTGAAACTTCCCAACAAAATATAGGGAGGATATGGAGGGGACTTTAAGGAGTCTTCTAGTTTATTCTCCTGCCTTTAGGCAGAACTACACTGAAACAGAAGCTTTGTTTTGATCTAAGATAAACTTCCATCTGTTGAAAAATCCAAGAACTGTTTTAGGAGAACTGTTGCTTCTTAATGCTAGATAAGAGAAAAATAATTAAATGGAAAAGTAGAAGTTAAAAAAACCCTCAATTTCTTTATAACATCATGGATTTGATTACAAATGTTACATAAATAAATTGAGTTAAAGAATAATATTTGCTGGATTAAGACTTATGTTACATAGGTAAGACATAAAAGACTAGCAGGCTTACTCATACAAAAATAGGCAGATATGCAAATACATTTTGAATTTATTAAATCTTTTGTTTTAATTTATTTTTTGGATGAGATCCTCAGGAACTATACTCATCTATTTGTTTTTTCTTTACTGACTGGTAGCTTTGTCTTCATAAATGTGAATTTTATCACTCTAACTTGTTAATTCACTATTGAAACAGAATTTATTAATTTCAGTAAAACTGAGAACAAAAATAGACAAGCATAGTCAAACAATAAATAAGAAATATAACACTAAAGGATTTTATTATTAAGTTGACTTTCTATATTGGTAAGGTTCAATGTCACATTTAAAAATGAACTCTTTAGTTTGATTTTTTTAGAATTCCTTGGGGAGTCATCATTTTTAATTATTACATTAATTGCCCCTTGCTGGGTGCTGGGCATACCAAAGTCAACGCACACACACACACACACACACACACACAGACACACACACACACACACACACACACACACACACTGTCTCTGGTGTCTTTTAACTCACAGTCTAGTGGAGCAAACATTATTATTACTATTCTTTTTTTTTTTTAAGATTTTATTTATTTATTTGACAGAGAGAGAGAGATTACAAGTAGGCAGAGAGGCAGGCAGAGAGAGAGGAGGAAGCAGGCTCCCCGCCGAGCAGGGAGCCTGATGCGGGGCTCCATCCCAGGACCTATTATTACTATTCTTAAATTTAAAAAAGCAGGGGAGTTGATCCAAGTATAAAAAGGAAAGGAATACAGAAAGAAAAACAGGACACCATTCATACTTTCAAGAAGCTTCCAATAGTTGTTTGTATACAGATTAACATTTAAAATAATCCCAATTAGTTTCTTTAAATTACTTTTGCTTGATTCCTGTCTTTAGAGTGTGGCAAAGCAGTTCCGTGGGCTGTTTTACACTGCTTCCTTTAGGGACTGGCAAATTTACTGCAGCTGACATAATGAAGAAAAACAAACTCCAATGCTATTGACCAACCTAAATTCCAAACTCACGGATCTTTCCCAATCACGTGAGCTAGTTTGTTCTCTTGTGTGATCTGGATAAATAACCATTTGTAACTCAATTTCCCAATGTGTGAGATGGGTGGGAGGGCTGAACTAGAAATCACTGAAGTTTATTTATTCAACAAGCAAGTTTTTAATGAATGCCTATGATTTGTCTTTTAGTACTTAGCTATGTGAATGGAGCATAAAGACTGACCTGGATACACACAGGAGGATCACTGATTCTAGTTTGATGGGGATTAGGGAGTGAATGAGGGAGGAAACCAATAAGAGGGTTTTATCTGATACTTAACATGACTTAGATACATGTTAAACAAAAAGCCATCTACGATGATCAAGGAAATTGTGAAAACTTTCTCTGGGACTGAGTAAGAGGGCAATACAAATGATACTACTTCCTGGCAGCCCACAAACCAGCCTATAAGAATAAAGCTCAAGGGCGCCTGAGTGGGTCAGTGGGTTAAGCCTCTGCCTTCGGCTCAGGTCATGATCTCAAGGTCCTAGGATCAAGGCCCACATCTGGCTCTCTGCTCAGTGGGGAGCCTGGTTCCTCCTCTCTCTCCGCCTGCCTCTCTGCCTACTTGTGATCTCTCTCACTCTCTCTGTCAAATAAATAAATAAATAAATCTAAAAAAAAAAAAAAAAGAATAAAGCTCAAATACCTCCTTCAAATAGCAAGGTGGTTTTCTGTTTCTGCAGCCCATTTCTAAAAGCTCAGAGCTGTCCTTCCTTCTAAATTTTGTTTACAAATCTTAATTCTGTTGAATTAGACTTAAATTAGCAGTTTCAAAGGTCTCTGGTCTGTTTCCCCAGAGATTCACAGAGTTCCTATGTAAAATATACCGGTGATGATATGTTCTAGATTATGTAGGTTACAATCCCCCTGGATAGGCACTTCATGATAATGAATTAAACCATGTTTAAGGGCATAATGATAAGGCTCTGTAATCAGCCACAGACTATAAATATAACTTAAGGGAGTTTAGAAAAGTGCATAAAAAATTTAATTTTGCAGTGGAAGTGGTAGTAAGGTGGCATTCTCCTAAAAAAAAAACCAATATATTTGCATTTATATTTTTCTGATAGTCACCTTTCAAGGTAAAATAGTTCACAGACAAATTCATGTAAAGTATGCAAATGAATCTAGTTTTAGTACACCCAAATGTCAGTTACAGACAAACAGGACATGGTGTTTATAATTTGCCTAATTTCTATCTAAGAGACTCTAATATAAAAATCAGAAAAAAACCACAATTTACTCATTTAGAGGACTTTCAAGTCCAATGTATAACTTTTTTCTCCAAGTATTCCCTCAGATAAATAGAAATATCTTTTTTTAAAGATTTTATTTATTTATTTATTTGACAGAGAGACAGAGATCACAAGTAGGCTGAGAGGCAGGCAGAGAGAGACGGGGAAGCAGGCTCCTTGCCGAGCAGGGAGCCCGATGGGGGCCTCGATCTCAGGACCCTGAGATCATGACCTGAGCTGAAGGCAGAGGCTTTCACCCACTGAGCCACCCAGGTGCCCATAAATATCATTTTGACTTTAAATACATTAAATTCTAGAGTAAGTACCAGTCTAATTAAAGGCTAAATGAATAAATCTAGAAAAAGAATAAAACACTTTCGATATTTACAACCAGTTTACCTCTCAACTTAGTGCTTTTTATTCTTTGAAAGAAATCCAAAATAATTTATAGTAATTTATTATCTATCTCTTTTCTTCCAAAATAATTGGTTAACAAACTTCTAAAAACAGTAATCCTGCAGATAAGGGGGTGGGGCGTCGCAGGACTACTTTATAAGTTTTTTTTTTTAAAGATTTTATTTGTTTATTTGACAGAGAGAGATCACAAGTAGGCAGAGAGGCAGGCAGAGAGAGGGGGAAGCAGGCTCTCCACTGAGCAGAGAGCCTGATGCGGGGCTCGATCCCAGGACCCTGAGATCATGGCTTGAGCCGAAGGCAGAGGCTTAACCCACTGAGCCACCCAGGCACCCCATAAGTTTTTTAGTCTAGAAATCTCCAGTGGATGCCTGAAACTGTAGATAGTACCAAACCCTATATATATATACTATGTTTTTTCCTATGTACGCATACATATGATTAGGTGCAGTAAGAGATTAATAACAACTGATAATAAAATAGAATAATTATAATAATGCACTATAATAAAAGTTATGTGAATGGGGCCTCTCCCTGTCTCTCTTATACTGTACTTGCCCCTTTTCTTGTGATAATGTGAGATGATCAGTGCTGAGATGAAGTGAGATGAATAACGTAGGCATTGTGATGTAGTGCTAGGCTATGCTATGTCAGAAGGAGGATATCTGATTCCGGACCAGGGTTGACCATGGGTAACTGAAACTGTGGACATGGTGGGACTAAAGTAACTTAGATTTCTTTGAATTATAGCTAGATTTTACTACATCCAGATATAATAACTGATGGAAAACTTTTAATTCTTAGGGGGGGAAAATCTCATTTTCTCTTTGTATGGTTTTTTAAAAATATTTTATTTATTTATTTATTTGAGATAGAGAGTGAGAGAGAGACAGAGAACACAAGTGGGGGCAGGGGAGTGGAGGGAGACGGGGGAGAGGAGGGAGACGGAGAAGCAGACTCCCCGCTGAGCAGGAAGCCCAATGCAGGCTCCATCCCAGGACCCTGGGATCATGACCTGAGCTGAAGGCAGATGCTTAAACCACTGAGCCACCCAGGTGCCTCCTTCTTTGTATGATTTCTAATCTTTTCTTCCCCTTGTAGTTTCGCATGCTGTGAGAATTCTGTCTGGTTCCAGAGGTGAACACTGAGCAAATACATGTGAAAGATGAACTTGAAGGTGCTAAGAAGTTACCCTTGACTTTTGCTAAGGAAAACATTCTTCTGAATAAAAACACTGAATGGTTGAAAGCAAGATCTGTAATTTTAAAAATGAAGAGAAAATGAGGGGTAATCAAGATTTCTAGACTATATCTGATACCCATTGGCTCAAAATCTGTTAGTAATAAGGCCAGTGTTATGGGTGTGATGGATCGGTTAAATAAGTCATTTTACAGCTATTGGCAATATCACAAACATGACTGCCCTAACAAGTCTGTGTTGTTTATCACAAAGTATTACAGGTAAAAGACTCATTAGTTCAGTGTGGAGACATCATTAGTGTGAAAATATTATCATGAGATATTAAAAGTGACTATTTTGAGTAAGGTACTGTGCAGGCACTGAGATTACAGACAAGTATGAAACATATGGTTTCCACATTCAAGGTGCTATAATTCAGTTGAGAAAATGAGGCTTAAAATAATGAGATTGATTTAAAAAAACAATCTAGAACACATAAGTGTTTTCCCTCACACATCACTTATTCAAATGATGGAGACATTGCTTTAACACTTGATTTTCACAGCCTACCAAGCAATCTCTTGAATAATCTCAATGTTGTCAAATACTCAATCCTTGGAGGCTGGATTATATTTCTGCCAGCATTGTTGGACATTTGAAGTCATATCTGGTGAACAAAGTGGGGTATCAAGCTTAGTTAAACTGTTTTTAGTACAGCAAAAACAAAAGCAAAATTGAGTGATGCCATAAGGTCCAGGTCCAAGGCTTAGTTCACTGAATATTTTGAAAACTGACTCCTTTGAAGGAGACAATAATTGTTTTTTTAAAGATTTTTATTTATTTACTTGACACAGAGAGACAGTGAGAGAGGGAACACAAGCAGGGGGAGTGGGAGAGGGAGAAACACGCTTCCCTCCGAGCAGGGAGCCCCATGAGGGCCCGATGCCCAGGACCCTGGGACCATGACTGGAGCTGAAGGCAGACGCCTAGCGACTGAGCCACCCAAGTGGCCCTGAAGGAGACAATAATTTGTATGCATTAAAGCCAACTTCATTTGCAAAAAATATAACAGACCATCTCATATTATTAGCTACAAAATGAATGGTTTTAGAGCAATGGTTCAAAAATGCCAATCTATGGCTTGGTATTGGTTCATTAAATAACAAGCACTAGGCTTGTCCTGATTCTTCTGGCCTGGAGTGAGGCCTAGGAATCCATATACTATATTTAAAAACCTCTCAAAGATATTCTGACAGTTGTTCCCAGAGTGATTTTATTAATCCAATGGATTTTAAAAATCTATTAAAATTAGATTTAAAAAATTGAAAAACTAATTAATCCATTAATCCACAATGGTAAAATGCCATATGATGCTGATATCTTCCATGAATTTTTCTTTTTGTTAAGTTTCTTCTACGTAATTTTTCCTTTTTTTAAGTCAATAACCTTCTGCACACATTAAATAATGAAAAGAATAGCATTCTCCATTTTTAACTTCTTTCCCTAGATACATTTCTTTTAGAAAAAACCTGATTGATAAACCAGTACTGAGGACTTCATATATTAAAATTGAGAAGAAAAGAAAGGAATTTCTAGGATAAAACAGACCAGATTCATGATTCACATTAATTTCTGTTAACTAGCTTTTCTTGTCTATTTCAGAAATTTAGCCAGGTTTTGACCCCATTACTTTAAGCAACTGCTGAAAAAGAAAGAAATAATTGGTGGAAAGACAGGGGTAGCTTATAAAAGTGATGTTCTATCTCTGTAGATATACAAGACTGTCCTTCCCAATAAAAAAAAAAAAAAACCTCTCAATAGGTAACAACAATACAGCTCTCTACAGATATAAGAGATAAATGTGAAAACAAATAACCTGTTAAGAATCTAGGAAAAGGGGACGAATAGTCAGAATTATGCCTTTGTACAATGCTTAAGACTGTCTCAATTTCGTTATATCTGAAAGCTTAATTTTTCTCGTTTTAGTAAATTATACTCTTTTCTTACTGTCATTTCCACAAAAGAAATTACTATTGTTTTGCTTTTTCATATGTTCAGAGATGTGGATAGATTCTGGTAATAATGTAAAACGATTCTGACATTCCGGAGAAAATGCTAATGTATTTTAACTTGCCAAAGTGTTTGCAGTGATAAGATGCTATGTACTACAAATTCACATACATTACTTGGCAAGAGATATAATTATACTATCTGCATTTTCTGTATCTCTTATTTTGAAGAATTATCAAAAAGACAGTATCAATCAATACAAATTTTAAGAATATGGATTTATTGAAATGGGATTTATCAAGAAAAAGAGGAAACCAAGAAAATATTAACTTTGAAAGATATGTAAATTCTTCATTTAAAACTCTGCTCCAATGTCATCTTATTATAGACAGACCCTTTCTTTCTTTTTTTTAAATTTAAATTCAATTAATTAATTAATTAATGTACTATTTGTTTCAGGGGTACAGGTCTGTGATCCATAAGTCATATACAACACATATCCTCCCCAATGTCCATCACTCAGTTACCCCAACCCTCCACCCTCTCCCTTCCAGCAACTCTGTTTCCTAAGATTAAGAGCTCTTCTTTATATGTTTTTTTTAAAGATTTTATTTATTTATTTGTCAGAGAGAGAGAGAGAGAGAGAGAGAAAGAGAGAGAGAGAGAGAGAGAGAGAGAGAGAGAGAGAGAGAGAGAGAACAAGCGGGAAGAGCGGAAAGCAGAAGGAGAGGGAGAAGCAGGCTCCCCAATGAGCAGAGAGCCTGATGCAGGGCTCCATCCCAGGATCCAGGGATCATGACCTGAGCCAAAGGCAGATGCTTAACCGACTGAGCCACCAAGTCACCCCTAGATAGATCTTTTCTGAAGATACTTTATAAAAAACATCCCTCTCTCAAGCTATCTTTCACATTATACTGTTCTTCCTACCACTTATCACCCTTTCATACAGTCTATATACTTACTAACTTGTTCATTATCTGCCTCTCCCCACTACAATGTGCTCCATGTTTTGTTTTCTTCTGTAGCTCAGGACTAGAAGAGTGCCTGGCATATAGGAGGTGGTTCACCTCCCATACTCATTGAATAAATGAAAGATGAACAATTGTGATAAATACTATGAAAAGACAGCACGAGGTGCTAAAAGAGAGCATCACAAGGAGCCTTGATTAAACTATGAGGTTAGGATAGAGTTGCTCTGAAGATACAACATTTAAGCTGACACCTGAAGTACTGGTACACATTAGCCAGGTAAAGTTAGAACTTTCCAGCTTTTCAGGTATAGAGAATAGCACAGGTGAAGGCCCTAAAGGAGGAAATACCGCCCCCCCACACCCAGTTTTTTGTTTGTAAGTGAACAAAGCCAACTAATGCTGAGGTAAGTTACCAAACATTCCCTGTTCCTACCCCCAGCATGATTTCTGGACATTTTGCATCTCTAGGCATTTCATACAAATGGAATCCTACCATAACCAGTCTTTTGTGTCTCGGTTCTTTAACCTAGCACAATGTTTTTCAGTCTCATTTATGTTGTAACATGTATCAATAGTGTGTTCCTTTTTATTGCTGAATAGTATCTCATTAGATGGGTATACCACATCTTGTTTACCAATTTACTACTTGATGGATATTTGAATTGTTTCTACTTTTTGGCTATTGTGAATAATGCTGCTATGAATATTTGTGTACAAGTTTTTGTACACATATTTCATTACCCTTGGGCTAAACACCTCCATGAGTGGAACTGCTGAGTCATAAAGTAAATTTATGTTTAACTTTTTAAAGAACTGTCAAACTGTTTTCCAAAGTGTGCATTTTACCTTTTCACAAGCAATGTTTTATATTCTCTCCAGTTTTTCTATGTTATTAACAAAACTTATTTTTTTTTTTTAAAGATTTTATTTATTTATTTGACACAGAGAGAGAGATCACAAGTAGGCAGAGAGGCAGGCAGAGAGACAAGGAGAGGAGGAAGCAGGCTCCCCGCTGAGCAGAGAGCCCGATGCGGGCCTCGATCCCAGGACGCTGAGATCATGACCTGAGCCGAAAGCAGAGGCTTTAACCCACTGAGCCACCCAGGCGCCCAACAAAACTTATTATCTGTCTTTTTGATTACTGCCATCTTAGTGGGTATGACCTGGTATCTCATTGTAGTTTAAATTTGCACTGAGGCTGCAAAATAAAGCACTAAATATTTTTTTCTTGATATGAAAAAATAAAATGGGGATAACCACTCAGGTGAGTTTTTGTTTTGTTTTTTTTTTAACTAAGGATTAACTAACTGGCTGCCACAAAACCACGGTATGTGTATGTGTAAACACGTTCATTTATTTTTTTTTCCTGGTCTGTTTTTTCAGTCCCTCTTGTTTTCAGGCAGTTCTACCTTCAGGTGAACAGCATCAATTTTGATGTTTGCTGTGCCCAAACTATTGATTATATATGAGACTTACTTTGACTGCTTTACCACTCCTGGAGAATATAAATTGATAATGTGGTCTAAGGATCCTTGGAATCCTAAGGGGATCCAAGTTCAGGTAGCGGCAACTTGCTGCACTGTTCCCAGGCACAGGAGCAGGAAAGCTGGCTGGGACCAGCAGTTCTTGGTGCTGGTGTTCTGTTCTGTGTTGCCATAAACTGCGAACTACTGTGTTGTCATGCAACAGCTTTCCTGGGACCAGCCAGCAAATGGCTAAAGCACACAAGACCCTCCCCTGGAGGAACAGTGTGGTCCGCACCATGGGATTCCCTGAAATTTGGAGTTTGGAAACATAGTTGGGTGCCTGTGACAAAAAAGCTCAGACACAGGCAGGGTGAACACAGGGTTCACATGGAAATTGGGGACACAACAATAGTGATTAATTGCTCTTCTGTGAGTATTCACTGAAGAGCTGAGGGAGGAAACTTTCAGCTCAGGTGCTAGAGAGCCAGACGCAGCCATGTCATTGTGTCCATCAGCACTGAAAGCCTTCAGGGAGCAAAACGGCTCCACCTAGTGAAGGCCAGAACTGCTTACACCAGGCCCCACCTCCCAGCCCTAGAGGCACATTTCCACTCAAACAAGTCAGCCTGACAATCAGTGCAGGAGGCCCCTGCCCCAGAAGACCAACACAAACAACTCCCTGGCACCAAGTCTACTGCAGACAGTGCTGCAAAATTCAGCTCTAGGGGAAACAGGGTATAGCTTCCTTTTTGCTTTTATTCTTTATTCTTTATTATTATTTTTCATTTCCTTTTTAAAATGATTAATTTTTTTCATTTTTAGCTATACATTTTTAAATTTTCTCATATATATTTTATTTTCTGATGCTTGAATCAGAATGTATCATATATATACATATTTATTATTTTCATATATATATGTGTATATATATAGTATTTTTGAGATCTAGGCTCTTTAAATAAGCAGAGAAGCACACCCAATATCTAGTTTTTATCTTGTTTTGTTTTTCTTCTTTCTTCTCTTTTCTGAACAAAATGATGAGACAGAGACATTCACCTCAAAATAACTGAAAGTAGAACTCACAATCAGGGATTTAATCACTACAAATATAAGATGTCTGAACCAGAATTTAAAACAACGATAATAAAGATACTAGCTGGGCTTGAAAAAACCAGAGAAGACACTACAGAATCCCTTACTGCAGAGATAAAAGAACCAAAATTAAAAATGCTATAACTGGGCGCCTGGGTGGCTCAGTGGGTTAAAGCCTCTGCCTTTGGCTCAGGTCATGATCTCAGGGTCCTGGGATCGAGGCCCGCATAGGGCTCTCTGCTCAGCAGGGAGCCTGCTTCCTCCTCTCTCTCTGTCTACTTGTAATCTCTCTCTGTCAAATAAATAAATAAAATCTTTAAAAAAAATGCTATAACTTAGGTGCAAACACAAATGGAGGCCATAAAAATGAGGATGGTCAAATCAGAGGAGAGAATCAATGATATGGAAGATAAAATTATGTAAAATAATGAAGCTGAAAGAAGAGGGAAAGAGGGAAAGAAAGATAATGGACCACGAAGGTAGACCTAGGGAACTCAGTGACTTATTAAAACATAATTAACATTCATATCATATGAGCCCCAGAAAATGAAAAGAGAAAAGGGACAGAAGATTTATTCAAACAAATTATGGCTGAAAACTTCCTTAATGTGGGGAAAGACAAAGACATCAAAATCCTGGAAGCACAGAAAACTCCCATTAAATTCAACAAAAGCCAACCATTGTCAAGGTATATCATACGCAAATTCACTAAATACACAGACAAGGAAAGAATCCTGAAAGCAGCAAGGGAAAAAAAGTACTTAATCTACAAGGGAAGACAGATCAGGTTCACAGCAGATCTGTCCACTGAAACTTGGCAAGCCAGAAAGGAGTGGAAGGAAATATTCAACATGCTGAACTGGAAAAATACAGAGCCAAGAATTCTTCATCCAGCCAGGCTGTCATTCAGAACAGGAGATAGAGTTTCCCAGACAAACAAAAACTAAAGAAGTTCATGAACACTAAAACAGTCCTGCAAGAAATTTTAAGGGGGGCTCTTTGAGTGGAGGAAAAAAAAATACCAAAAGCAATGAAGACTAGAAGGGACCAGAGAACATCACCAGAAACACCAACTCTATAGGAAACACACTAAATTCATATCTTTCAAGAATCATACTGAATGTAAATGGGCTAAATGCTCTAATCAAAAGACACAGGGTATCAGAATGAAATAAAAAACAAGATCCATCTACATGCTGCTTACAAGAGACTCATTTTAGATCTAAAGATACCTGTAGATTGAAAGTGAGGGGATGGACAACTCTCCATCATGCTAATGGACATTGAAAGAAAGCCAGAGTAGTCATACCTATATCGGACAAACTAGAATTTAAACCAAAGACTGTAACAAGAGATGAAAAAGGGCATTATAATTAAGAGGTCTATCCATCAAGATCTAACAATTGTAAATATTTACACCCCCAACTTGAGAGCACCCAAATATATAAATCAATTAATAATAGACATAAAGGAACTCATTGATGGGGCACCTGGGTGGCTCAGTCAGTTGGGTGTCCTACTCTTGATTTCAGCTCAGGTCATTATCTCAGTGTCATGAGATCAAGCCCTGCATGGAGCCTGCTCCATGCCCAGCTTAAGATTCTCTCTCTCCTCTCCCTCTGCCCCTCCCTGCCACATGCTCTCTCTCTGCTCAAAAAAACAAAAACAAAAAACAAAAAACCTCACTGCTAATAACACAATAACAGTAGAGGACTTCCACTTACAGCAATAGACAGATAATCTAAGCAGAAAATCAATGAGGAAACAATGGCCTTGAATGACACACTGGACCAGATGGACTTAACAGATATATTCATAACATTTCATCCTAAAGCAACAGAATACACGTTCTTTTCAAGTGTACATGGAATGTTCTCCAGAATGTTTTCTCTATAATTTATATCTAAAGGATATTTCTACCCATTTATAAAAGTAAAAAAAAAAGTTAGACTGGGCAATTTGATTGTTGTTAAAATACTGAAAAGCATTACATTTCAGGACTGAGTGGATCTAACTTAAGGGTAATATTTTCACTGTTCTATTAACTAAACAAAACAACTGAAAAATCTTCTATTATAAGACAGTCAGCATTGAACCTTGTTCAGAAGCAACTATTGTCCATTACAAAGAATTCTGTTTTGGAGTTAACTAAACATTACTTTCTCAATTACAAAATGAGATTAATACTTCCTACCTCACAGAATTGAAAAGAGTAAGTTAAATAACATATGTTGTGAAAGTTCACTGAAAATCCTAAAATACTATGCAAATAAAACGAAGAACTAATATTACTCCCTCTCTGGCCTAAATTGTCCCTCTTTCTACCATTGTTAGTTTATAGCTCTGGAAATACAAATTCTGTAAGATTGCACAGGGAACCTCTTTATAAAAAAGTGGAATGATTTTCCACATATGTAGTACCAGCAGGAAGTACTCGTATAAGTATAGCACTAAGCTCTAACACCTGGGCTGCTTCCTATTACTGAACTACATATCTCTAAAAAAAATATGCTGCTACCAGTGTAAACATCCAGTAGCAGAGAAATGCGTAAGTTAAGTCATAGTATACCTGTAAGTATGGAATACTATACAACCATTAAAGTGTTTGGGTGCCTGGGTGGCTCAGTCACTTCGGCACCTGTCTTTGGCTCAGGTCATGATCCCAGGGTCCTGGGATCAAACCCTGTGTCGTGCTCTCTGTTCAGCAGGGAGTCTGCTTCTCCCTCTCCCTCTGTGTATGCATTCTGTCTCCCAATAAATAAATAAATAAATAAATAAATAAATAAATAAATAAATCTATCTTTTTAAAAAAGTGTTTTCAAAGCTCTTCATAACATGAAAAAAGTAACTATGTATATTATATAACTAGTGAAAATGCAGAATACAAAATTACATGTATCTGGGGGTTGAAAAAAGTGAGATGGATTTGTAGAGTGGGAGGTGGCGTAAGGTGTATTTATACTCCATTTTTACTATGTAAAAAAAGTGGAGGCCTAGAGAAAGTGGCCTCCTCTCATCTCTTACAATAAATAATTGATAAATTAAACTAACATTGTACATGCTGTATGATCTCAACATTGTAAAACAAACACACATTAGGAGGATATAGTAGAATGTAGCCAGAAGTTCTCTCTCTGGGTGGTAGGATTATGTGTATTTTTTTCTTTCGTTATACTTTTTAAAATATTGTTCACATTTTCTACAAATAGGCTCATATTATTATTAAAAATATAATTATATTTTAAAAGAATAACTCTAGGCAAAACAAAATGTAATATACAAAGTCTTTAAGAAACAAATTTCCAAAATAGATCCTAAGTAGTATATCAATTCACCAATAAAAAAAATAAACACTTAAATTAAAATCTGGCAATTTAAATCTTACTATCTTTATGCTTCCCATCTCTAAAAAAGATACATGAACATAAACTAGTTTGGGGAATGGAGAGGATAAAATCACTTTCAAGAGATACTATCACAGGGTAGCCCAGTAGAAGAGCATATACTACAGTGATTAGATCCTGGGCTCTGGCATTAGAACTGTACTCAAATATTGGCTTTACCAACTTAATAGCTGCGTGACTTAGAGTATCACTGCTGCTATCATAAAATTGGAATGCCATTTTTACTTTAGAGGACATACACTTTAAACAACCTGGCTAGGAAGAAAACCCCATCTTTTTTATTTTCTCTCTTTTCAAAAGTCCACTTGTTCCAAATTTGGATGTTCATTTCTGAGATAATGTTATTTTAAAATTTATTCATAAATTGAAAGATTTTCATGCACAGAAAAAAATGAATATAGACTGGCTTCCAACACATTCTTACATGAATTCAGGCCATTTCCATGACTTGGATTGAAGTTTATAATCTGAATCATCATGAAGTCAGATTTGGCTCAGTTATCAAATTCCCATTAACATGAGTTCCATTCACAGTTAGTGATTTGTATTAGAAAACAGTGCTAAAGAGGAAGGTCCTTTTGATCTGGCTTAATAAACTCTACCTAAAGATGTGAAGAAATATATCACCTACATATATAATGTTCAACTATAAGCTGTAAATTTTATATTAACTAGAAACTTACCAGATAATTATATCCTAAGTAAGAACACACACTGTCCTCTAAAAGTTCACAGGGAAATGATCAATCCTCAGTTAAGAATTATTTGAGTTCACATGGGATGCCAAGTTAAAGAAATATAGTTACTTCTAATTTTGAATGGCCTAGCTTCATTTCATATTTCCACAATATAGTGATTTATCTTAAAATTTTACCTTAAGAAAACTCCAATAATGTGTGCAGCAATTTGCTACCTTCGGTTAACTAAAATCCTAGGCAAAAGCAGAACATTTTCTCAGGCTTTGTACTTAAGGTATGAGAGTGATCTGGGTAAGGGAGAAATGTGAGGGAAACCTATTCCAGAGCAATGTTTTCAAATTGAGAATCATGATCCATTAATGGGTGGCTTTTGTTTTGTTTGAAGATGCAATGTAATCAGGGAAAAAATGAGAGTGGATAAGTATTTTTAAAATTTTTTTCATGTATATATGTACATGTTATGTTATATGTACAAATGCATATGTGTATCAGGTTGCAAAGTAGAATATATTTCATGTGTATTGTACATATAAAAAATGCTGGACAGATGATGCTCTAGAGAGAAGTCAAAAAGATGCAGGAAGGAGATACTTTTCCACCATGAAGCTATTTCAAGTGTTTTAGAAAGAGAAGACTTGTTATTTTCAATCCTCATGTGAGGTAGGTCTTGTTTCGTGGCCTCCTATCTTTTAAACCTGGGTTCTAGTGTGACATTGCCCAAATCCTCTGCCTTAGCTTCTGCTTGGTTTTCCAATCTAGGGTTATCATCTTCATATTACATCAGTTTCTTGAACTTCAGGCCTCCTCTAATTTTTTTTTTTACTCTAATTTAATCTAAATTCATGTCTACCTCAATCCCACTTGCTCTATCCAATGCCTATTAATATCCAGTTTAACAGGAAATAATTCTTTTTTTCTTGACACCAGAGATGGGCTCACTGGGTCCAGCTGATCATCTTGGATTAATAACAGTTTATAATAAGGGGGAAATGTCCAGAGTTGAGCAGATTATGATTTTAGATAAAAAATTCAGCTTTCTCTATTCTAAAACAGTGTTTAGTCATCTAAACATACTAAATTTGCACAATCAGGCCTTACATAAACTGTTTTAATAATATTCTCTATTTCTTAATTTTACACCAACTAAATTAAGTGTAAACAGTTGTAATTTAGAAAATATTTTATCAGTTATATTAATCCTCTACTTTTCTGCCATCAGTTAGTAATATAAAATAAAGAACAAAGAACACCACATGACTCCAAAAAAATAAGTTTCTATATATACTTTCAAGAAAGGCCAATTACAGTAAAAATGGTCACATAAATATATTTCTAATAGCACAGAGAAATAAGGTTGATTTTCTGTAAAACTTTTTAGTATTAGAATTCTTGGATGCTCATTCCAAACTCTAAGAGCAAGATTAAAGCTTGTTAGTCTGCCAGTAAGACTAAAAGTATGTTTTGGGAAATAAAATATTTTTAGGATAAAATATTCTATTTAGAAACTAGGTCTGACTTCATTATTTATAATACATATTGATAAATATACAATCAATAATTTAATATCCTTAAAATATTTATCTCTGAATATGTTATAGCCATACATCTTATGGCCAAAGGCAGATTATAAGGTGTGCTGTAGGAGATAAACATTTATAGACTCTAATTGGATTTTGATCATATTTCTTTTATAGAGCTAATAATTTGTTATAGTCAACATATTCTGACATCATTAAAGTTATTAATAAGACTTGACCCTTACTGAAGTTAATAATTATGAATTGCAAAAATTATTTGAATTTCATCTGTTTTCGCTTAACAGGTAATTACTATTTCCAGATACTGATACTATGATTAGGCAGAGTGTTTTCACTAAGGCTAAGCCATCATCATCTTATATAAATAGAACCTGATTCATGTACTTGCTAATTTGTCTTCCTGATGTGAACACTGGCCTGTGTTTGATCTTTAGCAAATAGATGTATCTCCTTTTTTCTCCTAAAAATTAAATGTAAGATAACTTGACAGGTAGATAATGTTGCCAGCTTATACAATTCGACATCAGTTTTCTTCTTGATAAACAAGCATAGATCTTTTAAACATAGTGTAAAAGCAGGCTTTAGTTATAACCATTCTATTGATCTTTGCCACACTGTTTCATTTCTCTGAAAAGATGGTGAAGTGTAGTATAAGACTGTGCATGGTATTAACTGATTCATCTTCAGCTTCTGATTCCATAGACAGAAATCATATATGTGCCAGAGGAATAATGTTTGCAGCACAGTTTCCTTTAAAGTCACTCTTGTAGCGGTCCTTCTAAAATTAGAAGATAAAGGTGTAGTGTTGAAAGAGACTGATTTTTAAATGTAAATATTATGGGGTGCCTGGGTGGCTCAGTGGGTTAAAGCCTCTGCCTTTGGCTCGGGTCATGATCCCAGGGTTTTGGGATCGAGTCCCACATGGGGCTCCTTGCTCAGTGGGGAGCCTGCTTTTCCCTCTGCCTGCCCCTCCCCCTACTTGTGCTCTCTCTCTCTGACAAATAAATAAATAAATAAATAATCTTAAAAAAAAAGGCAAATAGTGAAGATTTGAGGAGGTATCTGCTACTTCAAATGCAAAAGCAATAGCACAAAACTACGAGGAAGATGAAAAACAAATGAAACGTGTTATCAACCAGAGAAACCAATAATCCTCCAATAACTGAATTCAAAGGCGTGGAATTTTGTGATCTAGCTGATCAATTCCAAATAGTTGTTCTGAGGAAACTAAAAAAGCTACAAGAAAATAGAGAAAGACAATTCAGTAAATTGAGGAAAACATTACATGAGCAAAATTTAAGAAAGAGACAGAAATCACAAAAGGGAACCAAACAAGTTCTGGAGCTGAAGAAATCAATGAATGACATGAAAAAAATGCAACAGAGAGCATCTATATCAAAATAGACCAAATGGAAGACAGAATAAGTGAGTGAGAGGTTAGGAACTTTGAAGTAACTCAAATAGAGGAACAAAGAACAAAATAAAAAAGTGAAGAAAGCCCACATGATCAATGAGACTCCCATCAAATGTAAATATTTTAGAATAACTGGGATTCCAGAAGAAGAAGGGAGAGAGAAGCCACAAAATTTATTTAAAGAAGCAATAGCTGATGGGGCACCTGGGTGGCTCAATCAGTTAAGCATCTGCCTTTGGCTCAGGTCATGATCCCAGAGTCCTGGGCTTGAACCCCTCCCCCCCAATCAGGCTCTCTCTTAAATAAGTAAATAAGAGCTTAAAAAAAAAATAAAGAAGCAATAGGTGAGAACTTCCCAAACCTGGGGAGAGACTTGCGCATTCATGTTCATGAAGCTAACAGATAAGCCTATTATCTCAAAGACAATTATAATGAAACTATCAAAAATCACAGATAGAAAATCTTAAACACAACCAGAGAAAAAAAGATTGTAACCTACAAACGAACCCCTATTGGGCTACCAGTGGATTTCTCAGAAGAAACCCTATAGGCTAGGATACAGTGGAATGACATATTCAAAGTGTTGAAAGAAAAAAAAAAAAGGCCATCCAAGAATATTCTATACATCAACGTTATACTTCAGATGTGAAGGAGAAATAAAGACTTGCCCAGACAAAAGCTAAGGGAGTTCACCAGCATTAGACCTGCCTTTCAAGAAATGTGGAAACTTCCTCAAGCTGAAAAAAAGATATTAATTAGTGACATGAAAACATATGAAAGTGTACAGCACACTGGTAAAGATAAATACGCAGTCAGATTTAGGAAACTCTAATTCTGAAAAAGAATGGTGTGTTAATCACTTAACTATAGTATAAAAGTTAAAGGAAAAGAGTATTAAAAATAGCTACTATAGTTCATTAACAAATACACAATATAAAAGTAGGTCATTTGTGGGGTTCCTGGGTGGCTCAGCTGGTTAAGCGTCAGACTCCTGATTTCAGCTGGTCAAGATCTCAGGGTCATGAGATCAAGCCCTGTGTTGGGCTCTGTGCTCAGCAGGGAGTCTGCTTGAGATTCTCTCTCTCCCTCTTCCTCTGACCTCTCCAGCACTCGCTCGCTCTCTCTTTCAAATCAACCAATCTTTTTTAAAAAAGAGGTAAATTATGACATCAAAAATATAAAAGAGGGTGGCAAAAGGGTGACATCAAAAATATACAAGGGAGAATTAAGAGGGTTGAGTTTTTGTGTATGATTGAAATTAAGTTGCTATCAGCTTAAAACAGACTATTTTATCTATGTTTTATGTAAGCCTCATGGTAACCACAAAGCAAAAACCTTGGGTAGATTCACAAAAGATAAAGAAAGGAGAAACAGAGGAAATCACCATGGAAAATCACAGAGGAAAACAAAACAAAGCAAGTACAAAACACCCAGAAAGCAACTAATACAATGGCATTAGTAGGTCCTTACATTTCAATCTAGGTTTCCCTTATTTTTGAAAACTCAAGTTAGCATTATGCCACTTCACTTTTACAAAAGACCTATGTTAGTACCTATTTTTATTAACCAAAAGCAACCCAAAGAGGATTTCCATTTTTGTGAAAAAAGGCAAAAGGCAAAAATAGCACTGTGTTTGCTTACAGTGAGCTACTGTAGAGGCAGCATGTACCCCAAGAATGGCACTGCCAAGATCCTTCCCCAGGAACTATACTCAGCATTTCAACATCTAGAGCCATAGCTTTGAATTATGGCTGTGAGCATCTATGCTTTATTTCAATTGGCCTTGTGCATCTATTAGCAAGATGTGTCCTAAAGTACCAGAAAAGAGGTTATTTTTTTAAGTCTGAGAATGCTCAAAAACTTCCCATATATTTTATGATAACTGCTTTGCTTTACAACATTTTCGCTTATGAAAGAACACTCTGGAATGCTCTACTTTCAGATAGCAGGGGGAATCTGTAATTACTCTAAATGTAAATGTACTGAATTCACCAATCAGAAAGCACAGAGTGGCTGGACAGATTAAAAAAAAAAAGGCCCAACTGTATAGTGTCTACAAGAGATTCACTTCAGATTTAAGGACACACACAGGCTCAAAGTAAAGGGATAGAAAAAGACATTCTATTCAAGCGCAAGCCAAAAGAAAGCAGGAATAGCTGTATTTATATCAAACATAATAGACTTTAAGCCAAAAATGGTAATAAGAAATAAGGAAGGTCATGATATAATGGTAAATAGGTCAATTCATCAAGAAGATATAACAATCATAAATATAAATGAGAAATATATATGGTTTTGGCAATGATTTTTGGATATGACATCCAAAGTATAAATAAAAGCTAAAATCAACAAGTGGGACCACATAAAACTCAAAAGCTTCTGCACAGCATAAATCATCAACAAAATGAAAAGGCAACCTACAGAATGAGACTGTAAGTATAGACACTGTGAAACTTTTCATCCTATTCCTTAGATCTTTTACCTGTATTTTCCATCTTGTTGTTTTTCACTGGTTCATTCAAGATGTTTTCTTCTAATCTTTCAGGTCTCTAATTATTTTTTCTGCTCTGCGGAGTTGGACCTTAAGCCTTCATTAAGTTCTTGATTTCAGTTAATGTTCAACACTTTCTTTTAAATTTTTAAGAGTTTCCAATTATGATCTGAAATTATCAGTACTGTTCTTTATTTTCATGAACAAATTAAAGAGTAATGTTAAAATCTGCATCTACTAACTCCACTGTCTTGATCCTCTGTGAATCTGTTCCTATTGACTGTTGTTTCTCTTGTCTTCTTCTTTCTCATGGTTCTTCATCTTGTCTTGTTTTCTCATATGCCTGGTTACTTTTAATGGATATCATACAGAAACAACTGTAAAGATAATTTGGGAAAGTACTGATGCTACTTTTTTCCAGAAAGGATTTATATCTGCTTTGGTAATTGGCTAGATGTACCAGCAACCTCAAATTATCTTAGTTCAGTCAGGAATTGAGATGATTCAAACCCAGGCTTTGGTCCCTAGGGATGCCTGTCTATTTCTGGTTCATCCTTACTTTTATGGAATAATCTGTTAAGATCCCAACTAGTTTTATCAGAGTCTCTCTTTCCTTGACTGGGCCTGAGTTCTAGATTTTATCCCCATAGCTCCATGAGTCTCTCAAAAGCTCTGTCTAGATTCTTAGTCCTTCACTGACCTCTTTAAGAATTGGCAGACAGATGCTACCACTGGGATCATCTCTAGAGGAAAACTGGCTCCAAATGTTGAGCTCACCATTTCTTCCTGGACCTGGGACCCATACTTTTCCACTGCCCAAGTAACTCTCTGATACCTTCAAATATATGTCTTAATATTTTGACCAGCTTTTTTAAAAAATCTGTTCTCAGGAGGGTGAGTTCAAATAAGCTAGTTCCACCATATTATCTTCATCCCATAAGTTTCAATAAGTGATTTTGTATTTTCAACTGTGATTTCCTTTTTTTACTATGAATCATTGAGGCATGCTAAAGTATTTTTGAATTAATAATAAAATAGGGGGCACCTGGGTGGCTCAGTGTGTTAAAGCCTCTGCCTTCGGCTCAGGTCATGATCTCAGGGTCCTGGGATCGAGCCCCGTATTGGGCTCCCTGCTCAGTGGGGAGCCTGCTTCCTCCTCTTCCTGCCTGCCTCTCACCTACTTGTGATCTCTCTCTCTCTCTCTCTCTCTGTCAAATAAATAAATAAAATCTTAAAAATAAATAAATAAATTTATTTAAAAATAAATAAAAAAGTAAAATAGTAACAAAATTTTGTGAGGTCCATAAAATGGTTTCGTATATACTATATCACAACTACATCCTTAGATGATAGTTGACTTATTATCATCATCATCCTTATTTATTAACAGATGGGGAAATTGGGCTTAAAGGGACCTCTGTGGTCATACAGAGGATGAGAAAACACTAATCCCTATTCGATTTTACTATATTTTATTATTTGTTTTCATGTTTATCTCCTATCTTCCCCCTCTAGAAATACAAGCTCTTTGAGTACAGAGGCCTTGATTTTCTTTTTCACTGCTCTATTCATATGGGTTAGAACAGTCAGTACTCAGCATGTGCTGGATGGTCAGTATATATTTTGAATTGATCAAAGTTACAAAAAGAATGAACGGGGGTGCCTGGGTGGCTCAGTTGGTTGAGCATCTGATTCTTGGTTTTGGTTCAGGTCATGACCCCATGGGTTATGAGATCAAGCCCCACAGTGGGCTTTGTGCTCAGTGGGGAGTCTGCTTGAAGATTCTTGCCCTCTGCTCTTCCCCTAACTCGTGCGAACAAACACATGGATTCTCTCTCTCTCTCTCTCTCTCTCAAATAAATCTTGAAAAAAAAAAAGAATGATACGAGGATGATCATCATGGTCTTTTGTGTTGCAATTCTGCTTAAAAACATTCTACATTTATATAGTACTATGCAGTATAAAGTAATTTTAAAATTCTGTATGCCATTTCTGTTTATAACAATACTTGGCAGATTTTATCATCTTCCTCACTTTAGAGTCACAGTGAAGTTAAGGGACTTACTCAGTCACAGAGACAGTAAATGGTAGAGCTGGCACTCTGAATCTCATTCTCTTACTTTAGCTAGAATAAGCCAGGACTATTTCCACTAGATACAGTTAACTCCTTATACTGCAGTGACTTCCCTTGATTATTCACAGGATTGTACACCTGTGGGCATTCAATATGTATGTCAGGTTTCTAATGTTTAATTTATAATGGAAATATCTGTTTGAAAAGAAAGCTGTAGCCTTTAGTTGGTCTTGAAATTTGTGTGTGTAGAGCATAGAACATATTTAAATTAGTAAGGAAATACATGATGGTCAGTCATTGGAGGCCCAACAATGGTTAAATAGAGATTAGAGTACCTGCATTCCATATACATGAAACCTTACTGAAAATAAATAAATTGTGATCTCGACCAGCTTCTAAGTCCACACAGAGCGCAGCTGAATGCATATGAAACAAAAACAGTGTGAGTGAGCTATTAGGAAAATGAGGCATCCTGTTCTTTGTTAAAAAGTTAGTTAAGGGGTAACTTGGTGTCTCAGTCAGTTAAGCAGTTGCATTCAGCTCGGGTCATGATCTTAGGGTCCTAGGATTGAGCCCCCGATCAGGCTCCCTGCTCAGTGAGGAGTCTGCTTCTCCCTCTCCCTCAGACCCTCCTCCCTGCTTGTGCTCTCTGTCTCAAATAAATAAATAAAATCTTAAAAAAAAAGTTAAAAATGAATTAGCATACATTTACTGGAAGCATTAAAACAGGAATAAACAGCTGATGTTATATAATATGACAGTAACACTATACAAAAGAAAAGTTAAAAATATTTAAAATCAAGATCTTACAGACACAGAATCAAGGAGACTATAAAGGACAAATCACTGCTGAGGGAAATAGGACAGCTGGCTATGCTAAATAACCGGGTATTGTTCTTGAGTGATTTTGGACTAAATAAAGAACTTGAAAAAATATGGAATAAAGCAATGCAGTCAAGCTAAGCAGATTAATTTTTTAAAAAATAAAACAGCTTTCTAACATTAGAGCTAATGTGTTAAAAGACTGTATAGATATTTTATAAAATACTACATTACAAAAGATGTAGAATTATTAAATCTGAATCATGCGAACATAAATTTCCTTAAAAAGAATATTTTAAATCTTGGAATAGAACTACCTAATAAAGTAAGACAAAGGGGGAGGTGGTTTCAAATGTTTAAATCTAAAAAGGAACTAACACTGCATATTATAATGGGTAGCCAATTAATGATGAAGGCTTTTATTTATTTATTTTAAAAGAATTTATTTATTTATCTATTTATTTTTACCAAAGCAATGTTATTTTATTTTATTATTTTAATTAATTAATTGTTTAATTAACATATAATGTATTATTTGTTTCAGGGATACAGGTCTGTGAATCATCAGTCTTACACAATTCACAGCACTTACCATAGCACAAATCCTCCCCAATGTCCATATTTATTTTAAAGGAGAGAGACAGCATAAGTAGTAGGGCAGAGAAAGAGAGGATCTCAAGCAGATTCCATGCTAGCATGGAGCTCAATGTGGGGCTCGATCCCAGGACCCTGAGATCAGGACCGGAGCTAAAACCAAGAGTTGGTTACTTAATTGACTGTACCACCCAGGCATCCCATGATGAAAACTTTTAGAAAGGACAATCTAGGCAAGGAACCAAAGAAGAAAGAAAGAAGGGATTAAAACAGTTCTTTCCCTGAGTGTGGTAAGATTTAAGTATTAAGTATGCTTTACGCTAGGGACCTCAAAGCATTGGGAGAACCAGGATCGCTGAGAAAGGGGCCTGAGAAAATAGATGTTTAGGTGTGGCTCGGGTCCAGACTCTGAAGGTGTTGTGAACTTGACAAGTGGGTGTCTTACATAAACCAGCCATTCACTAGGGAGGAAAGCAGAGAAATTATTAGGTAAAGGGCATGGACACCTCCACAAAATGTGCCTCTGACTAGAGTAACTTACCCAGAAACTCATGAGCAAGACTAATATGGGTACAGATCTATCAGAGGACACAAAAAATATAATAAAGAAATGCTTAAGGTGAGATTCAGAGAAGAGAGCAATGGATAGAAGAGGGAATTAAATCATATTATATTTGATCATAAAGGTTGTGGTTTGTATTTATTTGTTTATTTTTAAAAAGATTTCATTTATTTATTTGTCAGAGAGAGAGACAGAGACAGAGACAGAGCACAAGCAGGGGGAGCAGCAGGCAGAGGGAGGAGCAGGCTCCCCACTGAGCAAGAAGCCCAATGCAGGACTTGATCCCAGGACCCTGGAATCATGACCTGAGCTGAAGGCAGACAATCAATGGATGAAGCCACCCAGGCATCCCTGTGATTTACGTTTAAAAAAGGGGAATGTGGATTAGAATCATACTGGTGGGTTTGTGTACTGGCTTTACCACTTACTAGCCATGGAGCAAGTTATAAGCACTCTCTGTGCCTTACTTTCCTATCCTCCCTATAGTACAGGGATAATAACAGCAAAAACTTCATAGAGGTAATGAGGATTAAGAGAGTTAAAATATGTACTTAGAATATTGCCTGTGATCCCTTCTTCCTTTCAGCTACTTGCACTTTTTATCCACAACTTTGCCAAAGGATTGACAACAACAATAAAAAAGATGAAATTAGTGCTAATTTGTTTTACTTGTCAATCACATGTGGCAAAAGGTTTGATGAATTTCAACTTAAATAAGATTTAAGGATTGCTTTAAGTCATCACTTGACTACCTCATATTGTGTTCATATTATCACTGTCCACCATTTCCATAAATAATTTAGACTGGGTTGCCTAATTTTTTTAAAAAAAAAATATTTGAAGTAGAAAACTAATAGATGGGTAGAGCTATTTTGAATAAACACAAGGGGAAAAAGAATTGAAAGCTGCTATACTTATGGCACAAATAAGAAATTCATATTAGAGAGAAGTCAAAATACAACACAAGACTATTATGCTTATAAGTAGATTTAAAACACAATTAAAACCCTTAAATACTATGTTAAATATAAAAATAAAATACAGAAAAAACTAAGCAGTTTTGCTAAAGCAGGCAATACCAAACAAACAAAAAACCCAAAAGGATAAAAGTTGAAATGAGTTCTAATTACATATAGTCAGAACATTTTCAAACACATATTAAAAAAAAAGAGAAGTTGAAGTCAAGCATTTATTATGTCAAAGAATAAGGAAGAAAACAGAACTGAAAGATTTAATACTATTCATTTTTCAAAAAATATAATCTAGAATTAGGAAAAAAAGTACTTATTTTTAAAGAAGGAAACTATAAAACCTAAACTTTAAATATTCAGTTAATTTTTTACTAAATAATGTAACCTTTATAAAACTCAACTTAAATGGAAAGTTAGAGACTGAATGGTTCAAGAAAGAGGATCCATACCAATGTACTAGTGATACTCAATAACTGAAACACAACAGAGCTGTGTACTGACCATGAAAAGTACTCTGGGCTCCCATTGTTTCAAGGGTAGAAGGTAAAGTAGTTACCCTGGACAAGTTTTGGTGAAAAGCCTGACTTTATCTTGACTACATACTTCCAAACGTAATTATGATACTGATTTAAGAATACTCAAAGGAAAGGACTGCATAATAGAATGTTATTTGCAAGGCACAGATCTTGCTATGCTAATACAATAGCTCTTTGAGATAACAGAGAATGGATAAAAGAAGCTGGGCAGATAACATTTATCTGCATTTTAACAATGCTTTCAACTCCGTGCTGCATATCAGCATGCTGAGAAATTAAGAGATGAATTGTATAAATGATGTAATAGAATGAATTACTAGTGGCTTATAGATTGGAAATATAGGATTATTTTCTCTTTCAGATGCAGAAATATATATACATACACATACAGATGTTTCTGAGTTTTCAGTCTTTAGCTAGACTAATTATATGAAATAAAATAAATGCAGTTTATATACTAATCATTTTCAGTTAATTTGACAGCACTCAAGTATCTAGACAACACATATAAAATTTTGGAAGCAAACAACAAAGAATGAAATCAGTGTCATATAGGTTCTTTTACTAGTAGAATTTTTCTTCAACATTTGTGGTAATAATACTCCTATGACTTTTGAATGCACATAAAATTCAGTGAGCTTAGGTAAAGACTTAATAAATCCATTAGCAAATATTGATAGTATTTTGAAATTCCTTGCTTTATTTTTGAATTGCTATAATTCTTTAGTGAAATAGCCTAATGGATGAGGTCTTATCTTAGAAGAGACATAACAAAGTTCAGTTCTACTTTCAGTGAGGTTATTTAAAATCAACTGCAAACTTAAGTAATTTAAGCATGGATTTAAAAGAGCAAAGGGTAAATTGGTCATTCTTTCATTCATTCCATAATTAAGAAACTGAGTATTTATTATGTGCTAAGCATCCTGGACACTAAATCCTTCACAATCCTAGAGTTTATACTCTTGTCAAGATGACAGACTTATAAAGATGCTAATTAAAACAGCTATAATTAGAGGGATGTGCTTTTCAAACACTTTCCAGGTACTGAAATGGAAGAGGTTACTGTATATCACAGACTAAGTGCAAGGTCAGTTTGACTTTCTGAATGTTTAAAGGAAAGAAGTACTTTTAAAAGAATTACAATATAACGTTAAAGTATCTGTAGTTACTTAAGAAATTCTTAGTATTTTAAAATGTTTAGAAGTGATTTAATGAAAAAAAAGAGACTATTACAAATACCAATTATCGCTATGTAAATGAGGGGTCCCACAGTATTTAAAAAGTTTGTCTTACTAGGGCAAGCATTCATATTATATATTTTTCATAATAATAAATCACCCAGCAATTTCAGTATCTGTGGTTACCACATCAGTGCCATCCTTCCTCAACTGCTCATGACTCCAATTAAGATCTGAATTAATGGGATTATACTAATAACTACTATAATATATATTCACTTGGTTGGTAATAAGTACCACACTTGTAATTTACAGTACCACTGTGTCTTATAAGGGCTAGTATGTTATTAATTAGTTACATTGATCAGAATGCCACATAATATAGCTGTGCTAAAATATTATAATTTGCTTAGGCTACTTTGCATCTAGTACTGTATTTATTTTTTCTACGGGTGACCATAAACATCACTGAAATTAGACAGACTGTTTCCACTAACAATGCCAAAATGTGCACTTCAGAAGGCCAAAGGAAGAGAATTCTACTGAGAATTCTTGCCATGGGAATTCACTTGTTTTCTTATTGTGCCATAAAATTAGTTGATCTAGGACAAAAGCATAAAGTCAGGACTTATGGGGGTCAAATAGGGTAAGAACACTATCCATTTTATGTATAAATTAGTCCACATTTAGTTTGAATCTGCTTATTTGTAGGGTTCTATAACCCAAATCTAGTTTTTGTTGTTGGTGGTGGTTTTTCCTTGCTTTGGGGCTGTGGCTCTAACACAAGGCTTTTAAGCCTTCCAAACTATCACACTCAAACATTTTAAGTTTGACAGGATCTCAGCTTCCACTGTAAGTTGGGAGTGCAATAGTTTTTTGTTGTTGTTGGTTTTTTTTCCTGGTTGTTATAGTAAAAGATATACTAAGATAAAAATTACAGTTTTCAGATTTAGACAATAGCACTCAAAGCCAATATTTTTGGAACACATTATCAGGCTTCAGTTTCTTGAAAGCTCACAGAGGAAATAGTTACTCTGCTAATTAGCCAGTAAAGTGACATGACTGTCAGTCCAAGTGGATCATCAACTTAACTCACTCAGAAAGATTTGCCTGGATCTTGCTTTCAGCACTGTATTTACAAGAGTATACCTAAAGCCTCTGTGAAGGAAAATGTAAAATACTCACTCACATAAATCATAGCAAACTAAAGGGGAAACAAAAATTTGTTAAGGGAGATAAAAATGTATTAGACTTCTTTGTGTAATATTTTTGGGTGTTGGCTTTAATGTTTTAACAGAAAATATTTAATCTATAAAAATTCTGACATGAATTTCTTAATTTGAATTATGATAGTTTCTGACATTTCATACTTTATTGTTCCCTTTTAACAGCTTTTTAAAGTATTGTTGACAAGGGGACTTTCCTTCATCACTGCTAAAATATTTCAAGATGTACATATAAATTCAACCCATTTCTATGACTGATTTTGATGATTTGTTAACTTTATAAAGTCAGAAGGAAAAAAACTAGTGCCAGCTCTACTTCATAATTTTACATCTTCCCAGTTTCCCCAAAATATATACTAGGATGCTTATAAACTAATCTTAAGCTAGCAAACAATAATTAGTATCTAAGACATTGAATATCGTGTGATTTTATGTCAGAGTTTAGGTTTGTGAAGTAGCATGAAGTATCCCCCAAGGCATTTGATTAGAATATGGTTTACCCAGGAAATGAAGACAATCACGCCAAATAGTTATTCCCCAATAGAATGACCGCTTTGGGACAAAATGAACACATGCCTTTACCTTCCTCCTTTCTTCTCTTTGCCTCTTCTTCATTTCTTTCTTTTGCTTTCAATGCTTCATCAGCTTTTGCTGAAATAAAAACAATGGAATTGCTATACTTATTTTATATCTATATCATGAAACATTGAAAATATTGGGGAAAAGGAAAAGAAATTCATTGCATATTTTTTGTGACATGGAAGAAAAAACCAAAATGGTTGAAAATCTGTAATAAACCTTTTACATTTATTTACAATATTTACAATACTTATTTAGAATCTTTGAAGCTTAGTTCAAAATAATCTCTGTATGAAAAAGAAAATGAATTTAAGCAACATAAAGTTTAAATGATGGTATATGAATTGGGAATAACTGTTGGTCATTAAAAGTAATCTGATTTTTGTCAGTGCAGTGCATCTATTTTAAACTTTGGGGGAAACTTCTTAGGCTACAATTCACATTTTAAATATAAGAAGCTTGCAGTATCTCTGGAACAGTATTAAATTAGGTAGCATATTATTTTTTTTCATTGCATATCATAGTAGCAGTTCTTTATTCATGTTATGACAGCATTTGGTAAAAAGAATCTTTTTCCCTCTAGAAACCTCTTCCCTTATTACTTAATTATCTACTAGTTGCTCAACTGCAGGGGTTTTCAAACACTTTACTACAGATGTTAAAGAAGATTAAAAATATACAGCACAGTAACAAGGGACTATCAATATACTCTGTAAATTAATTAAATTTCTGTTCTAGCACATCATTTATTCCAAAGCATTAATGTCTCAAAGGAGCGATTCTCCTTTATTGCCAGCTCACTGCCTGATGAGTGAACTAAGTGAAAATAAGTCTCTAATAGCATTATAGTTGATGAAATATTAAGTTAAAAAAGCATTGCCTCGTCAAAAAAAAAAAAATCAAACTGTGCCAGCATTAAACTTTGGATGAGCCTTTATTATGATGATAACAGCAATATAAACTGTGATTTAAAAAATAAACATGCTCTTCAGTTTTTTTGCTGCATATATTTTTCCTATGCAAAACCAACATATTTTTTAGAAGTATAAAACCTGGCTTTTAAGGGGAATTAAAAAATACACACCACATATATAACTATTTTTCTTCAAAGTTTTATTTTTCTTCACCATCAATATTGACACTTCCTTAAAATAGAAAACTTATATAATAGTGCTGTGAAGTGCTATATCCAATTACATAGACATCTGTTTCCATTTACAAGCTTTAATACATACTTAGACTGCATTTAAAGTCATGAAATATTAAAACTTTTATGCCGCTCTGTATCATTGCAAGAATCTATTAAATTAGATAATAAAAACAAACCACCAGTAACTCTAAAGACTTTTACTTCATTTACACTTTATTCTCCCTGGTAGAAGGACAAGGATAATAGAAATTCCATTTAAATTCAATTTTGGTTATATGTGTAATTGTAGATATACCCCTTGAGTCATGTAAAATGCTCAGCTTATGTTTCTTTCAAATTATCCCGCTCAGATTCACATTCTACTCCTTACAACCATCTTCAATATGTATTAGCCGAGCTCATTAGACTGAAATTTAATAATGCAAACATCAGGTGGATTTCAAGAACCTCCATTAACAACGTAAGATGGATTGCTTATATATAGCTCTTGGGCCAACTGGGCACAATTTAAATTCAATAAACTACCCTGCCTAAATCTGATTTATCTATTTCACTATGCCAGTTTGTCCTTTCTTACTGATTTGTTGCTATACATGGACAATTCATTGGAATATTGTTTTATATATATTTTTTAAACTGCAAATGGCTCTTACGCTGTGGTTAAATATTTTATGTAATGGAGCTTCATGCTGTCAATCAAGATTTCCAAGTGTGTGTGTGTTTGTGTGTGTGTGTGTGTGTGTGTGTGTGGTGTGTGTGTATAAATAAAAAAAACCTCTTTGAATTATGTCAAAGTAGCATAGATAATAATTAAAAAAGCACACACTTGAAAATTTTATCAATAATCAACATGCTCTCTACAAAGAATCTGAATGAATTCACTCAAAGAAAATTCATTTATTCAAATTGAGTCATTAGGATAAATCCCTCATCGATTATTAAGGGAATTTGAAAGAAACTTATTTTTTCTTTCCAACTGCTTTCTGATATTATTTAAATGTGAATAAGGAAGCATGTATAGTCATTTATACATGATTTAGTTTATCCTAAATTTTTTAGTATTTTCTAAAAGATGGCAATCCCACTTTACAGATGGGGATACTGAATCTCATTAGATGTACAACAAAATTTGAATCAAAGAACACAACTGGTAAGTGGTAAGATGTATTCTTATGATTCATGATCATTCCCTTTGGACTTTACATCAGGATCTACCTTAAAGCACAGCATTTACCAAAAATACATCTCCCACTAACCTTATATACAACTTCCAGTCCCTTGGCTCTTCCAAATTCCCCCCAGACTTGACAGTCCTCTCTAGGCTCTGATTCCCTCCCTATACCACCTGACTCCCAAGACAACCATTTCAACTCCACACATACTAACACCCTCATTGCCCTGATTCCTTTGTTGTTTTGCTAAACTATCAACACATCTAACCTTTTTTTTTTTCTATTTTTGCTCCAGAGACTCCCTACAAAACAGTATTGTAAATGTTATTTATTGTTATTATTATTATAAACAGTAATCTAAATGTTATTGGCTCTATGAAAAAGCAATGATTTCGAAGTTAACATGGATCCTTCCATGTTGCTCATCTTTCATCAACATCCAGAGTTGGTTTCCAACCTCATTTCTCAAAATTTACTACGCTTTCTCCACAACAAGTGCCAATAACCTCATATCAGCTTCCCTGGCTCTCATATTTTTTCAGCCTCACCTCTAATTCACCTCCAAACTTTTATGTTCATCAATCTTTACTTTTTCACTTTTTTCAGAAAGCAAATCCATTTAGTTGTGCTTTAGAATCTAAACCTTTCCATATCCTTTAGGGTTTTTTTCTGCTTAAGATTCAAACTCCTCACTCTTTCTTTATTCTCAGACTAAAAATACATTCAAAGTCTCACAAATCCTGTACAATATTTACTCTTCAACCAAGTTACTGCTTTTTCTTGTTCCTGTTAGATTTTGCCTCCACAGTTTTTGCAAAATGGCCCCTAAAAATTCTACAGTAGCCAAATCTACTGGTTATCTCAGTCTTATCCTTACAGTCTCCCCTTTTTAAAAAACTGCTAACCTTGGGTGCCTGGGTGGCTCTGTTGGTTAAGTGTCTGCCTCTAGCTCAGGTCATGATCCTGGGGTCCTGGGATTGAGTCTCCATCAGGTTCTTTGCTCAGCTGGGAGTCTGCTTCTCCTTCTGCCCCTACCCTGCTTGTGCTCCCCACCCCAAATAAATAAAATCTAAAAAAAAAACCCCAAACTGCTAACCAACCACACCTTTGCCAAAAATCTTTGTCAACCTTTTTTCGCTGTAGTCTCTTTTACTCACTTTTTACTTCTTGGAGTTCTGTTCTTAGGCAATTTATAGAAGGTCTAAAATGTAATCCATATGTCTGTCGTACGTAGCTCCATTTCTGGTTCCCCTCCTGATCATCAGAACTCTTTTTCCAATTACTTCCACATAGATATTTCAAAACCATGTCCATGATTGAACTCTCAACCTTTCCCCTTTCCCTCCAACTTGATCCTCCTCCCTTGGTATTTCCTATTTTCTTTCAGGTTGGAAATCTTTGTGATACTCCTCTCCAAATCTTATCCTTATGCAGTACATCTGATCGGCTAGGAGTTCCATCAGCTTCTACTGCACACATTAGCTCTAGAATTTATCTAATCCTTTCCCTTTTCATTGCCAATAATCACGTTCCGGGCCTTATGTCTTTTCACTTTGAAAAAGAAGGGACTTTCTATTTGATCTTTGTACTTTTAATCCTATTCCCTCCAATGAATCCTCTATATTACCACCAGAGCAAGGAATGTGTTCCTTGTTTTGTATCCCTAGCAACAAGCACAGTATCTAGAACCTAGAGATGTTCAATAATTGATAAGTGAATGAAGGTACTACTCTAAAACACATATATGATCATGTTACTCCCTGCTAAAACTACCTCTGAAGGTGCCCTGTTGCATATATATATTCAAATCCTATTTCCTTATCATACCATCTAGAGCCTTTCACTGTCTAATCTCAATGTAACTTTCTGGCCTCATCATTTACCACTCCTCCTTCACTGCCTCAGGGATGCATGGCCTCCCTGGGCCTCACTGCCTTTTGTTTGTATTGTCATGCTTTTGTTCTTGCTGGTGTGCCCATCTCACTTTCTTGCTGAGAAAATTTTATTATTTTATTAAATTAAAATTTTATTATTTTATTTTATTAAATTTTATTTTTTAGAAAAAGTTTTAGAAATGTCACTCTCTTCTATGAAACCTTCTCTGATCAATATCCCTTGTTTCCAAGTGGATCTGATTGCTCCCTCCTTTCTCCTTAGGCATTTTAATACCTTCCTTATGGAATACACAATACTTTGTGCCTTCATTAGAGGAAACAGTCAACTCCTCGAGAGGATGGCATATAGTGGGGAGAGTAGTGCTTTCCTGACGACTTGCATCACACTGTGGTATAAGCAAAAACCAAATTTATATTGTCTTAAAGGAGCTGAAATTTCGGAGTTGTTTATCACAGCAGTTTGTGCACCTTGTCTAATACATGAAGTGTTTGATGAATGTTTCCTAAACAAATAATTAAAAGGATTTAAAGTCAACACAAATATTATGCTGTTCTTTTAAAGTGAAGTCTCCTTTCAGAAAAGAAATCCTCCATGCTGTTCGATTTTGAAGATCGGAAAAGCAGCTGCAGAGGTGGTGTGGGGCTAAAGAGAGAAATTATTCAGTATGTGTAGTTAACAGCATATTACCAGAATTTATTCTCATCTTTACTAACCACAGGGATATAGCTTTTTAGATCATTGTAACTGTTGGCTTAGATTTTAAATGATTTGGGGAGGTGGCTTATATACCCTATGAGAGGAAATCGGTTGATTGAAGAATTGGAAAAGACTGACAGGGTATCTAACTCATCTCCTACTTCCAGACAGGACTATAGTAATATTCCGAGAGAAAATCTTTTTGTAAGAGTTTAGCAACCTGCATTTGCAAGTTCTTTCCTATCTGTAGCCCAATCTCTGACACCGCACCATCATGAATAGACCAGAAATGTCAAGGAATTCTTAAAAAACAGAAAGCAGATGGGATCAGACCTATGGAAAAATGATTAGATGAAATCACAGCCCAATCATATTCAGAAGACTACAGAAACGTGGGAGAAGTTCCAGGGACGCTTTAATTTTAAACTCAGTGAGGACCGAAATAGGTGGTAGGACTGAGGTGTGTGTCAAATGGGGAATTATTATTAAAGCAGCTGAACAACGGCAATACCCCCTCACTGTGATAAGTGGGGGTATAGGTAGTGTTTGACCACAGGTTAAAGCAATGAGCGTAGGAGGCATGAGGCCCAGTGAGGCAAGAGTTGGTTAACTACTAACCCCTCTAAAAGGGATGATAAGCTACTAATATGTCATTACCAGCAATACCTCTTGCCCCCGACACAATCAAAGGACACTGGGTATAATGAGCTGAAATAGTAGGATTACAGGTTCTGTCGAATATAAAGATGAACGGTCAACCTGGAATTACCAGACATTCGAGGAAAACCAATCCCTTGAGATAAAACTAGCAAAACCAATATAACCAACAATAACACTCTAAAGAAAACTACACAAAGGAATGAGAGTTAATAAAGCAAACAAAAATTTTTTGGAATCAGTGTGCATAATATCCTTAAAGTGATCTGAGAAGATACTGATTGCTACTTGGAAATTAAATTTTGATCATCAAATTAGAACTCCATACTTAAACTGAAGCGCAGAATGGATATCCATTCAGCTATATAGCTGAAGACTAAATGAGTGTATTAGAGGAGCTCTTACCAAGGAATTTTCCCTGAATGTAGTAGAAAAGAACAAAGAGATATATGCATAAGAGAGAAGAGATGACATCATCATTATCGTCATCTAGGTTAACATTTACTGAAGGCTTATATGCACCTTTATGTTTATATATGTGTGTGTATTTCACTTAATTCTCAAATTGACTCTATCCTCATTTTACAGACCAGGAAACTGAAGCATAGAGAAGTAAAATAACTTTTTCAAGGTCATAGAATTAGAAGCATAGAAGAAAGACCCATATGTTCCAACAACTATCTAAGAAGATATTGTGAAATAATAATAAAGCTATTAAAAGAACTGAGATAGACTCATATGTATGGAAAGATCTTCAAGGCAGATATTAAGCAGAAATGGCTGGCTGAATAACAATATATAGCATGATTACATTTACTAAAAATAAAATACATGAAAATATATGTAAATGCACAAAAGGAGACAGTAACTATGCATGAAAAACCCCTAATTTATCTGCCTCAGCTCAAGAGTGGCAGAGCAGAGTTTCTATCTAAATCCAACAGGTTCTTTATATTATTATCTTTATTTTATTATTTTATTTTTTAAAGATTTTATCCATTTATTTATGAGAGACAGGGAGAGAGAGGCAGAGCAGGGAGCCTGATGCAGGACTTGATCCCAGGACTCTGGGATCATGACCTGAGCCAAAGGCAGACGCCTCATGGACTGAGCCACTCAGGCACCCATATATATGTACTCTATTATTCCATCTACAAGGTTAAGAATATTAGTCTCTTAAGATGCTAAAGTTCTGTGATTTTTGTGATACTTCACTATAAATTTTGGAGCCCAGAGAGAAATGTTTCAGTTTTTATAATTCTTAGTGTTTTTCACACTACCACTAAGGAAAGGACCAACACATAAGGTATTTCGTAGGCATTGTGTCAAAATATTTAAGCAATGATTGTAAAACAGGATAATATGTAATCAGGACACTACTATTATATCCAGGATTGCCCGTCCCGTCCTTCACATGTGTACATACTTTACTGGATTAGTCATCAAAATACATTTAAGAAAATTTTCTGATATTCTTTCCTACTACATTTACCACGAATGGCACATGTCTATTCAGTTTAAATGTTGTCATATACTTTTTAAAAAGTGTGAAGAAAAGAGATACAATATAAACAATAAGGTTTCATTTCCTAAAGAATTTGGAGTTTTTTATCTAGGTAAGTTATTACAATGCATATTTTATTGATGAAGAAATAAAGAGCTCAAGAAAGTTAAATAATTAGCCAGAGGTCAGAATAATAAAGATACAGAACTTGTGAATTCTAGTGATTGTGCTGTCTTAGCTCAGCTTTGCCACGATCTTTCGAGAATTTGATGAAAAGGAGAGAGTAATAATAAGTGTCTGCTGGAAGAGGTAACAAAGGTCTAAATACTCAGTAAATTTGCCAAACCTAGCAGCCTATCTGGTAGCAAGTTACTATTTTGTGGTATTTTTAAGACTTTAGCAAGACAAGTGTCATTGTTAGTAGAGAAAACAACTTTGATTAAGAGTCTAAAACACACGTAGTGGTCTTTGTTATATGGGAGGACATTTTTAAAGATATGTGACAAATGGCATAATTTTGGATCAAGGATGGTGTATATGCTTCAAAGTAGATAATTCCAGATTTAATAACTTGGTTGATGAAACCATGAAAATTTTGAATTCAAGCAACTGAAATTACTAGAAAAGCCTGATTTTTCTTTACATATTTAAAAACAGCAACCCCCAGAGATTTCTAAAGGTCTAGATGTGAACTTAAAAAAAAAACGAGAAAAAAATTTAGAGTACTAAATTTGTATTAGACAAGAAACCGTTCAGGATGACTGTCAGAGAAAAAAAACACATATAATATGAAAAATGTAGTGTTAAAAAAACATCCTAACAGGCCATGATCTTTCTTTCTCAGATATTTTTGCTGGGTTTTACCTACAGTTTTTGCACTTCTCTAGATGTCAGTACAGTAGAAAACCTAAAAACTCACTAGTAACACTAACAAATTCATTTATAAAGTGACATGTGAATATGGCTGCTGCTTCTGCCTATTTATAGATTATATAAGGATGGTCATAATATTCGCTCACCCTGGTGCCTCTGCATCCTTTGTGCACATGGCACAGAAGTGAGATCTATCCGTTCTAAGTTCTTATTCCTTATCAACTCGTGCCATTAATAGTAGCAATACAAATGTATACCTAAAAACGTTTAATCATATGTGACGTTTGAAATGATTATTCTGAATCTACCTCAAACACCAGAAGAATCAAGTCACTATAACCGAAAAACTATTTTACAAACATAAAATTCCAATTATGGCATAGACACTGCAAAAAGAAAAAGAAAGTGGTTGTTCATTATTAATAAATGCTCTAAAATATTAATTTTTGCTAGATCACTTTATAAGGATTTTTTTCATTAGTTCCTTCATCTGTCCATCAAAATGGATTCATAAGAAAATATAAAAGAGGTGACATGGAAAATTCTCCAGCAGAATACTGTACCCTATTCACTGAGCTAAGTGCTGAGGATTGAGAGATGAAGACTAGAAGGGGAAACGTAAAAACAAACAAGTAAATACATGTATACAGATGCTTTGGAAGTAATGAAGAGGACATGGTCAGGGAAGGCTTCTAGGAGAAAGTGATACTTGAGCTGCCTCTTATAGAATAACTAAATGCTAGCCAGGAGGAAAGGCCAATCACCTGGGTCATGAAGTCTTCACGAACCAGCACAGTTACATTTTTCTTTTATTTTATGGTTTAATCCAGTCCTGATGGGCCATAGAATAAACACTAGAAAGGAGAAAGCCAGGAAGTATGCTGTCATAGAGTCCAAGGGACATTTAACCAAAGACAGTGCTCGGTTCCCACAGGGGACTATTTACTGTCAGGGAGACCTTATCTTTTCAAAATGACCGTAAGTCAAGAATGAAATCGCACTACAAATCATATGCAATGCAGTCAAATTCTCAGAAAATCATAAATACCTAGAACTATAAGGAAATTCAGAGATTCTCTGGCCTAGCATTATACATAGCATGTTCCGCAGAATACTAATTCTCCATGATTCTCTATTTAAACAAATTCCCACAATGGAATAAGACTGGGCAACACAACATGGACTGACTCCTCCCCGCTCATGGAAAGTCATAATACTCATTGACAAACTTAAAGCTCTACAATATTCTGCAGTTAAAATCCTGTTTAGCTTAACCTGTGTTTCTCAACTTTATATTACCAAAGAACCATTCTTTTTTGATATAAGTAAACAAAGAATATACTTTGGGAAATGCTAATCTAGTCTAATGTTTTCACCAACTTATTTTAATTTTTTCTCTAACTCAGATTCTAAAATGTATAAAGATATCTCATCATCTAATTTTTTATAAAACCCTCCCATTTAATAGTTGGGAGACAGTAACCATTACTTCCAAAGCATAATTATAGTATAGTTGACAGACAATGTTACATTAGTTTCAAGTGTACAACTTGGTGATATGACAAGTTTATACATTATGCTATGTATAGCTACCATCTGTCCCAATGCATTGCTATTGCAATATGATTGACTGCATTCCTTATGCTCTGTTTTTGATTCCCCTGACTTACTCATTCCATAACTGGAGGCTGGTTATCTCCCTCTTCCCCTCACCCATGTGGCCCAACTTTCCACCCCTGCCCTTCTGGCAACCATCAGTTTGTTCTCTGTATTTATAGTTCTGATTCTGCTAAAGCATAATTATTCTGAAGTCCAGAAGTGGTTTTGTATCATCTCATGCTTAAAGTTATTATATAACTCAGCAGACCATTTACATTTGTTTCTGCAAATTGTTAAAATAGTAGTAAAAAATGGTGGTGATGTTTAAAAATTGATTCAATGCGAATGACAAATGGGAAACTACAAAATTATATATTTTTTAATTCATCCCTTCTTTAAGCACCAATGTGCTTAAATTGTTGCTTAAGCACCAATGTGCTCAAATGTTTGGAACATATTGCATGATTTGGGTTTGTTTGCTTTTACATAAAATTCCCTTTTTATACTCTGTAATAGTTTCCAAAGGAAAAGCTTTTTCTTTCACTATTTTATCCTATGCTATGTCTTCCGGATTTTCTCTTAATTCTTATACCCTTAAGTGGGTTTAAAGAGTATCCAAACTTGCCAGGATTACTTTACATGCCCTTTCTTTTTGTTCTATCAGAGAATTTTCTATGTTATTTATTTAAAAAGCTCTGATGATCGGTTTCACTGCTGAATGACACACTAAGTATGTCCAACAGATGTGCAGCTGTACCTAAAATATCTTAATGCTCTTCACTGGAATAGGTATTTTTCTTCTCAGTGTTCCTACAGAAATCCATGAGCATTCCAGTGGCAAAGAAAGCATCAAATAGATCTAGTTACAATTTAAGAGAAAAAGTAGATAACTAACAGATTTTTTAAAAAATTTGTAAAGTCCTATAGCCCTCTGGCCATGCTTATATTTTTCTTCTCCAATTGTGTTGATATCTGATGCTTACCCAATGTCCCATTCCATAACCTGAATAAACTGCTTAGCCACAGTAATTAGGATGTCATTAACTAAAATCTAAGAATAAAAGGTAAAAAAAATTGAAAACAATCCAATGAAAACAACATTGAGATACAGAACTGCTGTGATGTCTAGTCTCAAAAAAAAAAAGGCAATACTACATTTTTTTCTTTTTTACAGAATGCTGATATGGAAAATAAAAATAACTTCATCCTCCTGTGTTCCTTTGACTTATTGCACATCCATCAACTAGATGTCAGGTTGAAGTCAGCTGCCCACCATTATAACCCCCATTCCAAGAAAGATGTTTCAGCATTTTAGAAAAACTCTGGGGTTTGGAGTTCCAGAATTATTCTCTTTGAAAGGAATCAAATTGTAGACTTTGCTAAGTAATTTGTAATGCTTATTCTTTTCAGTAACTTCAAACACACTATCAATACCATATTTTTAAAAAGTAACTAAATGTAAGCAATACTTTTGAAAATAAGAACCAAAGTCTGGATTGACAATGCTTAATTATATATGACAGAAATCAAGGATGAAATGCAATGATTTTCCATATAAAAAACATTATGCCGTATTTCTTTTCCTAATTTTTACTTTATTCTTACATTACAAAGGGTGTTCTTTCAGAAATTAGAATTATATATTCTTATTTATGCTATTCATTTTCACGGCTTCAGTTCTTGAAGAGAAAACAAGAAGTGACTGACTACTGTGTGTCAGTCACTGTGCTAAGCACTTTCAGATACAGCTATTTCATATAATCCTCAAAAAGTTTCAATGCAGAATCAATAAATGTAATCATATCAATAAAAAGATAAAAAATCACATGATCATCTCAATAGATACAGAAAAAAGCATCTGACAAAATATAAGACCATTTTGATTAAAAACCAAATTGTTTGTTATAGAACAAACAATTGTTATAGAAGGAACATACCTCAATATAAGAAAGGCCATATCTGACATACCCATAGGTAATATACTCAATGGAGAAAAATGGAAAGAGTTTCCTCTGAGATCAGGAAAAAGACAAGATGTGGTGTATATACAGAATGGAATATTATTTAGCCATGAGAATGGAGGCCACCGTGCCATTTGCAACAACATGTATGAGCCTATTATGGTAAGTGAGTTAAGTCAGACAGAAAAAGACAAGTGATGCATGATATCACTTATATGTTAAATCTAAAAAAGTCAAACCTGTAAAAAAAGAAAACAAAACGAAAAATAAAATGGTGGATACCAGGAGTTTGGGGTTGAGGGATAAGACTGATGGTGTGTAAACACACAAACTTTAAACCAGTAAAAAAGCCATAGAAATCTAATGCATAGTATAATGAAAACAGACAATAATATTATAGTATAATGATGTAATGTGAGAAGTATTGCTTCAAGGGCAATCATATTATAATATATATACATATCATAGTAATAGGTTGTACACCTTAAATTTATAAAATGTAGCATATCAAATTTATCAAATAAAAAAAAGTTTCAAAGAGGCTTAATTTGCTTGAGGTTACATACTTAATAAATGAGTGAATCCAGAATTGTAACAGGTCTGTCTGCTCTTCTCATTATGCTATAATGACTTAAAAAACTGTGGAAATAACTGTATAATATAAATCTAATTCTACTAGTGCTTCTAAATATAAAGGATAGTTAATTTTTTTAGTTAAGATTTAGTTATTAAGTCAGAAAGTCATAAATGAAATGCTATTATAAAATAACTATGAGATAGTAAATAATTTGGGGTGAAATTGCCATGCTATTAATAAAGATTGTGAAGTTGATTGCTTTATTTCAGGAATATGAAATGCTCGATACTTAAGTACATGCCATGATTTTGGTTGCCTCAACTTGAGAGACTCATCATTTAAGTCTGAGGCCAATAGCTGGATTTCAGTGCTTTAGCACATACATCTCTATACTAAAAATGCTAACACTTCTGATAAAATGAGACTTCCACTGCTGAGTTCACAAATTTTTCCCAAATGAGCTTTATGCCATGTCCTGATTTAATCCTGTTAAAAGTATGTTTTAAATGCACTTTTTATATACCACATTCTGATACAGGGAGTGGTATTATTTCCCTACTAATTAGGATGCCCTTATTATGCTAAAGAATACTGCAAATACAATTCAAAATTAATAACAGCAGGCTTTGTTAGATGACAAACTGAAGCACCCTGGAGGTGTGACCTGGTTTTGGAACGATCTCTGAGATTTCTACTCCCCCAGATTGGTGAAAATTAGGCACATAATGAAACTGTTGCATTTACTCTCCAGGGTGAACTGTAAACTGGACCAATGTATGACCTTTTATCAGCCTATTAATGAAGAGGCATGTTCTTCTCTCTCATGTGATAGGTGAATTAAACAATAGCAGTGGTAGGTTCAGGTAGAAGAGATGAGGAACGAAAATTGTATCCCTTAAATATCATAGTCATGATCTATACCAATGCTCAGGCAACTCAATTTAGTCACAAACAGAAACAACTGAATATAAACAAGAATCACAGAAATAATATACCAGAATTTTTCTGGATTAGAAATGATTAAGAATGTATGTATGAGACATATAAGAAATTTAAGATCTATGTAAGAGATTTATTTGTATTATAGGCATATTTCTTATTAGTAAGTCTCTGTCCTTCATTAATAAGGCACACTATACATAAAAACATGTAGGTTCTCAGCATTCTTCAAATTGTTTTGATGATGAAAAGACATTTATACTTACATATTTTTATAGGCAATAAAAATAAATACATCAAACAGAAGAAATTCAAATATCCAGGAAAATAGAAATACAGTACTCTTTTGAAACTTTTCTCTTATTTCAATTATATATGGCAGTTTTGAAACAGGAGAAATACTTCCAACATCACAATACAAAATCAGAATCAAAGAAAATTATATAGCTAAATTATATAGCTAAAATTATATAGCTAAATTATATAGCTATTACAACCATTTTATCAGGCTATGATGGTGAGAATTTGTCTTCCAAAACTGGAATTTTTTTTAAAGATTTTTATTTATTTATTTGAGAGAGAGAGAGAGAGAGAGAGTGAGCTCACAGAAGCAAGGAAAGGGGGCAGAGGGAGAGGGAGAAGCAGACTCCCGCTGAGCAGGGAGCCCCTCACGGGACTTGATACCATGACCTGAGATGAAGGCAGATGCTTAACTGCCTGAGCCACCCAGGCACCCCTGAAATTCTGTTTTTAAAAACAGACAACAGTAGCGATTTTCTAGACCCAGTATTAATCATTATCAATATTTATAATCTTTCTTTTGTTGCTAGATATTTTCAAGTAGGCATTAGGTTATATATATATATATATATGTATATATATATATATATTTTTTTTAGATTTTATTTATTTATTTGACAGAGAGAAATTACAAGTAGGCAGAGAGGCAGGCAGAGAGAGAGAAGAGGAAGCAGGCTCCCCGCTGGGCAGGGAGCCCAATGCGGCCTCAATCCCAGGACCCTGAGATCATGACCTGAGCCGAAGGCAGAGGCTTTAACCCATTGAGCCACCCAGGCGCCCAGGTTATTATATTTTTATTTAAGGCGATGCTCCTCAAACTTTAGTATGTATCAGCATCACATGGAAAGCTTGTTAAAACACAGATTCTCGGCCAAAGGTAAGTTGAAATTTTGGACTTTTAAAATCTCAACATAATTTTTATTTCAAAACACAGAATTTAAATTCATTTTATCTCAATAATTTTTTTTAGTGAACTCATGAGTTACTTAGGATGTTTTAAAATATGTAAACTATTTGGTTTTCTTTATACTGAAGTCTAATTTAATTTCATTCTGATTAAAGAATATAGTGTAAATGACAATTTTTGATACATTCAGATTTGACTTGTTAACTAGTATATTTCGTAAATGTTTAATCAGTGCTTTAAAAGAATATATATTCCCTACATCTTGAGAGTCTTATATTTATTCACCAGACCAAATCTGGTAGCTTGTTTTTGCTTTAATATATCTCCCATCCTGGTAACAGGATTCAAAGTTTATCCTTGCTATCATGTCAGTGTTTGCTTCCTATATTTTGAGATTATGCTATCAGTTGCACACAAATCAGATGCAACCATCTGATGCAAATCAGATACAGACAGAATGCTCTAAAGAAGGGACCTAACAGTTTCATGATGTAAATATAGGAATAAAACAAATCAAAATAATCCATAAATGTAAAATACATTTTTACCAAAAGACTCAGGCATCGCAGGGGATGAAGGGGGAGAAAGAGAAGGAAGAGGTGCATAGTGGATTAGTATTCAAGAAGCTACATTCCTACGCAATTCAACTATGGTGCATTAAGTAAATTCAAAGAAGTACTTGAGGAATCCTAGTTGCAAAATGCAGATAATAATATCAATTTTTCTCTTCTTTTAGGACAAGATATGAAAGGACTTCCACATAGTCAAGATACGAGAAAAATTTTTTTTCTTTTTGTTTTGTCTAAATAAGACCTCCAAAAATATTTTATTTTATTTTAAAGATTTTATTTATTTATTTGACAGAGAGATCACAAGTAGGCAGAGAGGCAGGCAAAGCGAGAGGAGGAAGCAGGCTCCCCACGGAGCAGGGAGCCCGATGAGGGGCTCGATCCCATGACCCTGAGATCATGACCTGAGCCAAAGGCAGAGGCTTTAACCCACTGAGCCACCCAGGCGCCCCTTCAAAAATATTTTAATGGACTTTATCTTTACAGCTCATCATTTTAACCCAAGCACTCAATATATTGCTATATAATAGTTGCTCAATAAATATATGACCTGATGAATATTGCCGAGAAGAGAAAAAAATATACATTATAACCCAGATTTAGAGAAGCACAGAAATCAAGAGATTTATAGGGAACACTAATGATTAAAACTTAAGTCTTGAATAATTTTGTTTGGTTTAATGAAGGTACTCCTGGACTAGGTCCTTCTTATCTAAAGATCCTTTGGGGCCTGGAAGCCAAGCAAAGATATTCAGGCTACTTTTCGCAGGGGATTGGACGTGGAACAATATTACTTTTGCAAGGTAAGCTCAGTGAAAGCCACTAACTTCCCAAGAAAGTGCTCTCAAAAAATGATCAGAAAATCTCATTATCCTTGGCATGACCTACAAGATCCTTCACCAAATGGTCCCAACCTGTTGCCCAATCAACTGCCATTCTATCCATATCCTTTACTCTCCAAACACTAAGAACTGAGTTCCATTTGGTAAATACATCACACTCTTTCATAGTTCAATGTTTTTCACTTTTTAAATGCTATGAGAATATGAGAATTCTTTCCTAACTCTAGATAGTTGGTTGCTGTTGTAGAAACCATATTTTGGCACAAGCCATATTATATTGTAACCATGTGTTTAATATATTTGTTTCTTATTCACCTTTGCAATCTCAAAACTCAGTTCAGTGCCAATGAATGTTTACTAAATTAAGCCTTTATCAAACTGTTCTCGATTTTTCAAAAAAGGAAAGAAAATGCTGGTAAGAAAATAAGCTATAGTAACTGAAAACATGTGTAGCTTCCAAATAGCAAAATGGCACTTATTTATACTGATGTCTGTCAACATTTAACACAGTACCCTGGGAATTTGGTATAATACTATATTTTAACAGATCTCTACTCAAAAGCTTTTGGGTATATAAAAAAAGAACTGAAAAACATTTATTAGACTATGATAACTTCTAAAGCATTATCTGCTAATGCTATGGCTATAATCACATCATAATGAATTGCTAAGGAGTATTATGGCAGAGAGGTTAAAGGAATAGATTCTGAAGTCAGACTGTCTGGGTTTGAATCCTGGCGCTACCCAATTAACTAGCTATGAGACTAAGGCAAGCATCTTAATTTCTCTGTGTCTCAGCTAATTCACCTAAAAATAGTATTGATAATAGTACCTTCATAATAAACCACTGGGTTGGTGTAAAGATTAAATGTGTTAATATATGCTGAACACTCAAAATAGTTCATATTCCATGGTAGGTATAATATAAAGCTTAACTATTATATTTGTGTAAAATATACAATATTATCTTTACAGTCCTACAGATATTAGTATTTACCTATAGTACTTTTTTAAAATTTGAAGACTTTATTTATTTATTTATTTATTTATTTAAGGTTGAAAGTAAGAGAGAGTAAGCAGTGGGGAGGAGTAGAGGAAGAGGGACAAGCAGGCTCTACGCCGAGCACAGAGCCTGGAGCAGGGCTCAATCTCACGACCCTGAGATCATGAACTGAGCCGAAATGCAGAGTTGGCCACTTATCTGACTGAGCCACCTACGCACCCGACCTATAGTACTTTTTAATATAAAAGTACATGTATGTACTTTATAAAACTAGGTATGATAGAATTTATACATTTTTAACCTATTTCCAAGTTTTTAGTCATGAATCCTTCCCTTGTTGCAAAATTCCATTTAGAGAAACAGACACTAAATTATATATAATGTGGTTTCTTTGGTATTTCTGAGAAACTGTATAGACTGTAATATGGGCCTACTTTACACAGAAAAAGATAATTGTTTAAATATATGTTTTTTAAAGTCCTGGGATATACTCTATCTCAACTACAAATTTAGCTCTGTATTTTATACTTGCTCTATCTATATTCATAGTATTGTAAAATACAAATTGTTCAACTGTCTTGTAACTTCCTCCACGATGCCTTAGTCTACTATCCCAGTCAATATTGATTCCTTCTCTTAGATCTGGAAGGACAATATTTCTCTAGTATAGCCAGTTGGATACGTATGTGTCTTTCTTTTTCATCAGGTTCCAACTACTTGAGGTCATTTTCTTACTGATATGAGTATCCTGTAGTATCTAACATGGTTCATTAGCTCCTAAATAACTGGTTATTGAACTAAGCTGAAAATTAATATATAAAATAATTACTCAGAGGAATAGCAATGTATTAAAGATTTAATTTTATTCTGTTACTTAAATATTTTAAGAACATCTAAGACAATAGAGGCTATTCTGAGATTTATCAGTGTCTCAAAAAATTACATTAATTAGCACATTCCATTCTAGTCCTATGAATATTATATTCCAAATATAAAATCTGTCATAACTCCTCAAAACTTCTGATACCAAGATTATATTAATATAATGTATTTTTATGTCTGTAACATGTATAAAAATATGCCTGAGTGAATCCTTTCCTCACCAAAAATTTACTTAAGGTATGATTCAATATTTAGGTTTATATACTTTAGAAATTTCCCTGTGTAACACATACTTAAGAGCAATCATTATGAGTTTTGAATTTTCACAGTAATCACATGCTAAATCAAATAAAAATCTTCAAAATTAAAATTACAGCCACCACAAATCCTATATTCATCATATACAACAAATTTAGATACGGAGGGAAAAATCTTCTCCCATTTGGATGAATTATTTTCCTTGATATTTTTATATTAGGTACCTACTATTATATCAACACAAAACAATGACAACAGTATTCTTGTTTTACTTTGCATGACCTTAGAATTTAATAATGTTAAAAATAATATTAAAAATATTAAAAGTTACAATAGTACTTACTATTATATCAACACAAAACAATGACAATGACAAGAGTATTCTTGGGCGCCTGGGTGGCTCAGTGGGTTAAAGCCTCTGCCTTCAGCTCAGGTCATGATCTCAGGGTACTGGGATCGAGGCCCACGTCGGGCTCTCTGCTCAGCAGGGAGCCTGCTTCCTCCTCTCTCTCTGCCTCCTTGTAATCTCTCTCTGTCAAATAAATAAAATCTTTAAAAAAAAAAAAAAAAAAAAAAAAAAAAAAAAAGAGTATTCTTATTTTACCTTGTGCTACTATTTTGAAAGCCTGACCTTGGAATTTAATAATATTAAAAATTAACACCTAAAGGTGAAAGAGCTGACTGTTTAGGTAGTGTTAGAAAACAACAACATTTAAAAAATGCAAGACTTTTCACTTCAAATGCTTGAAACACAAATTTTAAAAAAGGATATTTTAATAGTGTCATTTCTTACTATACAGATCAGTAGGTCTAGCACTTATATATATATATAACAATATAATTTTCATTTCAAATGCACGTATAGCACAAATTATTTTGCAAATGTTTTTGACTTATGATAAAACATAACCTCATTAAAGAAAAACATCAGTGTATTTTATCATAAAAAGCTAAGTTTGAGACATTTAGAAATTTTTTTTTACAAAATCCTCTGCCTGATTTCATACCACCTATTTTCAGCATTTTGAACTTTTCTCTAGAACACATTATCATCTTATAAAATCTTGGATTTACAATGAAAAGCATAATTGTCAAAACGTACTCATTTATTGCATTGTGTTCAAGGCAATGCCTTGAGAGATTAGGTAAGTATAAGTATTTATATTTTTACTAGTAATAGTTCAGTCTTGAAAATTTTGTAAACCAAATTACGATAAAAAAATTAACCTTTGTAGATTTATATTTTTGGATTCTTCTCCTTTGTGCATTTCCTATCGGTATAATCTAGGCATAGCAAATGGGAGCTGAGTGGACAGCCTACGCCAAATAAAATACACTGTAGTAAATACACAGCACCTGAATTTCGCTAGATGGCGCAACAAGAATAATTTATATTTCTCTGCTTCTCCTACCATCTGTTGGAATGTTAAATAGAATGACAGAGGACAAAGTACTCAACATCAGTGTTTATAGAATTCTCACCTAAACTAGAATATTGCTTATTCATAGTATATTTTAATTTCTTTATAGTAATAAAATAATTTAGCACAGAGAAAACTTTATCACAATAGATAATTTCCTATTTTTCTACTGGCTACTTTGAACACTGAAACAGTGCCAGGCTTTTAGGGAAGGCACTGTGTAAAAATAAGTAAATAAACTGGCACTACTTTTGAAAAACCTTTTCTGAAAATATCATCTAGAAGTGAAAACTGTTAACAAATTTTTTCTTTCAGCTATGAAAGTGTTAATATGTAATTTTGTAATACATAATAGTTAGAAGTTTTCATACTAAGATTTTTAACCATCCAAGAGTTGAAAGGGAACAATCTGTCAGACAAACTGCACTCTTGGTTAGCCATGATCTAACTTGTGATCTGGGATGCAGTTTCCTAGTCAAGTGACAGAGTTGGATTTGATTAGTTTAAAGGTCCTTCGAGTTTCAGAAAAATCATTCTGGACACTCTAAAAATGAGTGAAAATAAAATCTGCCAAAAGATAACTTTATTTTATTAAATGATTTTCTAAGAATAAAGTTTAAATGTACATTCTGCCTTAACGGGGTCAAGCCAAGGATCAAAATCTGGATAATCTTAACAGATACTAGAGCTAACAGTAGGTAGAAAATATGATTAAGGTCATTAATCCATCTGGCAAAAACTATATCTAGATATGTATCTGTTCTTTCTCCTTTTGGATAGGATAATTTTTAGAATATCTTTCAAATATTAGATTTAGAAAGATTTAAATTTCAAACTGTTATGATTCAGCCTAGGTTTTATAAACATAGTATTGTAACTGTGATACATTCATTGGGCTGCAAATAAGTCATAGGTATACTAAAATATTGATCCTCTTAGCCCTCAGGGCTACCAGTCAGGGTCTGAGGTGGCTGGAGTTCCAGAGCCAGTGGCCTGTAGACAAGAGTGTTCAGCCTACTGTGCCGACCACATATAATCCTTCTGCATATCACGGTATGAGAAAGACTGAGAAGCAATGTCCTATACCATCTCTGTTTTATCTTCATTTTATCTCTAATACATTACTTGAGAGACCTTTGGAAAATACTAAAATACCTCCTCTAAACTTTCTACACAGCTAACTTGGTGAGCCTTATATGAAGTTTTCAATAATTATACAATGTCTAGCTGAAATTAATTTCACAAAACAATATGAATACTGATGACTAATAATTAAGAGGGTATTTTAACACAGGAAAAAAATGTATAGTTCCTCTGTTAAATAAGCTAATTTATCTAAAACCTATTTAATAGTAAACAAAGACATCATTATGTATGTCATATTCTATGTTCTTGGCTCATCAGTTTTAATACTGAATTAAACTGCTGAAGATATTTTTTTTTGGTGATCTCTTTTTAATGCTTCTAATATAAAAGACTAAATATAACCTGTAAGAATAAAGGTATGTAATAATTTCAAAAGTTATTAATTTTTGAAGCACCATATAACATATAACATATAAACATATGTTTATCCAGGTTGGATTTTTTGTGTTAGTTTCAAAATGTATTTGGTAGTAACCAGAGTGGTGTATATACACAGACTCTCACTTTGTGTGTGTGTGTGTGTGTGTGTGTGTGTGTGTGTGTGTGTGTGTATTATATCTAGGAAAATGCTGTTATTTTATTCCTAGGATTAAGGCCGAAGTCACTGGTACAAGTGATGTAAAGGAAATAATGCCTGAAATTATAAAATAAGTGATATGCAATATCTTGCTCTAGGATACATTTTATGGATAATAACAACAAATCTAGAAACAGTATGTGCAAAAATCATGTTAATTTAAAATCGTCACAAAAAGCATCAGTTCTGCAAAACTGTGAAAGCGAATCTCAATTCAAAATGAGTTAAATATTAAACAAACTTCTCTAGAGGAAGAGACTGCAGATAGCTTTGTCAGTGTAATCAGAAAGATTAACATTCTAGTCATAGATCTTTAAGGAAAAAAAAAAGTACACCAAGGAGGGACAATGGCTGCTGGGAAGCAAAGGTAAAAATTGACAGATAAAATTCAGTAATAGCAATCAAGGCAAACCTCCCCAAAGACTCTCTTATGTCCTGGTTACTGCCTACTGTATTAAGACTGCCTTTCTCATCACTTAATGCTTATTTTCATCACTTTGCTTAAAATATTGATAATCAATTAGGGCTACGTCTGTTTTGCCACAGAATCTGTGTCACAGTCTATCAGACTGTCAGGGCCAATTCAATCCTCATTCAAAGTTAATTTTTTCTTCATAAATCTGCCTTTGGAGGAGTCATTAGGCGCAGAACATAGCCGGAGGTGCAATCACCTATTCTCTTTCATTAGTGGCAGGCAGAGAAGGTGAGGGAGATTATTAGAACTTTGGAATGATCACAAAGCAGCGTGCTGCCTGTCAGATCCCCCCAACATTTAATTCATCTAGCCAACTCACCAGCACTCTTTGCCAACAGTTTTAAATGGACATTATTCATGAACATCTGTGACATGCTGAATATTCTGAACTGGAAATGATGAAAAAGCAATGCCCCTTTTGACTTTAAAATTAATTCTATGGTCAAAACAATTAAGAATATAACAAACATGTTTTGTGATGTTATTTTTAGTCATCTAAGAAACATTTCAGAAGTAAAACAATTTACTAAAGCCAATAATACTCATATATAGAGGGAAATTAATATATAACATAAAAATTCTTAGTGTTAAGCAATTCTTTAAAGTCTATTTTACCTACATTAGTGATGACCAGGATTTTTTTCTCAAAGGTGGTTTTACAATTCATAATAAAGTTTAAATTTCTATTTAATGTGAATATCTTGTTTAGCAACATGCCACAAAATAGAAGTATTCAGAAGAATTTAATATAGGGCTGATTTGGATAAAAATATTTTATTTGAAATTTTCATGGCTACCATTTTTTGAAATACCCCAAATGCCTTCGTTGTAAGAGGCGTATTGCGGGTAGCATGTTGATAGACATGCTCAGTGTAATAAAAGAAATGGGCCAAACAACTAAGTAAAAAGAAAACTTTTAGACAACTCATTTTCATTTAAAAAGCTACTATTAATCTGGGTTGTTTAAAATACTTTGTTCTTTGGAGTGTTCCACCTTTTATAATATGGAATAGAGAAATAGTATTAGTTGCTGCCATAAAAACCAAAGACATGCCTTGCTAGACATACTTTTTTGTGGAGATTTATCCGTAAATTATTTAAACATTTACTCACAATACCAAGTTGATGACACCAAGATTTTAATTGCTATTATCAAAGTCACAATGTTCTAGCACATAAAATCATTTTTATTTGTTATTAGCCTCAGGAAATAACTGGAGCAGCATTTCCCAAACTGGGTTCCACACAATGAGGTGCTAAAATATTCAGTCAAATATATTTGGAAAATAGTTGGCTGAACAAAATTAAACTGTATCTTTACTGCAGAACCCATCAGAATCTCTAACAGGCTTTTGTCTCTCTACGGGGCAGATACAATGTGGTGATCCCCGAACTTATTTGATTGTGGAACCATTTTTCACACCACCAGGATATCAAAAAGATGTCTTCCTAACCTTCCCAGGCTAACTATTTCTATTCTGTCCACACTGGATCTGATAGTCTACACTTTACTTATTTATTTAAAAAAATATATATTGAGCCCATACTATATACCAGGCATTTTGGGAACTGATAAGGTTACAACAGTGAACAAGACACTGATCTTAAGCAGCTCAGAGGCTAAATTAGAATTCAATTTATTTACTTCGAGGTCTGTCTTCTCACTGTGAGCAATTTGAGAATATGGAATATGTCATTCATATATATATATATATATATATATATATATATAAAATCTCCCCAGTGCCTAGCAACTGGTAAACAGTAGAAGCTCAAGAAATACTTGTTAAAGTGAAGTAGAACTTCCCTTTTCCTAGAGGGTTCCAATGAATTCGCATGGGTCCAAATACCAGTTTATCCCCGCGTCCCCTAAGGTTAGTACACATCCTAACCAATAATGTATATTATGTAATATAAATCTGTGAGAGAAGCTAAATATAAGGAAAAACACAAATACGAAGCAAGACTGGCAGACTAGCTCCAGTGTAATAACTGTGGCCATCTTGTAACCTGAGCTGAGAAGGACTCTGTTGCTTGTTGTTCCAAGGGAAAAGTATCATGATCAATTACAAATGACTGCTATCTCCGCTTCTAGAGTTCTTCCATTTTGGAAAGATTCATAAAGCAAAAGAGTCTGAATAATAGTAATTACTGCCACTGCAGTGCTTCCACTGTTGCTCCCTCCACCAACACCATCATGGCTGCGTGGAACAAACACTTTTTTATGCAGGGGACTGGATAATTCTGCAATTGATAGAAGGGTGAAAACATGGGCTCCGGGCTAGCCTTCCCCGATGATGCCCTGATTATCACTGTGGAACTAGCCTGCCAGGGAGCTGTTCCCTTTCCCACGGGCAGGATGGCGAGAAATCTGGAGGCTGTCACTTGAACTCAAAAGTTCAAGAATGTCCTACTATACTTCACACCAGGAAGCCACCACTGCACAGGCCTCTCAATCTGCACAAAGTTGGTGACTAGACACTGGAACACAGCTGGAGAACTCCAGGTCTCCGCAGGTGCACTTGTTAATAGCAACAGCTGAAGCAGTAGGAAGAAAGCCTCCACGTCATTTCCACTTTCAAAATTCCACATGAATACATCTAATTGGTGGAACCTAATTCATATCCAGATTCTTAGATGATAAGGATTCTAGAACATGTAAGTTTTTGCTTTCTAGCCTTTGTTGTTAGAAAGCAGACTAGAAAATAGGATAAATGTTATGTGCCAATTCAACATTTACTGAACCTTTGATATGCACCATGCATCTTTCTAAATGTCTTACGTGTATTAATTAATTCAGTGCTCACAACAATCCTATATGGTTTATTTACTCGTAGCGAAGGAACCTGAGGCACAGAGAGGTGTAACACACTGCTCGGGGTGACACAGTTATTCAGCGATAGAGCCAGGATTCAAAGCCAGGTCATTTGAACCTAAAAGAGGCTCTTTCCTAGTACTCAGTTTCCTTAGGGGAGTAACTTCACCTCTTTAATAGATTAATGATGAGGATGAAATTAATTTATTTTCTACTCAGTTTTGTTTTTTGTACTGCTCAAACAGCTACGCATTATCACATAAAATTTGTATAATGAGGTGGTATTTTGAAGAAATCAGTAGGCTAAAGGTGGCTAGAACAATCTGGCTGAAGGTTTATTGGACTTATATATATGCAACACTGAGAGTGGAACTCCCTTCCTAGAGGATAACAGAATACAAAATATTCCCATTCTGCTTAGAGTGAAAAAAAGACTTGAAATATAATGTTCCAAATGGGAGATGATGTTAAATGCTTCCATATCTGTGGTTTCATAGAGAGAAATACAGCAGTATATTTCAAAACCAAAAACAGTTCACACTCTTCGATATAATAATTTCACTTCTGAAAATGTGAATCAAAGAATTTAAAATGAAAAAAAAATGTATGCAGGAAGATATTCATTGAACATTATTTTAATAGAAAAAAGCAATAACATAAAAATATTCATCGAGGCAAGTGGCTAATGTTATACTTTCTGAACAAATATAATGCCAATAAAATTATGTTCACTAAAATTATGTAACAAGTTGGGAAAATTATTCTGCTAGAAATGTAGATACAAAAAAGCAGAATAAAGAATTCGTTTATGTGATATAAATATGGATAAGAAAAAGAGAAGAAACAAAAAATCACTTATTATATATTACAAATTTCCAAATGCAATTTGATCTTCTCAACCCCATAATTTTCACTGATCTGACTGGTGATTCATACAGTAGTAACACATACATTTTAATATCTGGTCAAGCCAAACCTACTTCATAATTGTGACCTTAAATTTTTTGGGCTATATTTATGGGATTATTCCTCTAGATGAACTTTTTGTTTTGTTCTAGATAAATCAGTTCTGTTAAATTCTACCCCCTCCAAAACTGAAACTACAAATAAACAACATAACCTGTTGGAATTTTGAATAACTGCTAAAGTAATGCATTAATTTGAAGACCTTGGAAATCTTCACAATATTGAATCTTCCCATCTAATGGCATTGTGTGTGTTTTCATTTATTTAAATTACTGTGTCTTTCAGTAAAGGTCTGTAGCAATTCATCTAGATTCTGACATTTCATTCTAGCCCCCTTTCCTTTCCAACTCCCCACTTTAAACATACTTTTTTTGAGTGAGTTATTACTGAGTCTCATTCTCCAGCACCTACTCATCCTTCCGTCCACTCTAATACAGCTTCTAACTTTATCACTCAACCAAAATTACTCTTCAGTGACTTCTACATCACTATATTCATTGGATATTTTTATTTAAAATAAAAGTAATAAGGGGTGTCTGGCTGGTTCAGTTAGTAGAGCACACGACTCTCGATCTCTGGGTTGTGAGTTCGAGCTTCCCACTGGGTGCAGAGATTAATTAAAAAAATACTATCTTTAATATAAACAAATAAATGTAATAAGTAATGAAATATTTCTATAAAAATATAAAGACTACAACTCAAATTAACAGATGTTAATATTTCACCATACCTGTCTCCTACAGTCTTGCTACCAATCTAGTATTATAGGACTTCTTACCTTGTGACAACCCCAGTGGTCTAAAACAACATCTCCTTTTTTATGTACATGCAGTTCTGATTTCTAGAGAGATTAGCTCTTCAAAAATTGGCCACTGGAGTCATTCTCCTCAGAACTGCCTCTATCCTTAGCCTATTTTATCGTAAGACTGTTTTTCTTTTTTTCCTTGATTTCTAGGATTTGAAAAGCTGCTTTATATAGTCTAGATGTTAGTCATTTGTCAGTTATACATATTTGCAAGTATGTGCTTCCAGTATGTGGCAAATCTTGATTTTTATTGCATCTTTTTTCAGAGGTGTCTAATTTTACTGTATTTTTAAAATAAAGGTCTTATTTATTTATTAGAGAGGGAGAGAGAGAAAGCACAAGCTGGGGGAGGGCCAGAGGGAGAGGGAGAGGGAGAAGCAGGCTCCCCGCTGAGCAACGGATCATGATCTGAGCCAAAGGCAGGTGCTTAACAGACTGAGCCACTCAGGCACCCTAATTTTACTGTATTTTTAAATTTATACACACACGCACTTTTTCATTTATGTAGTTTATTGAATAAACACAGCAAAGCTTTATTATAGATTTATTAAAACTACTTTAATTTTAAGACTGGCATAAATGTTTTAGCTATGTGAAATTTGCCAAATGCATACCACACAGCCCTGAAATAAGGGTCAAATACTTCTGCAAATAAGACTTTAGTTTTCCAGGTAATTTTGAAATTTAAGCTTTCATTAAAAATGTGTACTAATGGGTGCCTAGGTGGCTCAGTGGGATAAAGCCTCTGCCTTCGGCTCAGGTCATGATCTCAGGGTCCTGGGATTGAGCCCCACATCGGGCTCTCTGCTCAGCGGGGAGCCTGCTTCCTCCTCTCTCTCTCTGCCTGCCTCTCTGCCTACTTGTGATCTCTCTCTCTCTCTGTGTCAAATAAATAAATAAAATCTTTAAAAAAATGTACACTAAGAACTGTCAATTTTTTTAAATTATCAGTTTCTATTAAATTTAAATACTTTTGTCTGTTTAAATATCCTTTCCTATCCTTAGATCGCAAACCTAATCACTTCTACTTTCTTCTAAAAGTTTTAAAATTTCACTTTTTACATTTAAGCATTCTAAATCTCCATACAAATAATAAATTCCTTCAATACTATTATTAAGAAACCCCAACTTTCCTTCACTTATATGTAATATAAGTTGAGAAATTTATTTATGTATTGGGATGTTTCTGGGCTCTCTCTTCCTTTCCATTGATGATGCCACTTTAATTACTGTAGCTTTGACATAGACTCATACGATAAGATGAATCCCCACCTTACTTCCTTCTCCTTCACAACTGTCTTGACTATTCTTGGCAATTTGCTCAACATGATTTTTTTTTTTTGAATGAAGCTTTTAAATTCATTATTAAAAAACAGAAACTTTCCAGATTTAGGTTATACACATGAAATAAAACCAATTTCTGATGAAAACCAAGCACATACACACCATCAGAAACAATTCTGTTCTGGGATTGGGGATGAATAGGTGGCAAAAAATGTTTAATAATGCCTGAACCACACAGCAAAAACCCAGTTTTTTTTTTTTAAGTAATTTACCTTTTGAAATTTTCTGTTTAAGAAAATTTTGTGAAATGACCTATTGACTCTGCCATCTGTGGTTCATGATGCTGAGTCTGTTGGGCAAGTAAAGGAGTTTTCAAATCTGGAACCAATAATCTGCCTATGCATTTTTCATCCCATTCTGTTCTTACATTGTGGTTTCTATTCCTTACTTTCTCTCTTGAATCATTTTAACATTTATTTTATAGGTTCTTTGTTGGTGGGGGGGAGGCTTAAACAACTGGCATTTATTTTCTCACAGTTCTGGAGGTTGGAAGTTCAAGGTGCCAGAAGGTTTTTTTCTCAAATAGCTTAAAAATTTGTAGTTTTGGCATATATTGATTTATTCCTGGTAGTTTTTATTAGGGTTTTTAAACCTGTATTGTAGATATTATCCTATGCTTTTCTTTTTGAATTTTTGTTCTATCTTCGTAAATTTTAGCACCATTTTAGTTTTTATTACCTACAAGAAACCTTATGATTCTCTAAAGCTAAATAAAAAAGTCAAATCACAGAGTTGATAGGCAGTGTGGTAGAGCCCAGATATGGATGCAAGCTTTCAAGCCCTAAATGCCTTATAGTTATCATCATGCTGGTTTGTCTCCATTTTATTTCTCCGTTTTTCCCCCTCTTACTTCAGAAAACATATATTTTTCTTATATTCTAATGATAGCACATAGTAAATGTGGCTTAATTTTTTCTTACATTTCTTGTGGTACTACATTTCAAGAGTCAACTTTCTGCTATATTTTAAGGCAATGTTCCCGTTATATCTTGCATGGTCTTTTCATTAGCCTAAGGCCACTTCCTTCCCTCAAAACTTCTTAAAGAATATTCCATTATCTCAAATTTTCTAGATGCCAATTATTCTGTTTTTGTCACTACTGACCTTCCCACACTCATTAATTCTGGATTTTATCAATTCTACTTTTAACATATTATATAATTTAATCTGTCCACTTCTCCCCATATTTAATGCCACTACCCTAAGTCCATCGTCACCTTTTACTTTAATTACTACAATAACTTTACTAATTTTTCTAAAACTAAACTAGTTTTGTGACAACCTTATCACCATTACCACCACAACCTTTACCATCACCACTAAATCCACTCTTTTTACTACAGGCAGATGGTTTTCTAAGAATGGATTCTAATCATGCCATGCCCTACAACAGCTTTCTATTTATGAAGAAGAGCAAAATCCTAACATTAACACGGCTTATAAGGCCACGAATCACCCATTCCTTGTCTACCATATTAGCTTCATTTAAGCTATTCTCAATCATCTTACGCTTATGGATCCATCCATACAGGTCTTCGTTTTGAAAATTTACCATGGTCCTAATAATGTTCTTGCCTGGCACTTCCCTAGTTTTAACACTGAAAATTTCACACCCTGGAAAAAGTCTTTCTCCATCCTAAACAAATGGCACATTTTAAATTGTTGAATACGGGAAAAATAAATGCATTTTTCAGCCTTGGCAGTTTTATGCTCTTATTAGTCTATTCTTATATTTCATTGTACTTATAAAATTTATTGAATTATTAATTGTACAAATAACTATCTCCTGTTTGCTTTCCCCATCGTAAGTTCCATAAAGGCATTACCTGAACTGTTTCCTAGCATTTAACAGTGTTGTTTGCACACAGAAAGTGCTCAGTATTTTTTAAATTAAAACCGGTGAAGTTTCTTTTAGTTATACTTGTTGCTTTATTAATGAGTTTTTGATTGATAATTGGAGGTGGATAGGAAGACTATTACTTTATATATATGTTATTTTATGTCTTCAAGAAAACTAGGAATTTCATTTATGTTGGCTTTGTACCTTTGGATAGTCATGAACTTTTAAGATTTGGAATGGATCTTAGAGACCAACTAGTTCACTTTTCTCATTTTTATAGATGAGAAAAACTGAGGCCCAGACAAGTGACTTGTTCAAAGTGACACAGTTAAGAAGTGGCAGAGCCAGTCCAGAAACCAAGACCTTATTCTTTGCCTAACAGCAATCTTTCCACACTGCTAATTAGAGGTGATCACAGTTCCTTAGGCTACCACAGAAGTGGAGGATTCTCACTCAGATCCTTGTCTATTTGGCTAATTTACTGTCTCAACACAAGGCCCTTTAAATCTTTTCACAAGCTTCAGTACTTTCCACCAAATGTTGTTTCCTTATTCATAAAGAGTGTGCCACCACTTAACCCTCTAAGTGGAGGGCAGGGTACAGGCTGATTGCGTTCAGCTTATCCCCAGAGCCTAGCACAATGCCTGGCATATGTGAGATAATGATATTTGTTGAGGTAATATATGACTGAATGGATATGCTGCATGTGTGAGCACACATGCCAAAATACTGGATGACACAGGTGAGGTCAAACAGGTAAATTCTTCAGACCTTTGTAAGACAAGGCTTTTAGGGTTTTGTCTATGAGAAGAAAAGAAGGGAGGTAGAGATGGATAAGGGAGAGTAGAGGAGAGAATTAGAAAGCATGAGTGTGTGTGTTTGGGTTAGTAAATAACCTTGACCTATTTCAAAGGATTATTAATTTAAAAAAGTTAACAGTAAAACACACTGCTATTTAAAGCACTAAGCTTTGAGTGTGTGCATTAGTCTCCCCTGTGTGAGATTTTAAAGTGTCTGTTATATGTATACTCTGTATCTTTGGGTTTTTAGAAGACATAAGTCTTTTTTATGAGGGTTACAAACCATAACAAAGTGTTATGCTTGCAAATCTATAAAGGCAGCACGAAAGTAGGGGGCATTGTTACCTGATGAACCTAAATATGAAACAGGTACAAATCCAAACTGTAAACATCACTGCTTCAAATCTTTCATGAAATAAAAATCACAAATCACATGATTTTAGAGGTGGAAAATGATTTCATGGATCTTACTGTCATTAGGGTAAGTGATCTACTTAATCAAAGTGGATCAGTACAATATCTCAGGATGCTTTCTTCTTCACTTCTTTTTAAAGAATAAAAATCATAAACAAAAATAAAACTCAAGTTTTTAGTTAGTTATAAATAAGTTGTCACTGAGGACAGTAAAGAATTATTTGCTTGTGTATCTCCATAACTGGTCATTGTCTATTTGTGCATTGTGTGTGATCCTATGACCACATTTGAGAGCCAGAGCATAAGCTTTTCTTATCTGATGGAGCTATCTTATCAATGGAGAGAAAATGGTAAGAGGATGCCCGAAGTCATAGTAGTAAGTACGATTCAGTGGGGTCCTTGCATCTTACAGTAACTTCTGAGAAATCTCTGTAAAGGTCTGCACAATAAATATTTCACTTACTTCTATATATTATGCTTACATTCTAACACTTGCTAAAATTTGATAGGAATATAACTGACACAGTCCAAATACATTTGTAATAACACTCATTAAGATGTAACCAAAGCAAATTCAATTGGGTACTTAATAGGGAGCTTTCACCAATCAGGTAATTAACAAAAATTTTTAAATTTCATGATAAATATTTTCAAGGTCAATTTTTATTTTTGTCATTTGAAAAATATCACGGCATAGGTTTGAGTTGATATCTACAACACTTATTTTTTTTTTGTTCTTTAGTGCTAGAAAAATAGTCTTGAATGTCAAAAATCCTAAATCCTTTTCTTATTGGGACCCAGTAACATTTTGTTATAAAGTTCATTTGATTAAAAACTTGGATTATCTGTTTTGAAGGTAGGGTAAACCATAATTTGAATCTATCTAGATGAGATCACTTGTTTGGAATTAATTACGATAAACTGGTTGGTAAGAACAGGACTTATAAGTGAAAAGAGGCTTTAAGGAGGGTTTTTTTTTTTTTTTTAAGATTTATTTATTTGAGAGAGAGAGAGTGCGCATGAGTGAGTGTGAGCAAGGAGGGGCGGAGGGAGAGAGAGAGAGAATCTCCGATAAGACTTCCATGGAGTCTGACGTGGGGCTCTATCTCACCACCCTGAGATCATCACCCGAGCCAAAATCAAGAGGGATCAAGGGATGCTACTTTTCTCAAATTTGACATTTGATGGTAACACTATCAAGAATTTCCTAGGACCACAGTGAGATCTTAGTAAGATGAAGTATGAAATAATATGAAAACTTCTGCTCTGCTCAAGGATGTAAAAATTTGGAATTGTTTTGTTCATATGTTCTCTTCCTGAGGTGGGTGCAGCATTGATTTTTGAGGAAAACTCTATGCTTTCTTGGAAGTATCCCCCCTTGGCCTGCCTTTCTGTGCAGGTAAGAGGCTGACTATCTAGGAGGGAGTACTCATGAAGCTCCTTGGTTTCCATAAAAGAACAGCATCACCTGTTTACTTGTCTCTAAAGTGTAAGAATCCACCTCAATCAACCACATACAGTAACTGTACTTCAGGCCCTTCTAAGAGCAAAGACAACTGAAATGGCTCCTAGTACAAGAGCCTATGTTCATATAGGAAGAATTATTGTAAAAAACACATTCTCTCTGTTTCTCCATTTATACTGGGTTTTAATTAAATTCAAGTAGATACACCACAATGCTATATTCTTGGATCATACTTTCCTAACAGACTAGATTTCATGATGGTGTTTTTATGGCTTTTATTGATGGACATTAAAAATAAAAGGTATGCAAAACCTGTTCACTTCGTACAATTACTATTTTGGGGATATATTATACTCTACCACATATGATGATGACAATGATAAGACAGTAAAAAGCACATAAAATGAGTATTTCCAATATTTCATTAAATAAGAAAACTCCTACATAAAGTCCCATGTGAGAATTCCTTTTTAGTAAAAGCTTTGTGGTAAAACTTGTAGTTCTCTTTGAGGATCTGCTTTTGGCTTTGGTTGTCAAAAAAACACAGAACAAATGATAATAGCTCTATAGGCACTTTTGATGTATGAATTTTGTTCTATTTTCTTCTTGCTCTTGACTTATTAATGTATATTTTTCCTTTTTTGATTTTTAAAAATTCACAGATCATTTTATTGCTTTGCTATAGAATCCTTCAAATAATTTACAGAATAAATGAACAGATGAATGAGAATGTAGTAATACTGGATACTAATGTTCTCCCTGTAGGTGTATTCTGAAGACCAAATGAATTAAAGTATATGAGCTTACAGCACCTGGGACACGGCAAGGCCTCAACCAGTTCAAGCTCCCTTACCTAATCATTCTCTTCTGATGTACTATAAAATTTTACAAATAACCTCATCACTCATGTACTTACCTCTCATCTTTTTTTTCACAGTGAAACTGTTTTATAGGAAATTGTAATAGTTTTTCCCACTTACCATACTGTCCCCTTAGAGAAATGTCAAAGTGATTTTTTTCATAGTGTTAAGTAACTTTTGACTTCTACAGAAAAGCTACAGGAGAGGTTAAAGAAGGAAAAAAGGAAAAAAATTATATGTGAAGCAGAGACCTCTCAAAAATAAAACAAATACCTTCAGGTAAGCAGAGTGATGGTGGCACCAAGTTTGCTTCAGGAGTTGGGGGTAAAGTTGGGAAAGGGAAAGAATTGTATCTGATGGTGACATTATTTGTAAAAATTTTAAATATTTATAAATTACGTTATAAGCTATAGGTCTCATTTCAGATGTCCATTACAACAGCACAGGTATTAATAGGAACTGCTGGGGCACCTGGGTGGGGCAGTCCATTAAGCATGGGACTCTCGCTTTCTGCTGGGGTCGTCACCTCAGGGTCATGAGACTGAGCCCTGTATGGGCTCCATGCTCAGTATGGAGTTGGCTCCTGATTCTCTCCCCCCTCCCTCTGCCACTGCCCCCATGCTCTCTCTTTCTCAAAATAAATAAATAAATCTTAAAAAGAAAAAGGTAGGAAGTGATGTGTTGAGAATTCTGAAGTTACATCTGGACTCAGCATGAAAAAGTACACTGATCAACTAGCAATATGTTATACATAAAGCCTAAAGAAGTGGATATTCTTTGCATATTTGCTATCTCTAATGTATACAAAATAAGACAATAATAACATGGATGATGATGTTAAGACAACTGGAGTTATTATAACCACTTAAAGTACAAGTGATATATGTAAATTCAAAGAGAAGAAAAAAGTGATGAAATTATTTTTCTGTTTTACTTATATATTATCATATATCTTCAAACATTTCTTCATAGACATTCTTTTTTTTAAAAAGATTTTATTTATTTATTTGACAGACAGATTACAAATAGGCAGAGAGACAGACAGAGAGAGGAGGAAGCAGGCTCCCCACTGAGCAGGCAGCCCGAAGAGGGGTTCGAACCCAGGACCCCGAGATCATGACCTGAGCCGAAGGCAGAGGCTTTAACCCACTGAGCCACCCAGGCGCCCTTTCTTAGGCATTCTTAAGACACAGACATTGCTATGCAGAAAGTACCAAATGGCTTCCAAAGTTCAATTCTGAGACTTATTTCCAAAAAGATTTACTCTCTTAAAAATGTTACTACGAAGAAAGAAAAAGCATTCACTTTTATGTCGGTTACCTTTGTTATGAAATACACCAACCCAAACTCATGCTTTAACAACCACAATCATTACTTTTGCTTATGAATTTGCATTTGGACAGGGTGTAGTCAGGACACTTGCCTCTGCTCCATGCAGCACCAACTGAGGCAACACAAAGGCTGGGACTGACTTGACAGATGAGGGAGCTGAATTTCTCCGAAAACTTGCTCAGTCATGTGCCTAATGGTGGGAATTCCATTGGTGTTTTTGGTCAGAACACTTATATGTGGCCCTTCCATGAGGCTGTTTGGCTTCCTCACAGCATGGAGGCTGGTCTCTATGAGCAAGTGTCCTATGAGACAGGAAGTGGAAGATACCAGTTTCTTAAGGCCTAGATCTGGAAATTGGTACAGTATTACTTTGCTGTATTCTAATGGTCAAGTAGTCACAAAGCCAGGTTCAAAGGGAGAGGACACAGACCTATTCCTAAAAAGGGAGAAGTGTCGAAGACTTTTGGGGCCATATTTTAAAACTGACAGAATTTGAAACTACCAAAATGGTTGAGAGAGGTACAAAAAGAGAAAGTTAACAAAAGAGAAAAAAGGAAACTAGAAAGTAAATAATGGAAATTACTACAAAATATCAATAGGATGGTGATAAAAGTATGAAATGACTAAATAATTAAATTTGAGAGTACAAATAAAATAGGTATTGAGCATGTGTAATATATACCTAGTGACCTTCAGAATAAAAGATATGGCCATATGTTCTGAACAGCTGGAATAACTTGTCATGTATTAAAGGAAAAATCTAGATATATCACATCTGAAATTCAATGAAACTTTAATTAGCATAATCACGCCTTGGATAAACCTCATTGGCTACGATACTGCCACTGCGCAAAGCATCAATGAAACTTTAAAGTCAAGGGCTTAGGGGCGCCTGGATGGCTCAGTGGGTTAAGCCTCTGCCTTCAGCTCAGGTCATGATCTCAGGGTCCTGGGATCAAGGCCTGCATTGGGCTCTCTGCTCAGCGGAGAGCCTGCTTCGTCCTCTCTCTTTGCCTGTCTCTCTGCCTGCTTATGATCTCTCTCTCTCTGTCAAATAAATAAAATCTTAAAAAAAAATAAAGTCAAAGGCTTATAAAAAAATCTAATAAAGCAAAAACAATTTACAAATAGTTAATCAGTGCAAATTTATGCTAATTATATATTTGAAGTCAAATATTAATTAATATTAATTTGAAGTCCAATATTAATTAATAAAGGTTTGAAGTCAAACCTTTCAAGAACCAATGATCATTATTTGTTTTCATATAACTCAAAATAGTAGTCTTTGTCAGGCTCTTTATTTTGTCCCAAAAGCAAAAATATAAAAATATTATATCTGAAATAACAAATAACGAGTAGTTTTTTTCTCCTTCTACAGTGAGTTCTGGTTCAATTAACTCACATGACACTATTAATGATGATAAAAAATGAAAGTCAGTATTTACTGAGTTATTACGTATTAGCAATTATTCTAAGTGTTTTACATGTATTAGCTTATTTAATATTCAATATTAATATCCCATTTTTACCAGTGAGGAAACTGAGGCTTGAGGATTTCACTGATTATTCAAAGTCACTCAACTAGTAAATGATAGAGCCCAAATTAATTCAGGCAATTGGACTGCAGAAGCCCAAACCAAACCCACTACACTCCGGAGAAGGCAAAAAGTAGTAGTACATGTGACTAAAAAGCATTCTTCATACTGTATGAAAATAGTTTTCAAATATGTAGCAGAATCTTTCAAGCTAGATCATTTCACAAAAAAAAAAAAAGAATGAGTTAAATAATAGAATGAAATAAAACGACTTTTTCTCAAACCCTATCTCTTTGGAAACAGGAAGCAGGTCACAGAGATATAAATAAAAAAAGAGGTGATAATAAGAGGGACAGTTGTGATATGTTCCCTTGCTTTCTTCTCAAACACTGTCTTCCATTAAACAAAATGAGAAAGATTCATTATTTGTCTCAGAGCAAACATAGGAACTATGGAGAATACTTTTAACTAACAATGAAATCGTGAATGACACCCAACAGAACTTCTACTGAACGTGTTCAGAGAAGATCTATTTGTAGTCCTCAAGGGACCCTCAAGGGTTAAACCTGAACAAAACTTCATTTTATCCTATCTAATGAAGATCAAAGTTAATGTCTCTTAGAGAAGGGATTTGCAAGCAAGAAAATGATAAACACTCAAAACTCACAATCTGCTTTTATTGTTTTAACATGATCAAATACTAGAAAGACTAAACAAAAAGAATTTTTTTAAGGATAGTTTTTAATGAAAATCAGAGGGCAATTAACTGTAAGAACTGTCAATTGTAAGAATGTTCCTATATAATTAATCTTCCAGTTCAGTAATGGAGATTACTATACTTTTAACTTAAACCTTCAAGGGAATGATTTTTAGAGTGGGGAGCACTGAGGGGGGCAAGGACTTCCTTAATTTCCATTAGCTTTTTTTTTTTTGGAAATCAAGTCTTTTTTCATATAAACATGGAAGATCTCTTTTAAACATTTAGAGATCATCTTGAATTAACTTTAGGATAAAAATGGCAGGTAACAAAGATATCAAACAATAGCTAACAACTGAATGCAGAATGAACACGGATATTGTTCCATATCTTAACTATATATCCTATAACTCCAGTGAATGACGAAGGAGTAAGTAGGTTGGGAAGAGCTATATTCAGTCATTCATAAATATTTATTGATTATACCCAAACAACTCATACCCAGAATATATGTCAAGAGTGCTTTCAAATCGATAAGGAAAAACATGGGACAATAGGAAAATAGGCTAAACACTTAGGTAGACACTTTATAAAATGAAAAATCAAAGTGGCTAACAAATGAAAAGATACTAAACATTTCTGGCAATCAGAAATGTAAAGTTAAAGTAAAATTATTTAAATTTGGCTAACATAAAAGTTTGACAATACCATGTACTGGTTGAGAAAGTAGAGCAATACACTATTTGGGGAGAAAAAAATCAGTACAACCACTTTAGGGAAGTTACACAATGCCTAGTAAATCTGAAATTACACATACCCTATGACACAGCAATTTCACTCTTAGGTATGGAGTTTATAGAAGATCATGTCCAACTTCTACAAGAATGTTCAGAATAGCCTTGTTCAATATAGCTGCAAACTGAAGACAACGAATATCCACCGACAGCCAAAAGGTTAAAAAAAAAAAACCCTGCAGTATGTTCATACAGTGAAATATTAAAATTAAAATAAAAATCAACATGCTAGCTACATGCAAACAGATGAATCTTAGAACAACGATGAGAAAATGAAGACCCAAGAGAATATGTACTATATGATTCCAATTTAAAACAGGCAAAACTTAACTATAGTGCTTAGCAATATATTCTTAGAATATATTCTTATATTCTTAGGAATAAATAAAAGCAAGAGAGTGATTACCATAATAGAGGGGAAGGTGGTAGTTACAGAGAGAAAGGAAAAAATGAGGACTTCCCAGGTACTGGCAAAATGCTGTTTCTTATCTGGGTGTTACAACACAGCTATAGGCTTCATAATTTGGTGATCTGTGCACTTACATACTTTTCTCTGTATTTCATATTATGAAAGATTAAAGAGAAGAATTCTAAGGGGAACTGTGAAATGCTGGATGGCTGAAAATATTAAAGAGCTGAATGAGTCAAAAAAGATAGAAGACAGAGATTCATTGAGCACCTTCTGCATGCTAGGAACTATGCTGGGTGTTGAGGACTTGGTGTAGAAGAGAGATACAATCTCTCCAAAAGTCAGAAAGGAAGGTCAAATAATCACAAAAATCATATTTAATTAAAAACTGATTGCTATGAAGGAAAAGTTCAGTGTTTCAGGAGACACTGACAAATTTCGTTTTTGGTGTTATAAAGGCTTCACTGAGATATAAAACATAAGATCAAACCTTAATAATAAGCCTAAATTAATATGGGAGAGAGGGAGGAGGTAAGTATCTTAGGCAGATGGAATAACATATGTAAACCAGGAGGTAAAAGCAGTTTGATGCAAACAAAGAACTAAAGGCAGGCCAGTGTGGTCAGACTCAGTAAAGTACAGTCCAAGATGAAGACGAAGTAGACATGAGCAAATCATGGAGGAACTTGTAGCCATATTAAGAATTCTGAGATTTTATCCTAGGGGCAATGGAAGCCACTGAAGGTTTTGTTTTGTTTTGTGCAGCTTAAGATCATTTTGGATGCTATATGAGGAACCATAGGGAGCAAGACTGGACAGATGAATAAGAAGGCTACTGCAATGGTCTAGGCGAGAAGTGATGATGACTTGCCTACAATGAAGGCAGGGAAAATGGGATCACTGGTATGATTAAAATGTATTTGAGAAGGCTATGGAGCGTGCTTATAGCATGGATGTGGCAGGTGAGGAACTGGCCCGACTGCTGTTTTGAGCAACTGGAGAGACGTAATAGAGGGACAATGAAAGAGGATCAGGATGAGGATGGTAGCAGGAAGAGAAAAAAATTCAGGACAAGCTTGCCTTTTGACATTTAAGTAGAGATGATAGGCAGTTAGCTATAGTAAGTCTGAAGTTCAGAGAGGGGGTTGGGTTGAAACTGAGGCACTGCTGCACACAGATGATATCTGAAGTCCTAGGAATGGATGAGATGACTTAAGATGAAAATATAGAAGGGGGAAAAAAAAGTAAGCACAGGACCATTCCATGATGAACACTTAGGAATTAGGTAAAGAAGCAGACTAGAAGGAGCTTATTAATGGAGTAAGACTGAATAATAGCAATGCATAACATGGGGGACAATTACCCGGTTAATGAACCTGGCCTCTTGATATAGTGCAAGTGTGGAAGACAGTCTTTGTTAGCAATGGGCACCTACAGAAAATACTAACAACTCATTTTCTAAATATTGATTGTGTAAAATTCATACTTTTCTGCAGTAGTTGAACCATATCCAAAATGGAATTTATCCTCCCTTAATCACGTTCATTTTCCCGTGCTTTCTCTACCTGTCTAATGATATCATATAGGTGGCTTTACTTCACCTATACTTAGTCAACTTTGTAACCCATATACTAATAAATTCATAAACAACATTTTTAATTTGCCCTCTTTTATATTTATTATTTCTGTGGTTTTAGTTTTCACTGCCTGAAGCACAGGTCAAATGACAAAACTCTGTGTATAGAGGCATTAGCTCCTGAAAGCCTGTAAGTTTAATGAGGACCTACCATGTGCTAGTCATTCTTACTAAAGGATGCAGGATTTATTCTCGAACAAAATTCCTGCCCCTATCGAACTTACTTTCTAGTAGATACTAATTAGGTATAAAATATAATGTTAGAGAGTAATGAGTGCTATGAAGAAAAACAAAGTAAAAAGATTATGAGAGAGAGAAAATAAAGCATAACATTGTATCTCTCCATCTTCAACTATGCCTCTAGCAAGTTCCACATGTAGCTATATTTGTCACTTCATTTCTTCTCTCTTTCCTTATAGTACTTTTCTTTGGGCCAGTAAGCTTTAGGAGGCAGGGACTATGATTCTCTATATCCCCCTAGCTCCTCTCATCTTGCAGATATTGAATTCAAATGCACCATTTTTTATGAAGTCATCAGTGCTCCTACAAGACGACAAAAAATCTTAATTCACTCTATGTGATTATCGGCAACAATTAAAATGTAAACAAAATCTCTAATTTGCTCATTTTTCTTCCTGCTATGGCTCTTTGCCTCTGCTTATTTCTTAGCTATGACATATGGTCTTAGAAATATTTATAAATTAGTTAATGTTTATCAAGAGAGCAAATCACACTATGTCTACACTACCATTTCTGTTCTCTGGCTAGATAGCCTGTTACCTTCATTAAGGGACGCAGTCTGCCAGTGTTGGCTAAATTTAGCAAAGTAATAAATTGTGCTTGTGTTTACTCTCTGATTTCTAAGTAAAATTGATATATTTTCAATATAACTTTGATGACTAAAAGTCCCTTATTCCTAGGGTTAAGATAATAAATTTTACTACAGCTGATCAAGGCACCTAAAGTCAGTTCCAGCACGGCAAAGAGCATCTGACAGAATGCCTGTTGTGAAAAAGCTCTTTGAGGTGTTGTGTTTCCTTCCCTGGCCAACTCCAACCTCTCTGACACAATCTCACTTCACAGACAGGAAAGCTGACATGCAGAGTGATTACATAACTTGTGAAAATTATATGGGCAATAAGAGGCAAAGCCAGGAACAGAATTCAGGACAGCTCTCTCTGGTCCTGTCAGGGCTGTTTTCACTAGCTCTTGAATTTCTGAAACTCGACCTCCACAAAATCTATGACATAGGGCAGGTAAGACAGAAGGATGTTGTGTTAAGCAAAGTTAAAGAGGATTACTTCAGAACTGTTTAAAAATCTAGAATATGTTAATGTATGCTGACATGCTCTAAAAGAAGCAGCCAAGATTTTCAAATGTATTTGGTGAAGAATTTTTTTTTAACAGAACACTTATTAATGGAGCAACATGGAAAACAGTCTGGGGAACTTAAATCTGCCTCCTTTATTTTCAACTTATTTTGAGTTCATTAAAACACAGTTATAAGAAGCCCAGGATGCACAGTTTATATATTATAAAGAATCTCTGAATTGTTTTTACTTAATTTACCAAATAACCTAAGTTGTGAGGCAATTATTAATTTGTAGTTTGTGGTAGGTCTGGTCCTCTGAGTTCATTACCCAAATGTGATATTTTCATCACTTAGGAACAGTGGTCATTGCATGTACATTTTTACAGATACTAAAATAAACTGTATGTGTTTAAATAATTATAAAATTAAGCACGTTAATGGCATTTTTTTTAATAGATCGAAGGGAACTTTTAAAGACATCCACATTCTTAGAATTAATCATGTTTTATTCCTATTTCATGATGCAGATTTGAAATCTGTATTTCTGGCAAATATGTTTAAATTTTAATTCTTCCTTTGACAACACGAATATTTGATTTCAATTGCTTTAAAACAAACTGTAAAAATCAATAACAAAAAGGACAAAGTAGTTTTGAGACTGTGATAAAAATAGGTACTAAAATGCTACTGGTTATACAGGATCTGTTGTGAATAGGTCAGCTCAAGGTCCTAGGTAAACATCTTGTTTGTGTCCTGAAGCCTTGTTTTCTGTATGCCTTATACTCTCAGTAGGGTCCTCCTACTTGGGTCTAAACATGGGGCCACTGCACCCTATCGATCTTCTTTAAATCTCCAGAATAATAAATTTCAAGGCAACACAGCAGAAGCCGACTAAAGCCCTTTAATTACATCACTGCTGAAAGGAAATCATTGATCAATGGCATTATGGGAAAATAAACTGCCCCCCAAACCAGATCAAAGTCAATAAAATAGCTGACTAGCTGCCCCATTTGGGACTTCTGCTAGATTAGTGCTCATGGACAAGCAAAAGAGATGATTCTAATGCATGCTGCTTACTGTCTTTTTGAAGCTCTCCCTGGCAGGTGTCATGCTCTGAGCATGGTTTTTGATTACTCTAATTAAATATAATATTATCAACAGATCTTCATATTGATCCTTAAAATCCCCCCTTCTAAATGAAAAATTAAAAGCCTAGAGAGAGGACCTCATAGGGTACCAAGTTATTTTAATGATTTTACACCTTTATCAATTTTCTTCATGTTGTATTATTCTAATATTTATCAATATCAAGGTACTGATTAGCTTAGAAATTTTAAATAATATGCAAAATGAATAATTTCATAACTTGCTCTGAGATTAGACAAATTCAGGTTACATGAAGTTACATTCCTTGGCTGAAGTCTAAATAAATTATTTTTCCTATGAAGTGTTGCTGACTGTGTTGGTCACTATTCTTTACTGATGGTGTTATTTAAATACATTGTTCAATATGTGTAATGCAATTGGCAAAGAATTCTTTTCTGTCAGGTAATTAGTTCAGAAAACTGCAAAAACATTTTAAGAAAATAATTTTATAATAGCTGATGAACTTCTGTTTATAGTTTTCAAATAGGCAAGATAATTTAAATGTTTAATGTCCTATTAATTCCACACATGAACATTTCAAGATTCTTTTCTACTTAATTAAGAATAATAACCTGCAAACAAATTGGAAAGCCTCAAATCTTTTCAAAAAGGAGAAAGTATAAATTTAGAACATTTAAATATTTATAAACTTCTTAGCACTTTAGCATTGCATAATAATAAAATGTAATGTTATCTTTAAATTTGAGAATTTTGAGAGTAACTTAAGTCTAAGAATGTACAAAGGGAAACCTAAAATATCAGATGCAATGACTCATTTATGGGTATTACTTTAGCAACTCGACCCAGGAAAAGCTAATAGCCCTGCCTTCTTCCCATTCTACATTTCTTCTTATTCATTCCCTATTCCCTCAGGTGGTTCTCATTGCTAATGCCCAAATGGCATCAACCTGTTGTTTAGCACATCTATGAAAAGGCGAGCCTGCTGGCTAATTTACCAAGGGATTAAAGCCCTGAAACCACTTCAATCTGCTACTTTGTTTCCATGTAAAAGCCTTACCCATGACACCAGTTACCCATGTTAAAACTGAAAATCTCTTTAAAAGAAAGAAAAATTCAACGTGAGAACTGTTTAAGAGAGAAACTGCATGCCAAAAATAATATTCTGCAAACGAGAATAGTACTAGGAAATTGCATTCTGTTGGTCAAGTCTTGCATTATGTATTAAAAAGAATTTCAGGTACTAAATGTTTACCGTTTCATAAAATTAACAGAATTAATGCAGGCACCAATAGTAGTCTGAGGGAGTACTGGGGGACCAGGAGGATTAATGTAAAACTGGATATAGACTATACTTCATCATTGTAGCATACTATTTAATTAAAATTCATATTTGTGTGTATTTTGTTGAACGTAAAACATTATGGTAACTGCATTAATTCACACTGGAAAACAAAAAAACAAATAAACAACTTCTCGAGGTTCTGATTAAATAATAATAAAGACCTAAAGATGCATTATTCTCACAAAAATTGATAGGCACACATACCAATCAATTTTTCTACATGAAAAATATCTGCTACCTCTATTTTTTAAATCAGAACAAGCTTTAAGTTGATACATTTTATGCAGAACACATTTACAGTTTTTCCTACTCAGTTATAGTTTATTTATAGTTCAGTAAAAATCATAGCAATCTCTTCTGTTAATAACTTTTTTAGTTCATAAAACCATTACAGTCATTAGCACAAAATCTGTGCTTAGGGGCCATTAAAACACTGAAAAAAACCCCACCAAATCTATATTTTTAAGGGGTGTTCATTATCCAATTTGAAAGAAAGCAAAATGAACTGAGAAAGTATGTAGGGAACCTATATTTAGTTCTTACTGAAGAAGAGATGACTAAAATGAAAGCACATATTCATTATGTCCTTGCTATAGTTCAGTAAATCTGTTTTACCATCAACTTCAGGACTATCAGAATTAAAGTAGAACTGTATATTAGAGAGTATAAGTTTCCATTTTAAAGTAATCAGTTTTCTCTAAAATTTTTTTCCCAGGCCAATCAAAAACAAATTTCAGTAAATTGACTAGACAAGCCATTATTTCACAATATTTCCCTGATGTTTATTTATTATAACCCTGAGAAGTGAGGGAGAAAAAAAGCACAATGACAAAACAGTTGACCCAATAAAAGCTAAATTATCAAGTAGTTTATAGCTTATAGTAGTGACCTGGAATAGATCATTCAAAGGGGAAGACAAATATTGTTTCTCTCTTCATTTCTTTACTGTCATGACTAGTGTCCCCTGAACCTATTGGTGCCAACAGCGCAGATTTGCTGGAATGAAAAACAATGCCAGCAATGCATGTGTCAGTGCCAAAGGCTTAAGAGAAAATGAATGTGCTCTAAGTTAGGATCTGTATGATATTCAAATTCAAAGTACTTCACATAAGGACAGGACACTCAAGGTCCCATTTCAATCACAATTTTATTATAGTGACAAATATGAAATTCTGACTGCCAATAAAAATACTGAATTTGATGTACTTCTGTGCAAAATTCATGGCCTTGAAAGATATTCTGCAAGCTGTCACCCCCAAGGACCATAATGGATTTGTCTTTAAAGAAAAATGTTTTGAGTATGAATTACCAAATATATTTTATCCAAGTTTTCACATTTTAAATCACGAGTTGTAAATTATATTTCTTAGTTCACATTTACTGACAAAATTAACATTATGTGGAATTTTGAGATGTTCCTAAATCAAGAGTTTTAATAATGAAATATATTTTAAGTATTTCTTTTCTACCAGAACAAATGTGAATTTTTTTTTCATGGAATGGTATGCTGAATTTTATAAGGTCCAAATTAAAATCATTAAAAAAATTCTAATTAAATTGTTCATAAAATATAAACACATATATATCAATAATCAATACTATAAAAAGTAATAATTTCAACTGTAGCCTTTAAACAACAGAGAAAATAGTTTAGTGATTTTCATTTACTTTAAGTCGAGCAAAAATATCAACTAGAAAAACAGGGTGGTTTTTCCAAATATATATCTCCGTTGGGGTGTATTTCCTAAAAATTAAATTCTTGAGGCATAAAACTACTAAATTTTACTTGATTAAAATAAAATTGGAAGTAAACAGATATATTACTGTTCATCTCCTTATCTTCATAGAAGCACTCACTTTTTTCTTACTTGAAGAAGAAATAGAAAATAAGCTATACGACGGAGAATAATTTCTACCATCCCCCATAATTCACCAAAACCAGACTGCTTCTGTGTCTCTAAAAAAGGAAGGAAGACATTGGATGCAAAGCTTCAACAAACTATTATTACACGCTTTTCCAGTCCATTAAAAGAAAGTAATTTAATCAGTTTATAGTTTCTCAGGAAAATCTCATTCAGAGAAATTTTATTGCCAGCTATCTAAATAGTAAATACCTATTATCCTCTCAAAATGAGTTTTTGCTTGCCAAGGGCAAACCCATTGCTGTTATTGTAGAGCTCTGTCAGAGAAACAAGAAGTTAAAAAGGTTATAAAGATACCATTAACGTCATGGGACTGTCTTGTCAAGACTCAAAAATACTTAGTAATTGAGGGTTTTATTCAAAGTGTATTAGCACCCACATAAACAGCACAGTTAATATGATGCTTTAGGCTTTATTTTGTTACAGCCCAGCAAAATCACCTACAAACGGCTGAATACTGTAAATGTATCTGCTGGAGAGCACAACTCATTTTATCATCTGGTTCTAGCGTGAGTCTTTGAAGAAAATGTCAATAACATACACACAGCTTAAAGGCAAATCTAGATCCAACCAATGAGAACAACAGAAAAAAAGCATAAATGATAACTAATTGGTCCTAACAGCATGTGCCTTTGATAGAAGTATGAGGGTAAGCAAAGGGCAAATGCTCTTTATTTAATTTATATATTCTAACTTAAAAAAGAGACTGCTACAATATAGCTTACTTTAACGTTCATTAATATACAAAACTATGAATGATTATATTGAAACAATAGACAATAAAAATAAACTAATTCTACTTTTATTATTTTACTTGTTAATCCATTGATAATTTCCAGAAATAAAATGATCTTCTATGTCAATTCACTGATTTTAAAGCTATTTACAGAGAAAATATTTTACTACAATTTTTTACATTTAGTAAATACATTATGCAACCCTTGAACTTATTCACCTGTCAGCTCTAACAATTATATAAACAATAAACATTTAAAGAAAATCTTTATAAAGATTTACCTGGCTTCAATTTTTGGATTACTGATTATACTATGCCTATACTTCTCTTCAGATCGATGTCAGTATAAATATGGATAAACAAAGTTTATAAAAAAGTAGCCTGATGAGGGACTGATGTTTTGATAAACATCAATATTTACTTTTTGTTGGGCCCANCACGGGCTCCGGGGAACTGAGGCGGCCACAAGATGGCGGCCGCCCCGCCGTCTCACCGCCCCGCCCCGGGGCTGCTCGGGACGCCCGCCCTCATCAGCCTCCACGTCTCAAAAGACCGCCAAGGCCAGAGCTTCGGCGGGAAACCGAGGGCTGAGCTCCATCCAATCTCCTACCAATTACGGTCATGTTCCCCCGTTCCGCCCACACCCCATAACAACCCGTGCGCATCCTCCCCAGGGGCGACTTCCCCGACTCCCTTCTCTCGGAGTCGCGGAACCTCGCCCGAGGGCATCTCTATTAAAAATCTCCCCTCGTGCCTATTCGTCTGGTGCTTTGTTTCATCCGCCGTTACTGGGAGGGCTACCGGGAAACCTTACAATCAAATATGAGCAGAGTAGAAGAGTGAGAAAAAGGTCTCAATAAGATATTTTCAGACTGGGGAAGAAATTGGATGGTCACACATTAAGGGCAGCATATGTCAAGTGAATGATGGAAGCACAGAAATAATTAAGCTGTAGCCTCAGTTACTCAAGGTAGAGTCAACTAACCCAAACAAGACTGCTGGGGAATGAATTCCTTTCAGCCTTCAGAGCCCAGCTCTGTACTACTCCCTCCATTCACTCTTTCTAGACTATTCCCATTATTCTTTTTCCTCTACACCTTGTATAAAATTCTACTATACTTAACACAGTGAGTGTCTTCAGACAGGGAGTGTATTCATTTCCGTATACTTAATATCTGTCAAGTTATCTACACATACATATAGTAATGATTCAAAAAATATTCATTAAATAGGCAAATTAGGTCATGATCTTATTTGGACTCCAAATCATGGTGATTTGTTTTTGTGAACTGGCCAAAGACCTTATCATATAGTTTTCAGTGGATCCCCATACCTCTCTTTATAAGACAATTATTAAGCACAAACATCTTACATATCAAGTATATTACTTCACTTGAAGGAAATCTAAAGTGATTCAGAAATGATGCTTCTGGAATCTATACACTTAGTTAAGTTTATTAAATGACTTATTTGCTAACAGGAAAAGCAGTTAAAGACACTCATCTTAAAATTGCTATATAAATGATCAATCCTTAAAAGTTTAGGAAGTAAAAGAGAATACTCAGGATATGCAATTTCTTAGTCACTTCTTTTAGTTCTCAATCTAATTTTTATCCAGATTTTTCTCTTTCCTGTTCCAAACCATAAGTAAATAAATAAGCGAATAAACAAAAAAAGAAATGGTGAGGGGAGCTGTTGTATGGTTCTAGCCTGGAAAAACAGATTTCACTACTGGTAGGACTGAGGGAATCTGTGGGTACAAAAGGCAAAAAGGTTCTCTATCTGATGATATTCTCTTTCTCTGAAAATCTAATCAGATAGGAACCATGAAACATCCTTACCAACTATGACCCCACAGTACACCTTTACAAAGGTAAATTCTAGTATTTGTTGGCAAATATGATAAAAATATCTCTCTGAGATTCCATCATTTGGAATAAGATTAGTAAATTAATTGTGGATACCCTTTAACAATATTTTCTCTGTTCCTCATTATTCTATTTTTGAAGGAAGACTGTGTGACTACCTAATTTTTTAAATTTCAAAAATAGTACTCAACGGAGGAAAATAACCAAATAATATAGAAACATATGAAGTAAAATCTGAAGGTCTCCACCCCTACTCCCATTTTGCAGTACTCATAACTGCTCTACAACTTTGTATGAGCTGAGGTCGTGCTCACAATGGGTAAGAATAGACCCTAAAGCTAGATGTTTACTAGAATTTTCTACAATGAAAATGTTCTATATTTGTGCTGCCCAAGTAAGGTACACAATGGTTAACTCTAATAAAGAAGTAACTGTTCAACATATACAGAAAAGGACCTGGCTGGACCAAAATTATCCTCTTAACTATAGCAGTAAAAGGCTTTCCCTTGTTAATTAGTAAGGAAAAGCAGCAATTAGTATCAGAACGCATTATATGCAAATTTGTAGAAGACTGTATACAGCTATTCATAGTGCATTATAATTAGTTTTATTCTAGAGGGCGAATTCAGTCATTCCCCACAGAGTTTTTGCCATCTTCATCTTAAAGAACCCTTTCACAGTATAGTTTGCTTCAGTTAACAATGCCTAGTAAGTTATAGATACCCAGTAAGGCAGGTACTACAAAAAGCAATGCATACTTGTTAATACTATCATTGCACTTAGGTTACTTAGTTTCAACCTGACTTTGTTTGGGTTTATTATTTTAAGATCTTTTCTACTGTTACATAAAGTCTTCCATGTAAACTGCCACAACATGAAGTAAACTGCCACAACATGGACACACATTGCTCTTCACTCCAACTTTCTTGATTGTTCATTTTTGCCATTTGGACCAGGCTCAGGCTGGGTCCAAGATGACCAACTTGGACAATAGCTGTGCAGAGTAAACCTGGCTGTGTCCAGGCTCCACTTTACTGGACTCAATTTTGTACTTCTGAATTCACTATTCTTTCATGAAAAGACTTCTGGTGTAGTATTTTCCTTTTGGCTTTGGGCCCTAAAGCACTTAATTTGACCTGACACACTCCCAACCATCACCTCATGGAAGGGGTTAAAAGACAGGTAAGTCTTTCTGTTTCTGGCCATAGGCCCTGATACTATCCCATAGTCACTCCCCTGAGTAAAACAGACAATATTAATATTAATATTAAATACTCAAATCGGTTATTTGAAGAAGTTTTGCCTAAGCATATTTATCAGATCAGATTAAGATATCCAGAAGGAAACAAAGTTCTACGACAGTGATTTCTCATAGTAACTGTCCCTAAGGCACTCTGGAAATTGATGATGTTTTTACGTGGAGTGACTGGAAGAGACATATGGCATTAAGTAGGCACAGGTCAAGGATTCTAGAGTTCCTGCACTGCTCCAGAAACAATTATCCTATGTTCCACGTGACTTTTGAATGTCCTATCAGACGCACATGTAGATGAAAATCCTTTTTATAATTATTTGAGTTTGGAATCTAATTATATGTAAACACAAAGTATTTTTTGATATGGTTGAACTCATGATGAATTTTCCGTGATGCAACTATACTGGGCAGACTGAAAGAACATTATAGTTTTCTTTGTTCAAAGCTTTACTGAACACCACTGTTCATCAATTCGTATTACTTACCAAGAGCATTGTCATATATGAGCCTGAATTGCCCTAATATACTTGTATTGATCTGCATCTCTAGCTATGTCATTCATGTGTATGTGTATGTGCATAAAACACGTTTATGTGTACATGTACAACCTTACTGTAAAAATATCAAATGTCACGAAAAAGTTGACAATATCTACTTGAATATTTGAAAGTGACTTTTCTAGCTTTGTCCACAATTGAATATAATACTAATGTACCTATTAAGCCCCATTTTTTTCTAATGAAGCTATCAGACTATTAAATAGGCAAACATTTTATAAAGAAATAATGTTTTATGCTAATGTTCACCTAACACTTTGCTCTTCAATTTCCCTATGTTTTTCATATAGAATAATTTCTGATCTTATAACTATTAAATACAAACTTATTTATTACAAGTATCTGTTATAACTATTTCATAATGTTTTCTATCATAGTTTTACCCACGTTGTAAACAGATCAAAATACTTTATTACAAATCACTTTCTGGGGCACCTGGGTGGCTCAGCTGGGTGAGCATCCAACTCTTGGTCTTAGTTCAGGTCATGATCTCAGGGTCCTGATATTGAGCCCTGTATTGGGCTCTGCACTCAGCATGGAGTCTGCTTGAGATTCTTTCTCCTCCTCCTGCTGTCCTTCCCACTTGTGCTCTCTCTCTAAAATAAATAAATCTTAAAAAAAAAAAAAACCACTTTATTTTCATGTCTCCCTTAAATTAGTGAGGAAACAATTTTTTAAAATTGTATGACAGAGGTGCCTGGTTTGCTCAGTTGGAAGAGTATGTGATCCTTGATCTTAGAGTTGTGAGTTCAAGCTCCATGCTGCAGAGATTACTTAAAATCTTAAAAAACAAAAACAAAAACAGAAAAGGAAAATTGTGTGTACAGATACGTTACATTCTCTACAAAACTTTATTTCAGGGAAGTAAAGGGGGTACTATAAAATATTTATCAAAGAAAGAACCTAGTACAACCTACAGGGTTGAGAACCACTAACCTAGAAGGAAGTCACACTAGTCTCCTTTCCCATTGTTGAATCAAAAATAAATCACTGAGCACATTAAGTCTTTGTTCATTGTACGGAGTAATTAAAAGCATGGGTTTATGGCTGGGTGATGCTGGTAAAGTTACTTTATTTCTGTGGGCCACTGTTTCCTCATCTGTAAAATAGGAATAATAATATCCATTCATGGAGTTGATACCCAAATTAAATGAATTATTAAGTGTATAATATCTGCAAGAGTGCCTGGCATATAATAATTGTTCAATAAGTGTTAGATACAGTTTTTATTTGTTGCTAGTATATGCAAGATCTAGAATGTACTTTCTTTGCTTTCTTACTAAGAAAACCTCATCAATCATATTAATGAGAATACTGATCAGCAGAAAAAGATGTGGGAAATGCAGAGATGGTGCTTTTTTCTAGAGAGGTGAAAACTTTAGGAAAACATACGATTGATGAAACAGTTATGTACATTTCTGATCAGAAGGGAAATCTGCATTGCACAAGTAAAATATCTAGGAAGTTATAAGGGAAAGGGGGGCAACATCAGCCTTTAATGTAAAGTTTCATTTATTCTTCCTTAGTTTCCCTAGATTATATCTAATCATTCTTTCTATAATCTAATGTCCTTCTCCCACTATGTACAAAGAACTGGGTTATGTAACAGTCTATCTATATCTGTTCCTCCAACTTGGCCATAAACTTCATGCGTAGATCATTTTGAAGACTAATTTTGTCTCCCATAATGCCTGGTAATTGTCAAAATATATGTACATAAATGATTACGTTCTAGTTATGCTGCCATTTTATTTTTTAATTTTTTTAAAAGATTTTATTTATTTGATAGAGAGAGACATAGTGAGAGGGGGAACACAAGCAGGGTGAGTGGTAGAGGGAGAAGCAGGCTTCCTGCTGAGCAGGGAGCCCGATGTGGGGCTGGATCCCAGGACCCTGGGATCATGACCTGAGCTGGAGGCAGACGCTTAATGACTGAGCCACCTAGGTGCCCCCATGTTGCCATTTTAAATCAATGAGACCATCTCTGACAGGTCCTCTAACTTCTCTCAGCCTCATTTCCTCATGTTTAATAATGGGAATATTAATATCTGAATTACTTATTTCATAACAGTATGTGAGAAACATGAAATAATGTAAGGGATGATGTTTTAAAAATGGTAGTAGAATACATAAATGTACAGTGATAGTACTATTAATATATCAAAGATTATTTTTCTATAAATATGTTAAAATTCATTATACTGTATGAAGTGATTTCATCATGTCTAGGACTAATTTCTTAAAAATAAAATAATTTATCTCCAATTTTAATGAAAACCAGAAAGAAAATTAATCCACAAGAAAATTTTACATTATATTAATGTTTGATGAAAAACATCTATTTCAGTAAGTAAAGGAAGTGTCAATAGCAGTCAGCTAATGCCTGACAAAGATCAACAAACATGAATATTGTGCTAGGTAAATCTTTTCAATCTAGTTATTTATTTCACTGATTACTTCTTCATAGTTATTTGCCATTGACTTCAAGCACATTAAATGAAGTTTCTTAGCCTGCCAAGATGATAGATAACATTTCTGTGCATTCTTTTTATCACCACAGACATTTTTAGTGTATGTGTGTGTTTGTGCATGTGTATGTATTAATGGCCCTGAGACATTAGACATGGCTTAGACATGTATTAATAACCTCTAGTGAGGATATATAGACATCTAATTTTGAGAAGGCTCATTTCACAAAACATACTATGCATCAAATTAAGACTTTTTTAAATATATATTTTTAAGATACAAAGGGGAAAAAACTAAATCCTTACTTATCTTTATTTTTGGTCACATGCTAAAGGTTTTCTTGACATTTTGTCTAGATTTAGAATATAAGCAATATCAGTACTTGTATTTTCTATAATTGAAAACAGATAGCTTTTTCCCTCCTTATTTTACAGTTTAAAGAATTAACAAGATATTAAGGCATCCTGTCCAGTGACAAACTAGGGGATTTTAAAAGCAAACACTGAAGATCATCAGTGAATTTGTATGGGTGATTCATCCTTACACATTCTAGTTGGCTTAACATATATATGTATTTTTGATAAGCTAAAGGAACTACCTTAAGACTGTCACCACTATTATTTGATCATAGATTGTTTTCTATTTCTTACCAAACAAACTTCAGTATGCTGGTTCTTTTTAAAATTCTCAAATTGCTTAATCTGTATTGCAGGTCAAAAGTTGGCGTGATCCAGAACCCAGTGCAATAGAAAAGACCTAAATGGAGGTGGCAATCTTCTCTGACTAAATAGTTTTAAAACTGAGTGTGATTAAATGGTTTTTAACTGCCTGTAGTACTCAGAGAATAAGACACATTTAACAGAGATAATCATGATATTTTTATTTGAGGTATATATAGAAGTAGATCTTTCCCTATTACTCAGAAGTCATATTTGTATAATAATTCAGTTGATAAACTATAAACTGTCCTTAACAGTTACTCTTAGAAATGACAGAAGTAGGTGAATTCTGGTGAATTCTAAAAATGTGTAACATATGACATATATAACTTAACAATGAGTATTCACTTTATGTGCCCCAAAAGAAATACTCAATTGTGGGATGACTGGATGGCTTAGTTTGTTAAGCTTCTGCCTTTGACTCAGGTCATGATCCCAGGGTCCTGGGATGGAGTCCCTCACTGGTCTCCTTCCTTACCAGGTAGCCTGCTTCTCCCTCTGCCTGCCACTCGCCCCCCCCAACCCCCCGCCACCGCTTGGGCTCTCTCTCTCTAACAAATAAATAAATCAGAAAGAAAGAAAGGAAAGAAAGAAAGAAAGAAAGAAAGAAAGAAAGAAAGAAAGAAAGAAAGAAAGGAAGGAAGAAATACTTAATTGGGGTAAGACGAAGAAAGTTTAAAAAAGAGTCAAAATTTTCCTTTTCAAAGAATTATATGATTCACTAATTTAATTTAATTTAATTTAAATTTCTATATTATTTTTTTTGTGACACCATTTTTAGAGAGAGCACTATAATTTATGATTTTATCTTATCCCAAAGCTACAAATATGACAATACATTCTTTCAGTTTATCTTGCAGCCAGGACTATTATAATTTCTGCATACTTTCTCAATGTTGGTTGAAAATGAAATCAAACATTATTTTTCTTAATGAAAAAGTCACCAGCAAATGTGACATGTGAGTTTGGGTTATACTATATTTTGTTATTTAAACCAAGATATAACATGTAGTTAATGTTTTTGTGGGGTTTTTTTCCCCCCCTACAAATGAAAGGTTTCCTAGATAATTGTTGTCTGTTCATTTTATTCATCTATTCATTTTATTTCATGTACTGCCAAGGACAACGAAGTCATTCTTTTCTATGATTTCACTTTACGTTAGATAATGAAATAATTTTTTTTTCTTGATCTTGTAAACATGACTGAAACTATGGTCTTTGGACAACTACATTAAATAATTGATTAGGAAATTTAAGGTTATGTAATTCCAAAATAGGTGACTAGTTCCAAATTTTTACATCATAAACATTTAGATATTGCAAATGGACAAAAGGAGTAGGATAGTGGGGGGTGTTTCCTAAATGGAAAGAACTATTCCTCATCTCTCTTTTGTAAGCATTCTCTAGATAAAGAAAGGTTCAGGGAAGTTAAACAACTAGGCTATAAAAACAATGAAGATGCAAATGAATGGGCCAATTTCCATTTTGGGGGTGAAAAACAGGCTAGTTGGGACTCAAATCCCAATTCCTATAATATTTCTAAACTGAAGGAAAGAAAAAGTTGGTGATGAACAACTCCACAGTCATAAACAAGTGGTGATATTCAATTCACTGAATATGAAGTTTAATTGTTTAGTTATCTCTTTAAGGCTAGAACATTAATGAGAAGTAAATGACAGTAAGACAAGAAAATCACTCCAATACAGCAATATTTTTCTGATATGTAAATATTAGAGGATTTTAATTGGATTAAAGGATTCAATCTACCACCACTACTACCACCTATATATTCAACATAAACCTATCTGTTCTCTCTTACTGATTGTTTTAATCACACGCATCCTAACCTTTCACTTTTTTCTTTAGTAGATAATAATACATACCTGAAAAAATGCAGTAACAGGCATTTTGTAAGCTATAAAGAAGACCTATCTGCAACTACTTATACAGTGACTACAATTTCAGTTTTCAGTAATCCAATATTTCTGTAATATTTCAGTATTAAAACATTGGTATTTTTCTTTATGTTATACTGTTTTGCCATTATTTTAATCCCAGGACCCTGAGATCATGACCTGAGACGAAGGCAGAGGCTTTAACACACTGAGCCACCCAGGCGCCCAGGATTTTGCCATTATTTTAAAAAATGAAATGTGATTTGTGTTTGACATGTTTCCAGAAAGTTATGTTTTGCATTAAACTCTAACAACAGAAAGCAATTTGGCCCCAGACAAAACTCCTATCCCTCCATCTCCATTTAAAACCCCCCCCTTTTTTTTTTAAAGATTTTATTTATTCATTTGACACAAAGAGAGAGAGATTACAAGTAGGCAGAGAGGTAGGCAGAGAGACAGGAAGAGGAGGAAGCAGGCTCCCCGCTGAGCAGAAAGCCCGATGCGGGCCTGGATCCCAGGACGCTGAGATCATGACCTGAGCCAAAAGCAGAGGCTTTAACCCACTGAGCCACCCAGGCGCCCATTTAAAAACCCTTGTAAGGTGTTACTATTTTAAGTCTCATTTCCCAGTTACTAGGTTATTGTATTACTAGTGAGGCAGAGTAATTTGAATTTTCTCCAGAACCAATTTGGATACAATTTACTTCCAGAGGTCTCTGAAAAAGTCATCTTCCAATCAAAAGGGCAGGGGGGAGAGTGGGGCTTCTTAGGAAAAATAATGGATGTACTGGGGGTGTCTTGGTCAGCTTGGGCTGCCATAACAAAATACCAGCGGCTGAGTGACTTAAACAACTCATATTTATTTTCTCACAGTTCTGGAGACTAAAAGTCCAGGATCAAGTTGCCAGCATGGTCAGATTCTCATGAAAGCTTTCTTCCTGCCTTAGAGATAGCAATCTTCTCACTTTGCCCCAACAGAAGGGTAGTGTGGGGAGGGCAAATTCACTGGGGTTTCTCCTTAGAAAGGCTCCAATCCCATCAAGAAGGTCCCACCCTTATTTCCTCTTCTAAACCTAATTATTTCCCAAAGGCCCCATTTCTAAATACCATTACACTGGGGGTTAGGGCTTCAACATATGAATAGGGGGTGGGAAGACACCTTTCAGTCCACAGCTAAAGGATAAAAAGAGACAAACTTGGAGGCTGCAAGCCTGGTGCCAGCCCTTCCTGGACACTAATCACCTTCCTTTCTCTAGCAGACTGCCACTGCTCACCACCCTTTTTACCTTCCAGGGTGAAATCTGCTTTCCTAGGGCCTGACTCCTCCTTCTTCAAGATTATTTATTTCAACCAGGACCTCCTCCTCCAATCATCTCATAGTAAAGAAACAAAAGATGTAAACAAGAAATGTCCCTCACCAGCCCTGGTTTTGTCTTAGGTGAGGTGCATCTGAGAAGGAACTACAGATGATAACGTCTCACTTTAAAAACAAAATATCAGGGCGCCTGGGTGGCTCAGTGGGTTAAAGCCTCTGCCTTCGGCTCAGGTCATGATCCTAAGGTCCTGGGATCGAGGCCCACATCGGGCTCTCTGCTCAGCAGGGAGCCTGCTTCCTCCTCTCTCCTCTCTCTGCCTGCCTCTCTGCCTACTTGTAATCTCTCTCTCTGTGTCAAATGAATAAATAAAATCTTAAAAAAAAAATATCAGTATTAAACAAGTATTTCAGAATTATACAGAATAGAAATGTATATATTGTTAATGCCATTTTGCTCTATCACTCAATTACTATCTTTGCGCTACATTAACTTAATTATAAACACAAAGCAGGCACTAAAAAAATGTCCCTTTACTCTCCTCCCTCATTCTCTCCATTATATTTTGCTTCATTACTTCAGACTGTTTTGCCAAAGTAGCTCTTTGGATACCCTTTCTGTGGGACTAAAGGTCTGGTAGTAAATACTTACTTGTTGCTACTGACTCATCTATCAACATAACTGTTGGCTCTGCAATGTATTCCAAACTAAACAGTAAAATTTTCATGCATAAACTTTAAAGATATATTTAGATCTCCTGATGTAAGTTTAAAAACTTGGTAAGAACATGGACTAAGTGTTATAGTATATGGAAAGCACTTAATGTAATACTTTGCACACAGTAAACACTCAATATATATTAGTTTTAGGTATGCCCTTTGAGGTAATCTTAATAATTTTTTTCTTTACTGATGAGAATAAATAGGATTAATAAAGTATGTATCCACCCTCCACAATATCCCAAGAGGGGGAAATAGAATTCTGGCAGAATCATTTGCTCAAAGTCTCCTGTTTGAAAATTACAATGACTTCTCTAATATGCTTCATAAGAGAATAGAACTAGCATTTGAATTTCCAAAATGAAGTAAGAAGGTTGTGTTTTACTTCACCACAGAACCTTTAACAAATGAGAATTTTACCTCAGTGTAAGTCAGGTGCACCCTCAGATCTTGGCCATGAGTTGCAAACAAACCCCTTTATGTCTACCCTTTTGTTCAAATGATATCACCTCAGAGGTCCTCAACTGCATGGTCAAAAAGATCCCCATTTTTGGCAGATGGTTGGAAACTAAGAAGACCTCAGCACTTCTTCACATGGGGAATAAGATCAGTAAAAATCGACTAACTGACCTTTTTCTCTGATGTCCTAGAACTTTAATCTCATTAAAAGTAGAGCAATCAAAGTAAGGTTTAGTTTGAGAGAAAAATCACTTCTAATTTTGGCTAATATTAAGACTTTTAGGAAAATGAAAAAATTTATATTATCCTCCCTTCTTGCTCTATTTTAGTTATCATGATTATATTCTGCTCTAAATTAAATGAAATAATACAGGTGATGTGCCTAGCATATCTGGTGCTCATTTCCTTAATTTTTTCTAATAAAATCAGACTGTGAATAAGAAAAAATGGTGGATCACCACAATTTGCATAGTAAAAAGGAAATCAGAAAGATTTTTCCCCCCAAGAAACTCTTTTTCATTCTAGAGGGCATGCTGATTCTGTCCTCCCTACTTTGAGAGGCATAAAATTCAATTCACTTCACAATAAAGACTATAAACCCTACATATCTCACCTGTAAACTCTGTTAATTAGATGGATTCTGATAAAGCCAATGTTTTCAACTTTTTAAAACCCAGCCATATCTGCGGTCCTTAGTTTCTTCATAATAGTGTGGTATCTTAGAGTGTAGCCTCAAGCAGGAATCATGCTCAAGGCTCATGTTAACAGTGGTTTAGCTGTTATTAGTCTATTAAAGAGCTTAAAGATGAAACTCTTATTCTAACTTTATAATGAGAATAAATTGGGTAAACAGGGATTTGCTTTACTGGCAAAACTAAAATGTATTAAATAAGTAAAAATTACATACAATTTTAAAATAAATATTTAAAATCACTAAAACCTGTTTTAAACAAAATGTGAGAAATTCTTACATTATACTTTTTCTAATTTCTTTCTTAATAAGTTCTAGTTTAAAAAATCTGACAATGGCTCATTACCCTGAAAGACAAAGATGATGTCCACAAAGTTAAAATAACGCTAAACTGCTTCAAATAAAAGCATCTTTTTAAAGCATATACTGTATATACTTTTGAAAATACATAATTCCTTTAAAAACTTTTTCACTCAATACCTTGTAATCATCTCTAAACCTAATGGGACATAAGCGCATTTCATCAGAGATGAAATTCTTCAATGACTGCTAAAATGAGAATCAAAAAATTATTATAATCTAGTAGTTTAGCTTGCAGCAAGCATTAATCAGAAGTCATAATAAATCCACATGCTTCTTTAGACAGCACATTAGTCAAACAGTTTTCTATGATAACGACGTTGACTAATGGGCTCTGAGTTAGAAGGGTCAATCATAAACTCATCAAATGCTTCATTTAATTTCTTAATTTGGACAAACACAATTTGTTTATGGGAAAGATATCAGGTGTTGGTGAATGAATAATGGCTATGAAACCAAACTCCATTAATCAGCTCATGATTACAAATGACTTAGAGATTGTTTATTCTAATTTCATTCATTTGGGTCAACAAAGAAAACATGAGCAAATGAAACCATTGAAAAAAATGGCACACTTATTTCTCCATATTTAATAAGGCAATGATAAATACTCTTTCAATAACTATATCAAAAGGACTTTATTACTCAGGTTGATACCATTCCTTTTACAACTGAGTTGTTAATGCCTGTGATTTATAAAGAGACCAGGTAAGAAAACCTAAATACCAAACAGTATACATCTCAATACTGAAGTTATACTCATTCTATGATTTCTTTGATTCCTCAGGCAGAGGTAGCTACTTCTATGTTCCTACTGCACTTTGTACCTTTGCCTGACACCTAGTATGGCCTCAAATATTTGAAAAACGGATGGTTTATAGTAATATGCAATGTTCTAAGTACTTACCTGTAGAGTTCCGTCCTGTACTAGACTTTGAGCTCCAAGTAGGCAGAAACAGTACCTTAGAGGAAAATCTTTGTATTTCTATTACCTAGTATAAGCCCTTCACAATTTATTTTCATTCAAATAAATTTTAAGGAAAGTATTCTATCATGTAAAACTCTGATTAAGTAAATTTAGTGACAGTAAAATTTGGATGTTCCACATTATTACAAAAGTATCCCAGAACAATCAACTATAGAAAAAGCAAATGTCACTGCTTTTTAATTACTAAAAGACATCAATTTTCCCTTCACCTTCTCTTTTCTTTCTCTACTGTCACTAACAGGGCTTCTCATTGGACCATCCAAGACTGCTGACTGTTTCAGCAGCTATCAGGTGCTGTGCTGGATAAGCCTGGTTTGCCCACCGGATCTGCTCTGTGACCACCCCCACACCCTGGCCGGACTGACGCTCGTCATGGGCTACATCAGACGGGTTGCCTCACCCTTCAGCAGCAGTTTGGGTTTAGTTCTCAGAAGAACTGAAGAGAGATCAATTAGAGGACAAGAGGAAAGAGAGGTTAGGGTCTTTTTCCTGCTGGCCTGGGGTTTGATGGTGGCTGCCTTTCTCTTCTACAGGCCCAATTTCTGTTGTGATGGTTCTCTCTCGTAACAAGTTCTCTTCCTTTCCCTTATTAGGCTTAGAGGTGGTGAAGACTCACAGCTACTGCTAGGCCAGAAATCTTGATGATTCTCCTTAAAACTGCCTTACCCTTTCAATAGCCCCGTCATTAAATTATCTGTTTATGCCTTTGAATGTGCCATTTATTCCTATTATCAAACTAAACAGTACACTTGTTCATCTTTGGCTCCCAATTCCCTTCCAAGAGCCTGGAGGTCTAAGGAACAGTCTATAATCTACAGTCTGTTAGCTTAATGATAGCCTTTTTTTTTTTTCCCTTTCTCTCCTTTCCTTTTTTTTTTTTTTTTAAATTCTTTCTTTGGTCTCAGCATGCTGATCTCTACCACCATGTCTCAGGAAATTTAGATTTGCTTTGCATAACTTCCTGGTAACTATTTCTACTCCTGACTTTGTAACTGGATCCTTAATCATGCCCTACTGATGAGTTGGTGAAGAAAGTTTCTTGATATCTACTCCTGATCCTTTATCTGATTCCCTCATTTTAGCTTTTGGTCCTGACCGTGGAGTTGTAGGTTTCTAGATTAGGGATAATAAACAATTATTTTCACTAATATAAAATAAAATTCCTAACAAATAGAAGCCTATAATGAGTAGGCTACTTCATTAAAAAAAAAAAACTGGTACAAAAATAAAACACTTACAAATAAAATACATAAGATATAAATTATGACCTCTTTTATTTTTCTTTTAATAGTATATTTTATTTAACTCAATATAGCCCAGTATTTTAATTTCGATGTTGTCAATATCAAAATTACAAATAAGGTATTTTGCCTTTTCTTTCATGCTTAGTTTTCAAAATCTGGGGTGTATTTTACACTTACAGGACATCTTAATTCATTCTAGCCATATTCCAAGAACTCAATAGCTACATATGTCTGGAGGCTATCATGCTGTACAGAGCAATGACCTTTTTTTAATTTAAAACAGTTAATCCTTGTTAGTTATGAAACACTTCCCATAGAATTTCATGATTTAACTCTTTAGAGCTAACCCATTAAATTTCCAACACGTAAATTAGTTGTTTGTAATTGAGATCCTCCTACAATGTATTAAAAACTGTATGTTGTCTTTAAAGTTTTGAATTATAAAAGAAATATTTTTTTTTTAAATCCAAGGACTACAGAAAAGAAGAAAATAAACGTACACTATCACTACCATTACTCTCTTCCTTGTCACAGTTTGGTAGACATTTTCCCAGGGGTTTTTCTATGCATTTTACACACACAGACACACACAAATGCATCATGAAAAATATATACACATCAACCTCTTATCCTTCTGTTTTTGCATTGTACTTTTTTCCATTACTGATTTCACAGGTATCTTTCCTTGTTAGTCATCACATAGCATTTTGCTTGATCTTCAGATAATACTCTTGGTCTTCTAGAGTATTGCCAAACTTTCTTCATCCTTTCATTGATGACTTACAGCATTGTTATGAATATCAAAACATCAGGTGAAGTTTGGGATATAAAACAGCAAAGTCCTTAAGAAAACATGTATAGAGGTATTGCTGGTCAGTAAACACACAGTCTAATAGTTTTAGAGTTCCTTTGCTGTTTATAATTTGACTGTCTTCCTTGTCAGGAATTATATGCATAACGAGTACTTTCTACTATTATTTCTAATTTACCCTAGTTAATCTGATAAAAGTTTAAAAACTAGGTATCCAGAATAAACAAGGCACCAAAGTCAGCAGAGAAAAGGAAGAATTTTTAACAAATGGTTCTGGAACTAATTAGCTCTTTGCAAAGAAAAAAAGAATTTGTCTTTAGCATCAATAATAAATTCCAGAAAGACCCGAGTTAATGATAAAATATTCATAAAAATATAAAAACAATGACCAAGAGAAAATACTGAATATTTACTTAATAACTGAAAGACAAGGCTCTCGTGCAGTAAAGAATTTGGCCTGGTTCAAAGAGATCTGGTCTCTGTCTTTAGTACCTGGAAAGCCAGAGTGATTAGTGTTTTCACCATTCATGGTGGGTCTCTCAGATGAAGACTGATATATATGCTCGTGAGGTGACTAAAGGTGGAGGCAGCCACACACAATAGTCTTGGCATGGGGGTTGGCCAGGGTACATAAAGGCTGGCCAAGCCAAAACTCCACAACTATTTGATTAGAGAGGGTTTTTACCACATGATGTTGGCACAACCTCTTGGAAGTGAGTAGGGCTGGATATTGAGTACAATCAATCAATCAATCAATCATGTAATGATGCTTGGATAAAACCTCTAGACACTGAAGCTTTCATGAGCAATACTCCATGACTGGTGTCATTCACTGGAGGGTGACACATCCTAAGGAAGACAGGAACTTCCTGTGGAACCATCCTAAACTCAGCCCTATGTGTCTCTCCCATTCACTGGTTCTAATTTGTATTGGTTCCTATAATAAATGTGGCCATGAGAATAATGGCTTTCAGTGTCATCTCTGAATCTTTTTAGTAAAGCATCATTGGATATGAAGGTGATTTTGGGAAACTTCTGGATTTGTAGTTGGGGTCAGACTACTTCAACAGACTTGGCCACCTGGAGGACTGTGCATTTAACCTCACAGTTTGGCTAACTCCAATAGCTTAAACACAATAAAAGATGGATAAAAAGAATATGAGTAATTGAAAGATTAATATACTTGACTAAGTAAAAATTTAAAAATTCTTTATGTCAAAAAATAGCAAATAAGGTTAAAAAGAAACAGCATGCTAGTAACACCACATAAAACCAAGATAACACAGACAAGGATTGGTAAGATATTAAGAACAGAGAAAAGCCAATAGGAAAAACACTAAAGTGCCCACAAGAGTTAACAATGAAAAGACATAAACTTACAAAATAATTAAAAGGAAAACATAATGAACTAACTCCAAAATGATATGATAGAATTTGTATCATATATATTATTCATATCAATAAAGTGAATAGGCCCAAGTCACCTATTTAATAGATAGTCAAACTAATTTATAAAGGCAAGACCTAATTATATGCTATACACAAAAGACACACAAAATGATTCAGTAAGACTAAAAATCAAATAGATGGGAAAAAGAATACTAGGCAAATGGGAACAATAAATCAGGATTTAGGTTCAAATCAAAGTACGTTTCAAACCAAAACAGATTAACTAGACATAGAAGGACATTTTTAATGCTAAAATCAACAATTCAAGATGAAGAAATTATAGTGAACTATTTCTATGCACCAAATACCATAGCAACTAATTTTATAAAGTAAAAATGACAGAAAATGCAACAAAGTATAGATAGAAACAGGCTAACAATAAGGGATATTAATACATTCTTAGTGTAAGAGTGGAAAACTAGACAAAAAATAAAGGTAAGGATATAGAAGAGCTAAAAAGAAACATAACCAATAAGGTAAATATTTATAAATACATATCAAATTATATATTGTGTAAGTAGGAGATACACTTTCTTCAAGTGTATATGGAACATTCACAGAAAAAAAAAATTCCTATGTTCCATAAAGTGGAAATATTACAAAAACCACTCAACACATAACAAAACTAAAATAATGAAACTGAATTGCAAAAAAACAAAACAAAAACAAACAAACAACAACAACAAAACCTTTAACCTGGAAATTAAATAACTCCTTGCTGAAAGGAGAAATTAAAACCAAAATCAGATGACTTCTAACAATTAATAACAAAACACTATACTTAATTTATGGAATATGTTTATAGCAATAATAGAGACTAAAAGCCTTAATCACAATAAAATAAATTAGCTAAATTCCCAACTTAAAAAGCTAGAGAAAGCAAACTGAAAGTATAAGAAAGGAAATAATAAAAATGAAAGCAGGTTGGAAAACAGAAAACTAAAAGATCTAATTAATAAATCATCAAAATTCTCACTCTTAAAAAATAATGAAAATATTTAACAAAGAAAAATATACAAAATGAGAATTTAACAAGAGGAAATAATCAATGAAACAGAAAAAAATTACCAAACTCGTAAGAGACTACTTTGGAAACCTCTACAGAAATAAATTTGAAAATAGAAGTGAAATGGATAATTTACTAGGAATATCGACTTTGCCAAAATTAAAATTTTTAGAGATTAGAAAGCTCAAAATACAAAGTTTCATAGAAGAAATAGAGAGTTACCAATTACAGAAAAGGTACCAAGTCCATACTGCTTCATAGGCAGAAATCTACTAAACTATCAAAGATAGTTCTAATGTTGTGAAAATTATTCTTAAGCATAGAAAATGAAAAAACAGAAACAAAAACTTCCAAACTGTATTTATGAAGCAAGCATAACAGTGATATGCAAAAAAGAAAATTATTAACCAGTATTACATATATTATTATAAAAACTAAATAAAATAGTAAGAATACAGAATGCAACATTATATTAAAAAATAACACACCATTAACAAATGGGATTCATCAGAGGTTATACAAGGATAGGTCAATATTGAAAATTCTTTTTTTTTTTTTTTTTTAAAGATTTTTTATTTTTATTTATTTATTTGACAGAGAGAGAGAGAGAGATCACAAGTAGGCAGAGAGGCAGGCAGAGAGAGAGGAGGAAGCAGGCTCCCCGCCGAGCAGAGAGCCCGATGTGGGCCTCGATCCCAGGACCCTGAGATCATGACCTGAGCCGAAGGCAGAGGCTTTAAACCGCTGAGCCACCCAGGCGCCCAATATTGAAAATTCTTAAATACGACACAGCATATTGACGATCTAATGATCATATCAGCAGATACAGAAAAAACATTTGACAAAATCCAACATCCATTCATGATAAAAACTCTCAGGAAACTAAGAATAAAAAGGAACTTCCTGAAAAGGAACTTCCTCAACTTTTTTTTTTTTTAAGATTTTATTTATTTATATGACAGAGAGAGAGAGCTCACAAGTAGGTAGAGGCAGACAGAGGGAGAGGGGGAAGCAGGTTCCCTGCTGAGCAGGAAGCCCGATGTGGGGCTCTATCCCAGGACCCTGAGATCATAACCTGAGCCAAAGGCAGAGGCTTAACCCACTGAGCCACCCAGGTGCCTCACCTCAACTTCTTTTGATAAAGAATATCTACAAAACCCTACAGCTAACACCATACTTAATGGTAAGAACCTGAAGCTCTCCCACTAATATCAGGTACAAGGCAACCAATGTCCCATCTCACCCCTCCATTTCAACATCACACTGTAAGTCCTAGAAAATGCAGTAAGATAAGGAAATAAAAGGTACACAGATTGGGAAGGAAAAAATAAATCGTCTTTGTTTGAAGATAATCTGATTATGTACATAGAAAATACGAAAGAATGAATGAACAAAAGAACTCCAGGAACTACTATGACATTATAGAAAGGAACAAGTAGAATTTGAAATAAAAAACACAATACCATGTACATTAGTACCCATAAAAGCAAAATACTTAGGTATCAGTCTAACAGGTCTGTACAAGAGTTATATGACAAAAACTACAAAATTCTGATAAACGTAATCAAAGAAGAAATAAAAAAATGGGGAGATATTCCATGTTTATGATAGGAAGACACAACAGTGTCAAGATGTCAGTTCTTCCCATATACTATAGATTCAAGGCAATCCCAATCAAAATCTCAGTTAGCAAGTAATTTTGCGGATTTCAGCAAACTGATTCTGAAGGTTATATGGAGAGGCAAAAGACCCAGAATAGTCAGCACAGTATTGAAGAGAAGAATGAAGGTGGAGGACTGATGCTACTCAACTTCAAGACTTACCATAAGGCAAGAATAATCAAGACTATGGCAATTGCAAAAGAATAGACAGATAGATCAGTGAAATATAAAAGAAAGCCTAAAAATAGACCAATACCTATAGTCCGTCTTTGACAAAGGAGCAAAGGCAGTACAACAGAGAAAACAATAGTCTTTTCAATAAATGGTGCTGGGAACAGCTGGAACTCCACATGCAATAGAAAAAAAAATCAATCTAAACAGATTTTAAAACCTTCACCAAAATTAACTCAAAATGGATCACAGACCTAAATATGAAACAACAATGATAAAACTCCTAGAAGATAACTTAGGAGAAGACCTAGATGGATCTTCAGTATGGAAACGGATTTTTAGATAATACCATCAAGGGCATGATCCATGAAACAAATAGTTGGTAAGCTGGACTCCATTCAAATTCGAAACTTCTGCTCTGTGAAAGACAGTATCAAGAGAAAGAGAATACAGACCATATACTAGGAGACTATGCTTACAAAAGACATATCTGATAATGAACTCTTATCTAAAATATACGAAGAACTCTTAAAATTCAAAAGTAATAAACAACCTGAATTAAAAATGGCCAAACACCTTAACAGACATGTCACCAAATAAGATATACAGAGGGGAAATAAACATACGGAAAGATGTTCAAATCATATGTGATTAAGAAATTATAAATTAGGATATAACTACACACGTATTAGAATGGCCAAAATCCAGATCACTGACAACACCAAATGCTGATGAGAATGTGGAGCAACAGTAACTCTCATTCACCGCTGGTGAGAATGCAAAATGGTACAGGTACTTTGGAAAACAGTCTGGCAGTTTCTTACAAAACTAAACATACTCATACTATATGATCCAGCAATCACGCTCCCTGCTATTTATCCAAAGGAGCTGAAAACTTATGTCTGCACAAAAACGTGTGCATGGTTGCTTATAGTAGCTTTATTCATAATTGCCAAAACTTGGAGACAACCAAGATGTACTTCAAGTAGGTGAACAGAGAAACTGTGGTACATCCAGACAATGGATTATTATTCAATGCTAAAAAGAAACAAACTACAAGCCCTGAAAAGACGTGGAGGAATCTTAAATGCATCTTAGTAAGTGAAAGAAACCAATCTGAAAAGGTTATATACCGTATGATTCCAACTGTAGGGCAGTCTAAAAAAGGCAAAACTATGAAGACAATAAAAATACCACTGACTGCCAAGGTTTGGAGGTGAGGGAGAAGGATAAATAGTTTATGTACGCAGGTTTTCAAGGGCAGTGAAAATACTCTGTAATGGTGGATATATGTGATTATATATTTATCCAAACTCACAGAAAGCATAATATCAAGAGTGAACCCAAATGCTGTAATATGAAGTTTGGTCTTCTATGATGTACTTGTGTAAGTTCATCAACTCTAACAAATACACAATTCTGGTTGATAATGGGCGGAGGCTATAACTGTGCAGGGCAAAGAATTATATGGGAAGTCTGTGTCTGTACCTTCTCCTTAATTTTGCTATGAACCTTAAACTTCTCTAATGAAATGAAGCCTTATAAAAAAATAAAATAGATGTTAAAAAATTTTAAAGATTAAGAAAAATATCTCATTTTTTAATATGGTTATCTCCATAGATGTTGAAAAGGCCTTTGAAAAATTTAACACCCAAAACTATATGACAAAAAAAAAAAAAGACTTAAAAAAAAGGGAATTGATAGATAATTAAAATCAAACACATATCTAAGTCATAAAGCCAGCATTTTCCTTAATGGGAAAAAAAAACCAGAGGGATTTTCATTAAGATTAAGACTAAGGCAAATAATACCACTATCTTTATTACTATTTAACAGTATACTAAATTATAGACATAAAAACTTGAAAAGGATAAACAAAACACCTTTTATTTGTTATAATATGTTAATATACCTGGAACATACAAGACAATCAATGTTAAAATCTCAAACAAAATAATTTAGTGAGGTAGCAGTTATTTAAATAAGTGTACCAAAATTAATAGCCATCAGATATACACAGACGAGACAGATGAGATAATGTAAAGAAAATCTCATTCATAATAGCATCAAAGGAATAAACATAATAAAACAAGTAAAAACTAAATGAGGAAAACTGTAAATCATTCTTGAAAGCTGCAAAAGTAGACTTGATGCAATGGAAAGACATTCCTCATACTTAGATAGGATATCTTAACGTCATCAAGATGTTAGTTCTGTCTAAATTCATTTGTAAATTTAACACTATCTCAATAAAAATGCCAAGAATGGTTTTTATGGAGCTAAACTGACACTAAAGTTCAAAGGGAAAAAAAAGTGCAATATTTTTTACACAGAATATTTATTACCTCGATCGTCACACAAAAAAATTTACATGAACTATTTGTAAAGCAGAAATTATTTCTGATGTCCTATATGCAGATTAACCTCACTACAAATGAATAATCATGGGCGTAGACCATTTCTTAGATGATTAGGTTTTCTTTGCCTTATGGGGTCCCAAATCTCTTTCTTGGATAGCGCAGAGGCAAATCTACCTCGAGATTACTGATCAGAAAAAGAGGTCTGGATTGAAGGGCAGCAGCACCTTTACCAGTTGGAAATATACAATGTTGTAATCAATAAGTAAAGAGAATCTATTCTAGTTTGTAAACATACTACAAAGAGTAATTCTCATAATTTTTGATTTTTCAACCTTGTTACTGAATTCTCTAGTTAGAGAAGAAAATTTTATTAAACCTAAAATATGTAATTTTCAAATAAAATTGACATCACCTTGATTTAAACAGAAAAAAGTTCAAGTAAGCCATTATTAACCACCTAACAGACCCAAATTGCTCCTAACTGGAAAATGGGCAGATGACCCGAATAGACATTTTTTCAAAGAAGACCTACAAATGACAGAGAGGTACATGGAAAGATGCTTAACATAACTAATCCTTAGGGAAATACAAATCAAACCACAATGAGATATTGCCTCATACTTGTTAGAATGGCTATACTGAAAAAGACAACAGATAGTAAGTGTTGTCAAGAATGTGGAGAAAAAGGTACCCTTGTGCACCGTTGGAAGGAATGTAAATTGGTACAACCACTACGGCAAACAATATGGAGGTTACTCAAAAAACTAAAAATAAAATCACCACATGATGCAGCAATCCCACTTTTGGATATATACCCAAAGGAAATGAAATTAGGATCTCAAAAAGATACATGTATTTCCATGTTTGTTACAGCATTATTCACAATAGCCAAGATATGGAAACAACCTAAGTAGCCATCTACAGAAGAGTGGATAAAGAAGATGTAGTATGAATGTAATATAATATGATTCAGCCACAAAGAAAGAAGGAAACCCTCCTGTCTGACAATATGGATGAACTTAAATGAAGTCAGTCAGAGAAAGACAAATACTGTATGTCACTTACATATGGAACCTAAAAAAAAAAAACCAAAAAAAACAAACAAACAAACCCCAAACTCATAGAAACAGAGTAAATAGAAACAGAATGGTGGTTTCCAGGTGCTGGGGAGTGAGGGAAATGGGGAGATATTTGTCAAAGAGTACAAACTTCAAGTTAATAAGACAAATAAGTTCTGGGGGATATATAACATGGTGACTACAATTAACAATACCGTATTATATACTCGAAAGTTCTTGAGAGTAGATCCTAAATGTTCTTACCATTCATAAAAAATGGTAACTGTATGAAGTGACAAAAGTATTAACCAACACTACTGTGAAGCATTTCATATTATATAACTATCAGATCATGTTGTTCAACTTAAACTTGTGAGTTGTGATATTCTATCAATTATGTCTCAATACAGCTGAGGGGAAAAAAGACCCAAATAACTTCATTACATTCTCTAACTCCATAAACATATTTAACCTAAAAATATTTCGACTATTAGAGATTTTCTACATACAAAGTAAAATTTAATCTCCAGTTTAGAGAGAAATGATACTATGTTAAGGGGAGGGGAAAAAAACCAATTACAGAATATAAAGGCTACTAAGTTTGACAACAATAATTCTAAAATAAGCAACGTATATATATATTCCCTCACTAAATACAAGCATTACATGTTCTATAGATGGCCTGAAATTTTAAAGAAGTTTTTAAGGTGATATTTTCCCCAGAACTTTTCAGTAAAATATCCACCAAGTTGCCTTTTTAAAAATTTCAAAATTGGGCGCCTGGGTGGCTCAGTGGGTTAATGCCTCTGCTTTCGGCTCAGGTCATGATCTCAGGGTCCTGGGATCGAGGCCCACATCGGGCTCCCTGCTCAGCGGGGAGCCTGCTTCCCCCTCTCTCTGCCTGCCTCTCTGCCTCTCTGCATCCTTGTGATCTCTCTCCCTCTGTGAAATAAATAAATAAAATCTTAAAAAAAAAAAATCTTCAAAATTATATAGATTAGATATACAGCAATATATCTAAAATAAAAATGTAAACTACCTGGAAACTTACAGGCTTGGGTCAAAAGAGATTAATAAAACTAACATGGAATAACATGCAAAAATGCTTTGTAAACTGTGAATAGTTATTATAAAAGCACAGAACATTATTAAATCGGCAAAAGTCAATTATAAATTGAAATTTATAAATTTATAAATTATAAAGCAACACAGATATCTGTGCTATCATTTATAACAGCATGGTATTTCACATTTTTGAAGTTTATGATCAACTTATTAAAAAGTAGAATTAAATTTTAAAAATATAATGTAATTCTGCCTCTATAAGCTTCAGTCCAGTTCTGAATTAGTAATATGTATATTTTAAAAGACCAGCTTTTTAGTTTACTAAAAATGAGAAACACTAAAGTAAATTATTCATTGATACATTTGACCGATAAATATTTATTGAGCACAAACAATGTATAAAGTTCTCAGTGCCAGAGGTACAATAGTAAACAAAACAGATTAAAATCCTTGCCCTGATGCAGCTTACTTTCTAATGGGGACAAAAAATGAAAAATACAAATAAGTGAATAATAAATGGTAAGTATGCTAAAGTAGAAAAATAAAATGAGCAGAGGGGACAAGGAGGTGTGTGTCTAGGGGTAAAGTACAATTGAGCAGGCTGACAGCTGAAGGAGGTGAGGGAGTAAGGAGCCATTTCAGGGATGAGCATTCCAAGCAGATGGAAAAGCAAGCATTAAGGGCTTGAAGGGGGAGGTGTCTGCTGAGGCTGAGGAATAGTGAAGGTAAAAACGAATAAAATGGAAAGAGTGAGGAAAATAGGAAATAAAATCAGAAAGGTAACAAATGATGGGCCAGAATCTGAAGGGCTGGAGAGGCCATTAGAATGATTTTGGCTTATACTCTGAATGGAGAAAACAATGGAGCAAAAGAGTGGTATTTCTGTTTCAGGCTTTAAAATGATCATTCATTCTAGATGCTATGCTAAAAAATAAACTACAGTGGGGCCAAAGGAAGCAGGGTGACTAGTTTAGAAGCTATTGCAGTAATCTAGGTGAGAGATGGTGATGGCTCAGTCTAGGGAAGTGGCAGTGGAGGCAGTGAGAATCAAGATTCCACGTATATTTTGAAGGGAGAGGCCCCAGAATTTGTTGATGGAACTACTGTGAGAGATGAGAGACAGAGTGGAGTCAGGACTCCTTAAAATCTGTGAAGAGTGAACAAAAGAAGATTTTAGAGGTTAGCTGAAACTTGGAGAAAGGAATGACACTAAAGTATTTCACTGCTTTTGAGGTTTTGGCCTAGGGGCGGACCATGGTTGCAGCAAGATGGGGATGAGTCTCTGAGAAAAAAGCCTTCAGTCTTATTGGCCTGGTGACCGAAGAGAACTCAGGACCAGCACTGCCACTGGTAGTAAGGGGGAATCTTGGAATAGAAAGAACCGGG
>LNAC01000592.1:537533-587533 GCA_002007465.1 Ailurus styani
GGGGGGGGCGGGGCGGTGGCGCCAATTCTTCATAAATTCTACCTAAGTTTCTGGCTCACTGTCAAACCATGTTTGCTTGGGACTTACTCAAAGCAGTTTGAAGAAAATAAAATAATTTTAAAATAAATGGGCATTTCAGCTGTTCAACATAGGTGAGAGAAAATAACAATATGTCCATCCAAGTTAATTGCTTGCTAAGATAAAAACAGAATCACTCTTCAGAGAAATATAATAGAAGTCAGAGTGTATTCATAACAAAATATTTACAATGTCTAAGACACTATCAAATAATCATTTAATATCCAAAGAACCAGGAAAATGTGATCCGTCATCAAAGGAAAAGACAACTAACAGTGAAGTCTACGTCTATTTTTCAGTTCGAATGCAAGAATGAACACGGAAGAGCATTATCAAGCCCAGGCATGGCCAGACTGGCCAAGGAACAGGTAGGCCTAGGCTCAAGGGATAGGAATACTTATCACTTCAAAGGACCCAGCAGGACAAAAGTTGACCAGCACTACCCTAGAGATATCATCACCAGATGTACTTAATGAATTCTCTAACATAAAGAATACAAATCTTTTTTTTTTATATTCCAAGTCTCTTGAGAGAGAAAAGACCAAAGGAAGCAGAACCAGAACACCTGTTAGCATGACCTGATGGGCCTTCCATCAATGGCATCCACCTTCTCAGAAGAACCCGGTTCCAAATTTTGCTGTTAAAAACCTTCACTGGCAAGCCATCCAGGAGTTCAGGACTTTTGAGCATTATTCGATCTCCATTTTCCTGGGTGGCCCAAACTGCAAAAGCTCCATGTCACTTTTTATTGGCTTGCTGCATATCAGGTGGATGAAGTCTCATTTGTTTTGGCTATAACAATCAGTGATCAACCTTGGGATCAATCAGATGTTGAAACTAGCACTAACTAACTTCAGAACAGCTATTATAACTATGCCTAATGATGTACATAAAAATATAAGAAATTTTCTTAAAAACAGAAGATCACAGCAGAGAAAAATAAAATACAAAAATGAACAAAATAATAATTTTACAACTGAAAAATATAACAAATTAAAAAAGTTACTGCATGAAAATGACAAGATTAGTGAATATGAAGATCAGTAAAATAGAACAATAGAAATTACACAAACTGAAAACCCAGAGAATTTTTTTTTTTAAGAAGGGGGAGTGAAACCTATGCATTAAGTTAACGAATGCTTCACCAAACTACCCTAAAATAATTCTGGCTTATCTGATTGATTTATAGGCCTGTTCTGCAGAAGTTGACTGACCACTGATGAGACTAGTTAAGACAGAAGCAAACTGGGAAGAATTCTTGCAGTTCACAGAAGGGACCAAATGGGAATGAAAGTAATTTCTGTGACTACACACCCTAGATGTCCCCCGGTTTGTCATGCTTACTCCACTATTTTATGAACTTGTGCCCCATGAAGAGTCATGTTTCCTGAATGCGCATGCTCAGAAAGGAGGACCCCTCTTTTTGTCCTTATTTTCAATCAGCATATTCCATTCAACCTACATAACTCATGACATATTGACTCCGTCTTTATTTATTTATTTATTTTGACCCAACCCTTCAGGGAGGTGGACTTGAGAAATTTTCTCCCACTTTCTTGCTTGGCACCCTGCAATAAAACACTTTTAGTCTGCCACAAGATGGGTGCCAGTGTTTGGCTGATGGCGCATCAGGCAATGCACCTGTCAGGTAACCAAGGGAGGATGAAGAGTAGGAGAAGAAGAGTAGAAGGAGAAGAGGAAAAGGAGGAGAAACACTTAGGGACCTTTAAAGAAGTATCAAAAGGTCTAACTGAGGCAGAGAGAGATTCTAAGTAACCTGCCTAGGAAAGCATGTCTTAGGATAAGGTTGCCCTAGGTCCTATCTTATAATTTCAGCCTGTTTAAAAATGAAAACTCTTTAAATATCTTTCTGCCCATTTGTAGTCGTCTTTTCTGAGGCATTTCTTCTACAGAACAGAAACTTGCGGAAAACCCTGGGCCCCCTTGGACAATCCATTTCTCCAGTTCACCTTGCAGTTACTACATACAACCAGGAAGCCAAAATCCACAGTGTGAAACAAACTCCAGTGCTCAATTTACAACCAATTTACTTCTGCAAAGACCAGAGCAGACCAGACCAGTCAGAGCTACCATGGATCCCAGCCCTGACCTTTAATCCACTTTTTCCCTCATTATAATGCTAAAAAGTCATGCCCAGGTGTGGAGAATTAACATGTGACTAAAACATTCAATGTATGAAGAAGCATGTTCTTTCAACTGTGCCTGTGCCCAACATCCTGTGTTTCCCTGTCCCTAAATATATGCTTAGATGTCACTCCTTTCCTACCTCAGACCCTTCAAAAGCTTTCCCGTGCCACTACTCAGGGAGCAGTCTGGTATCCCTCTAACTAAGGTTGTCTTCCTCACGCCCAGGCATGAGTTTGCAATAAACACTATCCACACCATCCTTGGCCTCATGTCTGTTTCTACGTGCATGAGAGTCAAAGAACGCTGAGGTCGGTAACATACTATGTAAAGCAGAAAACAGAATAAGGCAGATTTGAGGAAATTATGGCAAACCAACTCCCCAAATTCGGGGCCATAAATCTGCAGAGTGAATAAGATTAGTGAAGCCCAAACATGAAAAACACAAGGAAAATCATGCCTACTCACATCATATTCTAAACTACTGAAAACCACAGATAGAAATACTGAAAACCACCAGAGTAAAATAACACATTCCATATAAGAAAACAATAATTTCAATGATTATGAGATTTTCATCAGAAAAAATGAAAACCAAAGACAGTGTCATCTTTAAAGGGCTAAGGATAAGAATCTTGAAAGATGTCAACCTTAACCTAATTTATCTTTATAAAACACTATTATATCCAACAACCGTAGAGTGCACATTGTTTTCAAGTACACATGGTACAGTCATGGACACAGAATATAACATGCACTGAAAACAACTCTTTAAAAAAATTTAAAAAATTGAAATCGTATGGAAAGTATGTGTCAACTACCTTGTCCAAAGATACGGAGTAACAGACAGTAACTGGATTTAACCTCCTGTCTAGAAATAACAATGAAAGACAGATAGAAAGAAAGAGGAGGGGAGAGGTGTGTGTGTGTTGGTGGGGGGGGGGGGGGGTAGGGGGGGGGGGNCTTGCAAAACACTGAACATGAGGCAATGAGGAATGATCCCCCTGAGACAGGAGAGAAAGGAGGAGTGTCCTAAGATTGCTACATTTGCTCATGGTGCAAGGAAAGAAAACCCTAGTGGACTCCTGGTGGAAGGAGAGCCTAGTACTGGGTTGAGAAGATGGAGCTGCCAGTTCTGAGAGACAAAGACATCTACAGTTTACAGGATAGAGTACCAGAGATAGACCTGCACAGAGATCTCAGTGACCTATGGAGGATCCCCTTTAAAATACTGATTGGCAAACACATTTGAGAAACTATCTGAGCCTGGGAGAAGAACCACCTGATTCCTACTGCTAAAATAATACCTGGTATATGAAATACACTTAGTAAAAAATGTTGAATGTTGAGTGAATTCAAATGTCTATGTGCCTTTTTCTAGCACTAAATTATACAATAAATATAAATACCTAAAAATCTCCTACAAAGTGAGGAGGTAATAGAAAATAAAATGTAAGAAAAGACAGGCTTAGGCAAAATATGTAATGCTAAACCCACATTATGAAAAATACGTACCTCCTTATGTTTTTAGATATCTTCCTAATAAGTAAATTTTATTTTATTTTTTTTAAAGATTTTATTTATTTATTTATTTATTTGACACAGAGAGAGAGAGATCAGATCACAAGTAGGCAGAGAGAGAGGAGGAAGCAGGCTCCCCGCTGAGCAGAGAGCCCGATGCGGGCCTTGATCTCAGGACCCTGAGATCATGACCTGAGCCGAAGGCAGAGGCTTTAACCCACTGAGCCACCCAGGTGCCCCCTAATAAGTAATTTTAATTCATACTATATAAGATGTATTCATGAATATTCACACCAAGGTATGTTTATAAATGTGCTTGCTTTCCTAAATGAATACTATCCAATAAAGTTATCCAACTTTAAAAAGTAGAAATATCCAACAATTGTATCCATATACACAAAAATTCTTTCATCTAATCAACAGTGATTTGCTAAGTCCTATTTTCTTTTGAAGGTCTTTGAGCAACATTTCAGAACGCCTTTAGAATGACAATAATAAACAAGTCACCTTTTATTTATTTTTTTCAAGTAGGCTCCACACCCAGTGTGGAGCCCAATGCAGGGCTTGAACTCATCACCCAGAGGTCAAGATCTGAGCTGAAATCAAGAGTCAGATGCTTAACCAACTGAGCCACCCAAGCTCCCCATACACGCCATCTTTTAAAAACAATTCTAAAAATCCCAAAGCTTTCTCAACCTTTCAGAACTACTATGTAAAACTGAGAAATGATGACCATTTCAAGCATTACTTAAGAGAATTATAACAGAAGTAGTTAATTATCTCCTATGGACTAACTTTGAGCCAATAAAAAGTACACTTAGATGGAGTTTCTACCATCACATGAAGAATTATAATGGATTTATAGGCTTTAACATATTTCTTTCAGGAGGTACTTTAGGAACCACTATATAGAAAGTATTTAATTTAATAAGTATTAGCATTAAATCAAATCCCCTAATTTTAAATCAAAACTAAAAGTCACCTTTTTTAAAAAAAAAAGATTTGTTTAATTAATTTATTTCAGAGAGTGTGCATGAGCAGGGGGAGAGGGAGATAAGCGAACTCCCACTGAGCCGGAAGCCCAACATGGGGCTCAATCCCAGGACCCTGAGATCATGAGTTGGAGGCTTAACTGACTGAGCCACAAAGGTGCCCCAAAACTAAAAATTACCTTTTATAAGCATATGTAATATATCATTGACATACTAACCAAAAAAATTTTTTTGAAAACATTAAATATGTACGGTTTTCCATCCATATAATATCTGATTAAACTTTGCTTAGATGAACTGAATATATTAAGCATATTATAAAGAAGTAGAGAAAGTTAGCCTGAAAGATTCTGCATAGTATAAAGTTCCCATCAAAGTCTGATTAATCCTTTCTACATCAGAATTTGCTACAGGGAATATTTGGTATATTTTACTTGGTTAAAACTACAGAACTAGATGTCAGGAATGAATTTTAGTATATACCTTCAATGGTATATAAATGTGCATTTATACAGACTATTAGAGACATTTATTCATTTGACCAACTGTTAATAAATAAAGGCTCCTAACACCAGGGTATCATGCTACTTTGAGAAATATAAAGTTGACAGACCTTCCTACAGGGATTTATCATCTAATAGGAGGAATCAGGCATGCAAATGGTCCTAATGCAACATTTATAACTGCTATGAATATAAGCTACAATATACACAAATTTTAGAAAATCTAATCCAATAATATATAAAAAGTACACTGCATTCAAATGATGTTCCTCCCAGAAATGTAAACAGGATTGGTTTAACATTTGAAATCAACCAATGAAACTCAACATATCAACCAATGAAATTCAACATACCATCTCAAAAGATGCAGAAAAAAGCATTTGACAAAATTAAGTATTCATTCCTGATAAAAAAATCTCAAAGGAAATCAGGAATAGAAGAAGAATTCTTCAACCTGAAAAGAGCATCTATGAAAAACCTACAGTTAACATCTTGCATAATGGTGAAAGACTGAATGTTCATCTCCCTAAGATCAGGAATAATCAAAGGATATCCACTCTTACCATTTCTATTCAAAATTGTGTCTGGAAGTTCTAACTAGGATAATAAGATAATAAGGCAAGAATAAGAAATAAAAGGTCTTTGGATTTAAAAGGAAAAACAGAAACTTCCATTCATAGACAACATAACTGTCTATATAGAAAATTCCAGGGCACCTGGGTGGCTCAGTGGGTTAAAGCCTCTGCCTTCGGCTCAGGTCATGATCTCAGGGTCCTGGGATCGAGGCCCGCATCAGGCTCCCTGCTCAGCAGGGAGCCTGCTTCCTCCTCTCCCTGTCTCTCTGCCTGCCTGCCTGCCTACTTGTAATCTCTCTCTCTCTCTCTCTCTCTCTCTCTCTCTCTCTCTCTCTCTCTGTTAAATAAATAAATAAATAAAATCTTTAAAAAAAAAAAAAAAAGAAAATTCCAAAGAATCTTACAAAAACAAGCAATCTTTAAGTGAGTTTAACAAATTGCAGGATACAAATTCAATATTCAAAAAAGAATTGTATTTCTGTACACTATCAGTATAATCTAAACAAGAATATCTACTATTTATAATGGCACCCAAAAACATAAAATGCTTAGAAATAAATCTAACAAGATATGTATCTATACGGTGAAAACAATATAACTGATGAAAGAAATCAAAGAAAAACCAGAAAGAAATCAAGGAAAAACCATAGACAGACAGCTATACTATGTTCATGGATGGAAGAGTCAATTCTCTAGAATGCTGATCTGTAAAGTACACATAACCCTAATAAAAATCCTATTCTAAAGCTTATATAGAAAGGGAAAAGAACTAGAATAGCCAAAGCATTCTGAAAAAGAAGAACAAAGGGGTAAGACTCAGTAACTGATTTTGAGACTTACTATTATAGAGCTATAGTAATCATGGCAGTGTGGTACTGGCAAAAGGATAGATAGACAAAGATCAATGGAACAGAATAAAGAATTGAGAATAGACCTTGTCACATGAGGTCAACTGATATTTTACAAAGTTACAAAGACAATTCAGTGGAGGAAAACTATCTTTTCAGTAAATAGTACTAAGACTATTAGATATCCATATGCAAAGAAAAGACCTTAACACATACTTCACACCATATACAAGATTTAATTAAAAATGGACCAGATCTAAATATAAAATCTAAACAATGAAAACTCCAGAAGAAAACACAGAAGCAAATCTTTGTGTTTCCTGCTTGGGCAAAAGATATGACACTAAAGCCATAATATATAAAGAAAAAAACTTCAACACAATTGGACTTCAACACATTAGGAACTTCTGCTCTACAAAAGATACTGTTAAGAGAATGTAAACATGCCATAAAATGTGAAAATATTTGCAAATCACATATCTGATAAAGAATTTTTATCCAAAATACATAAAACTCTCAAAATTCAGAAACTAAGGAACATAAAATTCAACTTTTAAAAATGGGAAAACAGGATCTGCGATGGCAAATAAGCACATGAAGAGATGTTCAACAACATTCATCATGAGGGATATACAGATTAAAACTACTGTGAGACACCTTTACACACCTACTGGAATGACCAAAGTAAAACAAAAACTAATAATGCCAAGTACTGACAAGGATGTGGAACAACACAATTTCTCATACACTGCCTTTAGGAATGCAAAATGGTCCAGCCACTTTGAGAAACAGTTGGCAGCTTTTCATAAAGTTAAATATGAAATTATCATATTACCCAGTAATCCCAGTCCTAGGTATTTCCCAAGGGTAACAAAAATTTATATCCATACAAAATCCCTTTTGACAATGTTCTAATGGTTTAATTCATAACTGTGCAAAATTGGAAATAATCTAAACACCCTTCAAATAATGAACCCATACAATAGAATATTACTCTGTAATAAAAAGGGAATAAATTACCAGTATAAGCAACAACATGGGTAAATTTCAAAAGCATTATACTAGGTCAAAGAAGCCAGACTCAAAAAGCTATATATTACATGATCCCATTTATCTGACATATTAGAAAAGTCTAAACTATAAGAACAAAAAAAATAGATCAGTGGTTTCTAGGAGCTAGAAGTGCAAGGAGGGGTTTGACATTAAGGGGAAGGGAAAATTCTGAGGGATGATAAAATTGTTCTACATCTTAATTCTGGGTATTATTATATAACTGTCAAAAATCAAAAAACTGTCACTAAAAATGGTGTAATTTACTGTATATACATTATTTTCTTTTAAAAAATCATTGGGAAATAAACAGGCAAGGAGGAGACATGGAGAACATACAAAGTACATACCTGACTTGTAGTCAGAATATCTAAATAACTCTGAGTCAATAATATAAATAACTCCTTTTTAAAAAATGGGCAACAGATAGGAGCAGATACTTCAAAGAACATGAAAAGATGCTCAACTTCAGGAGTTATCACAGGAATGTGCACTAAGGTCAAATGAAATACAACACATTGAACAGGGTGGCTGAAATCAAACAAAAAACTCCAACAACATCAAGTGATGTCAAGGAACAAATGGGACTTTCATACATTGCTTGTGGAAATACAAAATGGGACAGCCACTTCAGAAAACTTTAGCAGTTTCTTATCAAATCAAAGCTACACTTAACTATATATATATAACCAACAAATCCCATTCCCAACTATTTACTCAAGAGAAATGAAAATATGCTTAGACAGACTTGTACTCATTCATGTAATTTTTATTCAAAAAAATCATAAACTGGAAACAACCTACCTGTCTACCAACTGTTGAATGAATAAAGAAACTGATCTAGCAATACAATAAAATACTACTAAGCAATAAACAGAACCGATGCTCATGTAACAATAGTAACAAACCTGAAAAGCACTACACCAAGTCAAAGAGTCTACATACTGTACGGTTCCATTTATACGGCATTCTGAAAATAGCAAAACTCTAGCAACATAAAGCAGATTAGTGGTTGCTAAGGTCCGAAATGGGGAGAAAAGAACTGACTTCAAAGGAGTATAAGAGGCCTTTCGGGAGTAATGTAAATGGTCTTTATCAACAATTTTTATGATACTTAACACAGTTGTATACATTTGTCAAAACTCATTGAATTTCATACCAAATACTGGGGAATTTTATCATGTTTAAATTAACCTTTCCTACACTTCGATAGGTTTTCTTTGTATCTATCAGAACAATTAAAAAATAAAGACAAGCCAAAAAAATTTTGTTTTAACTACCTTAAATCCTACTGCCCAGGGATAATAGCCATTATTAGCATTTTGATATACATCGCCCAGGATATTTTTCAATGTAACTTTTGGTTCAATTACATCTTTAACTTTTGGTCAAAACTAAAATAAGATTAGATCTTTCACACTGTTCAGAAGCCTCTATTTTTTCAGTTCCAAAATATAGCACAAATATATTTCTGTTTCAACAAATACAATGTGTACATTAAAAAAGAAAAACAGATCATGCTATGATTCTCCTAGTTGTAAGTGAACAACAGATTCTTATTGCATAATGTCTTTTTGTTGCCATTAAATATTTCAACATTTGCAAAACTTGCTTTTATTACCATATAACTTAATTTAATTCTCAGGTCTTGGATTCTCTAAGGAATGTATTTTCTAGTTTTGCTAAATAAAATTCAAAGAAACCTTTTATAAAAATAGAACAAATTATTAACTCTTATGGACAAGACAAAAAAATAACAGTTAACATTAAATAAACATTAATGAAAGAACTTTTTGGAAGAGAGGATTATTTGTTGATTTGTTACCATCAATGCTTTGTAAATTTGGGGGAAGATGCTGTACTCACACACAAAAAGGGCTACTCTATTTAAACAGGTTTTTTTTTATTATTATGAAAGAAAAAAGAAACCCCAGGGTCTAAAATGTAATGAGTGATCCTATTAGTTCCACCAGACTAAAATCATACAGTCTACGTATGTGGTCTTTTCAGCCACATCTGTCATGAACCATTTTACATCACAAAATGCAAAATACTGTGCACTGATTTACTAGATGAGACCTGGGAAAGAATTCATCATTTGATTTACCCCCTTAAAGAAAAGTTGTCTTATAAGAAGATAGGTGACAGTTCTTTGCAGAGCATACTCAAACATTTTAGAGCATACTTACACATCTTAGAATCATATCATAATAATCTGAGCAACAAAGAGAAAACCATAATGAAACAGAGGATGAAATAAAATGAAAAACGAAAGAAATCTCAATTATGACTTTCTTAAAATTAAAATATTTTGCTTGGCTAGGAAACATGCATTAATTATTAAAAATTATAATATGTGTAAATGTATAAAAGTGCTTACTACATAGTAGATGCTCAATAAATGGTACTTTTATTAATTTTAAGGACTTCATGAAACATTTTTAATAAGCAGTTTATACACTGATCTGATATTCCTCAATATTCAAAAGCTTTCAGCTACACTAAAACGGCATTTTTACTTAATATATAATATGTATAGTATAGAAAAGTTTTGAATTCATTATTTCTTTGATTTATCTGAGATCTGCATTAATCACTTTTTTGGTAAATTTCTTTACACTGTGTTATTTTTACACCCCTCCCCAAAAAATCCAAAAACCAAACCAATAATTTTTCTTATAGGAAAAGGTTAGCTATCATTCCAAATTTTTTAATGGCTTAAATTGAGAAATATTAAAGGGTGATTAATAAAAAAACTCATTATATAATTCTGCTTTAGATAAATTATTTACAGTGATTTTAAAACCCCTGAAAAAACCCCCAGCACATTTGATATATAAACAAACATCCAAATCTTATACACTTGTCAGTCTTTCAATAATGAAGTCTGGGGAAAAATAAATTCACAGACACCCAAGTGAATTGGCAACTGTAAGTGACAGAAGCCCTTCTAAATCCTCTGTTTACACTGGGGATTAGTGGAGTAGATTTTGAGTTGCAAACTGAACAGTCCATGGTCAAGGGAACCTGCTCCCTGTCAGCCCGCAGGGCATAAGGACAAAGCATGGTCCTGGTAGGAAGTGACCCATAAACGTATTCCTACCCAGGATTTATACAAAGCCAGTCTGCCTCACAGAAACTCCATATGACCATTAACTGGCCTGCATGGCCTGCCAGGAGGCCTAATTACAGGTCTACAGAGCCCAATAACAAAAGCTGAAGGGCTTTAGCCTAGGGATGATCTGCTTTATACTGACTTGAGAGAGTCCATATAGAGGACCCCAAAGAAAGAGGTTTAGCTTTAAAATTCTCCCCAGAGATCCAGCATTGTACTCGAGTCTAGAAAGCCCACATGCAACATACTTCAGCTAGGCTTAAACATACCACCCTCTCAAAATTAACATTCAACTACTGTCTGCTTAACATCTGCTCAAACATGGCAAGTTGCTGTGATATTGTTAGACTGTAGCTGATAGCTTTCTTCTTACTAAATATTATTAAGGATAAATAATAGTCATTCAAATATAAATGTATAACTGATGCTAAACAAGTATCATACTTTAAAAATGCAATTTACTTAATGATTCTCTTCAGGAAGCACTACTTTATCTTTTTGAATTAACACAGAGCCAAAAATCATGTTCATTATTGGAAATTGGAAGTTAATTTAACATATCAATTTGATTTCACATAAAAGCTACTAAATTTTAGGTACAATTTCAGAAATTTGCAGAAACCATTTTGATGAAAAAAAGGGTTAGCCAATGCTCAAGTCAACTGAAATAAAGTTTTATTCGTTTCTTTTTTTAAATTTTCATTTGTTTCTTTTAAAAAACTATTCTTAATTCTTGATAACTTCTTCTGTTTATGTATGTTGGTAGGAGGGAATGTTTTGCTCAATGTCTCTTCCTTAATAACCTCATCACTGTGGTGATGCCATAAAAAACTATTCCTACTCACTAACAATTATAGAACACTGGGTTACATGTTAGGTGCTGTTGTAAACACTTTACTCCATTAATTTACTTAGTTCTCATAAAAACTCTAAAGGTATATATTATTCCCATTTCATAAATGAAAAAAACTGAAGTTCAGCAGGCTTTCACCTCTCTCCCATGGTTTTATGAGTAAATAATGGAGCTAGGAATGGCACCCAGGACATCTGACTTGAGAATTTAACCACCATACTATATTGCCTTTGATATCAGTTGCTAACATTTACTGAATACTTACTATGTACCAGTATTAGTATCTCCAATTTATAGTTGAGGAAACTAAAGGAGACTACTCACAAAGTTAGGGAGGCTGAGTATGAATCTAGACTGCCAACATACTATCAAGCAGAAGCCTACATGGGGAAAAAAGGAAGTCTGAAACTACTTATTTTATGAAATGGTAAGTAACTTTTCAATCACTTGCTTGATTTTTTAGGTCTGCCCCACATGAAAGCTTTTCTCACAATAAATCAGCCTATTTCTTGGAGCCACAGATCAGTGATCAGAAACCTATAGAGAGCAAAATCTCTGTTGGCTTGAAATCAGGGTAGCAGAATGGTTTTCTATGCTCCCCGGAAACAGTTCAACATTATCATGGCTTTGTAATTCTCAGAACACAAATATTTACACTTAGAATGGACTTTAGAAAAGCACTGAGACTTCCAAGGTCGCATGGCTATGAAGAAAAAGGGTGAAGAATAGGTTTCCAGGTATTTAATGGGTAACTAAGAGAATAAAATCTAAATTTAACATGCAGGAGAAAAATTGGGATGGAATGAGGCACTTATGGCTTATTCCTAAGCATAGCTCCTTGCCTGGACATAGTGTACACGTGTGTATAACACATCTGTGTTTACAATACTCAACTAGCTTCTATTGTTTCACAATACTTAACCAGCTTCTATCTCAGCAAGTGAGGCTGAAGATCAAAACATTATTGATTATAAAATGTTACCAGGATTTTTCAAAATTATCAGAAATTTTGCTATTATGAACACTCTAGTAGTATAGAAAAAACATTTTTTTCTGGCTCAAACTTTAATAATTTTTTATTATCAATTAGAAAAAGCTCATTTCAGAATCAAAGGCTTACTTTAGGATAGAAATTATTTTTTAAAGATATCTTTTTTTTTTTTAAGATTTCATTTATTTGACACAGAGAGAGAGAGAGATCACAAGTAGGCAGAGAGGCAGGGAGAGAGAGAGGAGGAAGCAGGCTCCCTGCTGAGCAGAGAGCCAGATGCGGGCCTTGATCCCCGGGCCCTGAGATCATGACCTGAGCTGAAGGCAGAGGCTTTAACCCACTGAGCCACCCAGGCACCCGAGGACAGAAATTATTTTATTGTAATGTAACTATAGCACTATACCTAACAAAACAAAGTACGTATTTGGTAATATTTTCTATTGTCCTTCTTTCTGCCCAACATAACTCAGGGATTTAAACTATGGGTAGAAATAACTCAAGAGTCAGAAATCACTGGATTTGAGTCCTGGTTCTGTCACTTACTAGCTATGTGGTTTCTTACAAACCATTTATGCTTTCAGGATATTTGTAAAATGGAGTTAATTAGCTCTCCATGCTGTGATGTGAGTCAAATGATAAAAAATTTATGAATGTACTTTAAAAACTAAAGCAAAACAAAAAGCATTGTAGACATTATTTAGAAAATGAAATATTACATAGAAATTTTATGATAAAGGTTATTTACCATTCATGCACTAAAGAAAATTTCTATTTCTATTTTTTCTTATAACATTAAAGATAGAATTTTAAAGGTTGCATGTCTTAATAATTCTATTAAAAGTAAAATATTAAAAAGATTTTAGAGAAAAATGTATCTTCAAACCATGTTATAAAAAGTGTCATCTTTTTATACTGATGAAAAATATTTACATTTTAGAAAAATCTCTCCTCTAAATTCTTTTTCAGACCTATGCATACATATGGCATAAGATGATACTATGTTTTTGCAGAAAACCCCAATGTTTTGACTGCTGCTAACTTGTCAAACAACAGTGAAAGCAAAAGTGATGTAGACAAGTTTTTTAAGTAAACTATCTTCCTTCTTCCTCCTGTGTGATATTCATGTTCCATTACCTTTTCTGTCATGTACTACCTTAAGGTTTAAAATTAAAAAGTCAGATTATTGATCAAAATCTTCTATTTTAGAAGCCAGAGAATTTTTTTGTGTATTTTAAGTGAATCAGTGGTTTAAATGAGCATACCACCATTTCAAAGGTTTAATTTTCAGTTATGTACAGATTGTTTCTTCACAATGACTTGTTCACCAAAGATTAATAGCTGGATTCATATTTGGCATAGGACCACTCTCTATAGATGCTGTTAAAACTCCTGGGAAAGACTTAGAAGTTTTAGCTCTGGTTCCCGACCATCATGTTTATTATTTCACTGAGAAAATAAGTTCAACACTCATGAAATAATTAAGCACTAGTATCAGCTATATGTGAATAAATATCCATAGACATGGAATACACAGACAAGGACAAAAAGAATTCAAAGAAGAAGAGAAAGATTGTGTGCTGAAATGGTAACGAAAATTATGTGGAAATCTTATTTAAGATTCATTTTAAAGTGTTTAGAGGTGGGAAGAGGAAGGAGGAAGTCATTTCTACAAGAGAAAAATCATGAGCAAAGATTCATAGGTAGAAAAGAACAAGTAACTCAAAGAATAATGAGAAGTTCAGAAATGAACTCTAATAAACATAGAAAAATGTGTGGATGCATCGTACAGAACCCTGGAACTTTAAGCACAGAAGCATAAAATTAATTTTGTAAGAAATTGAGGGCCAGTGACTAATTTTGAGCCATAGTAATAGCATGACCAAATGGTGGCTGAGAAATGAACCATCTAGCAGTGGTAATGACAAAAAGCAAATGTGGAAATAAACATTTTCTGGTGGCTACCATTTGCCAGGCTCTGGGCTAGACATTTCACATATCATACTTATTGTCACAAAAATCCTATAAGGTAGTTATAATCTTGTCCTTTTACAAATGAGTAAATTATGGCACAGAGAAGTTCCCAAAGCTAAATACTTTCAAAGAGGTAATTTAAATGTGTGATGTGGTTTAGCGGACACAATAGGGGGCTATACTCATATACTGCTGCTGAAAATGTAGTATCACTCAGACTCTGGAAAAGTTCGGTGGTTTCTCAAAAAGTTAAACACAGAATTACCAAATGACCCCACAATTGCTCTACTAAGTATATACCACCCAAAATTATAAAATAGGTACCCAAACAAGTACATGTATATGTATGTTGATAGCAACACTATTTGCAACAGTCAGAAGGTGGAAGTAACCCAAATTTCCATCAATAAATGAATGGATAAATAAATGGTGTACATACAGACAATGGAATATTATTGAGACACAAAAAGAAATAAAATACTGACACATGCTACAATGTGGATGTACCTCCAAAACTTTATGCTAAAAAGCCAGACACACAAGGTCACACATTGTATGACTGCATTTAAATATATATCTAGAATAGATAAATCTACAGAAACCCCTGAGCAGATTGGTGGTTACAGGGGGTCCAGGGCGTGGAGAGAAACTGCTTCATAGGTAAGAGGTTTTACTTTGGAGTCAGAGAAATGTTTCGGGACTAGAGAGAGATGGTAGTTATATAGCGCTATAAATGTATTTAATGCCACTGATTTGTTCACTTTAAACAATCACGATTAATTTTATATTATGTGTATTTCACCTCAACAAATTACTTTTTTAAAAAATAGAGAACTATAGTAAACTAGAAAATATACATATTTGTCATATTCTATTTTTTAAAAATACCTGTTTTGGCTAAACCAATAAACATCAAGGTCACAAAGAGTAAGTAGTGTAAGTAGGCTTAGAACCCTTCCACTTTTCACTTTCATCTCCAGAAAAGAGAACTGATGTAAGAGACCAATTAGGAAGTTATGGATTAACCTTAGGCATTTACACTAAGGAGATGGCAGTGGGAAAGATACTAAAAGGATAAATACAAAAAATACTTCAAGATAAGAACATTTATTCTAGGTGAATCATTGCCTCTTAAGAAGTCAAAGATAAAAATTTCAAAGTTTTGCATCATAATAAATGGGAGAATGGTAAAAGCATTTTTAAAATGGAAAGAAAAGGGCGCCTGGTGGCTCAGTGGGTTAAAGTCTCAGCCTTCAGCTCAGGTCATGATCTCAGGGTCCTGGAATAGAGCCCCACATCGGACTCTCTGCTCAGTGGGGAGCCTGCTTCCTCCTCTCTCTCTGCCTGCCTCTCTGCCTACTTGTGATCTGATCTCTCTGTGTCAAATAAATAAATAAAATCTTTAAAAAAATTAAAAAAAAGAAAATGGAAAGAAAAAGAAAGCATGGCACAAAGCCTTAATAGGATTTACTCAATATCATAGGGTAAGCCATTTCCTGAAGTTACAGCCTAAAGATTCAGTCTTACAAATTTATACAATTCTCCAACCGTCTGTGTCTGTTGCTATTTGAAAACAACAGAAAAGCAATTCTAGATATAACCTGAACTTCACATCACATTTGAATTAAAAGTTAAACAAGAGATATGAAATTTGGTTTCAACTGTAATTTGGTAATGAACATGAAAAAAGATTCTATCTAAATCTGAAGATTTAGCATAACAAAGTATAAATATGTAAGTTTAATGTGTAAAAAAATATGATCATAACAAATACAATAAAATCTATGACTTCAAATTTATGTTTGGTATAATATGCATGATACCCTACAATTATATTTTGCTTAATGTTATTGCACACATACGTATGTTTTTCGAAATCATACCACCAATAATTGTTGCCAAATGTTCTAAATATATTTTAATTCCAAACCAATAACATTATTAACATTCACTCATAAATCAATAACAATACAATGGTTACATATAAAACTTTCTTCTGGGACCTGAAGTTAGAATATAGGACTAAGGAGCTTCAGGATTTCTTTATACAGAAACCTTATCTATCAGATTACAGTAACTATAAAGCTGAAATAAATCTTATCTCTAGAATCTAACATACAGCCTTAAGTCTTCCCTTGTACTCAGTTTTAAGGCCCCAAAGTCAAGGATATTTTCCCTGTGAACCCAAGTAAACTTTCTTCAATGTGACAAAATGGGTGCTACCAGACCTTCCTATCCAGGTACCTCAATGAAAGGAGTAGGCCTGACTTTAACAGCAAGACTTTCAGACTGAGCTCAAGTTCATTTTAATGGAGAAATTACTATATTACATTTACCTTGTTTTCTTTAGGAAAACGAAAACATGATTTAAACTCACACTTTATACAAAAGTTAAATCAAAATAGATCATAATCTTAAATGTAAAAGCATAAAACTTTTAGAAGAAAATACAGGAGATTTTCATGATGTCATGTGGGTTTCGGTAAAGAATTCTTAAACATGCCATCAAAAGCACAGTCCATAAAAGACAAAAATAAATAAATTGGACTTTATCAAAATTGAAACTAAAATTAAAGCCAATTTTATAAATAAAAAGGTAAACAATGACCTTCTAGCATTATACTGTTGCAATAAATATTTCCTATAAAATATGGCCATATATAACCTAGATTTCATGAAATTGTGAAGATATATAAAAACAGGTGTTCTTTGACCCACCTGTGAGCATTTAAGATTTATTTAGTACTTTTGCATTTAAATAAATTAGGCAAACTTACCAGCAGCTTCAAGAACCAGTTGTAGTCTGGCTTTGGCCTGTTCAGCTGGTGGCTAAAAATCAACCATAAAAGACATTTACAGGTCATTTTTCTATATAGGACTTTAAATCAATTTATCATTATGCAAATGTCATAAAATTTAGAAGACTTTATTGTATCAATATTAATATCTATCCACATCTTAACAAAATTCCATCACAGCAGCTCTACCAATCTACTCTCTCACCACAGTAATCAAATCACACTTTTCATTAATATGACACAAGAATGAATTTCTTTCATTTTTTTACTGTAAAAGGTTTTGTTTACTATCTAACATCAACCAGCAATAGCCTAAATCAGCACCTAAATCAGTACCAATCAGCGATAGCCTAAAAAAGCGCAATTTAATAATGAGGCAAAACCACACTGTTAATATATTTAACAACTCATTATCAAGTTCTGTTATTTTTTTGCCTATAGAAAGGCATAAAGTGACCTATTAGAATTTAAGTAGCAATTTGACCTCCAATACTTCAGGCAAGTTGTATTCTAAAGCCAAATATTTTCTGCTTTCCTAACTATTTGATTGAAAGGGGCAACTATGATGAAGATAGGACACAATGTGAGTTACGTGCTTCCAATTCCTACTGTCCTAAAATTGTTTTCTCAATGGACCCTGATTCAATATAGTTGATAATGTTGAAATTAAACTACTTTCCTACCAGTGACCTTATTCTGAGATTGTTGGATAATGTGTTGATGATATCCTAGCCATAAGCCATAACATGGATTATATTAAAGTTACGGGTTTTTATGAAAGACCCATTAAAAACTCTTTTTAACACTTAAAACTGTACTTCACTATACATTTATAAAGATGTCAACAAGTGACTAAATAACCTCATGTTTAAATATGACACCATCATTTGAGAATTAACATTTTGATGTATTTTAATATTTCTCTGTGAAAAAATTGTTTGAATGAAAGAATTAAATAACTGGATATAGAAAGAAGATGTACAAGGAAGGTTTAAGAATTTGAGTAGTTCTTCTGAATAAACTGTAAGAAACAGGATGGAAGAGTAGTAGTTAAGACAGGAAGAAAGACAGGGAGAGTCCTTCATATCCTAGAGTACGGGTTAACAAACTATGGCTCTAGACTGGTGACCTGGTTTTGTAAATAAGTTTTATTGGAACAGCCATGCCCACTTGTTTATGTACTGTCTGTGGGTGCTTTTGTGCTCCGTCCAAGAACAAATTTTTTGTGGCAGGAAACTTCTGACCAGCAAAGCCTAAAATATTTACTATCTGGACCTTTAAGGAAACATTTGCAGATCTTCCCACAGAAAACAGAGACAGGGTGCCTGGGTGGCTCAGTTAGTTAAGCAACTGCCTTCGGCTCAGGTCACGATCCTAGAGTCCTGGGATCAAGTCCCACATCAGGCTCCCTGCTCAGGGGGGAGTCTGCTTCTCCCTCTGACCCTCTCACCTCTCATGCTCTCTCTCTCTCACTCTCATTCTCTCTCAAATAAATAAATAAAATCTTAAAAGAAAAAAAGAAAACAGAGAGACTCAGAAGAATTTGAAACAGTGGTGAAGGAGAGGAGATCTGCATTATTCTAGATTCACTTGATGATGAACTGAAAGGAACGTGACTGGAGGTTAGGAACTCAGTCAGGAAGCAATTAAAGAATTCCAAGTGAGAGATGATGAGGGCCTGAGGTGAGCAGTGGTGGTAAGGCTGGACAGGAAGAACTAGATTTGAGAAATAATTACTTGGTAACACGAAAGGACTGACTGGATAGGACAGAAGGAAGAGTGGAGACAAACTTAAAAACAGCACTTTACGTTATGTTTGTAGAGAAAATGTACACAACCTAGCTTTATAAAGTTACAAAGTACTGAAAATATGTAACCTCCAGTTAAGATATCACAGCAAAATATCAATAGAAGACTGTGACATCTCCTGAATACAACCTCTCTAAGAGTTATAAACTAAACTGCCTATGAGGGCCAAGGCAGTTAATATAAACATTTATGATGACAAAAGGCAAATGACATTTGGCCTTAGTATCAGGGAGCACAGTGACGGTGCAGAACAGTGCAGCATGCTCAAGAACTCAAGAGAGAGGCTGAGACTCAGCACCAACTCAATGTTCTACAGAAATGCAAACTCAGGGTTACCACATTTCTTGATTTTTTATGAGACTTTAAGTTTCCATAAAGACCAATACTGTGTGGGATAAACAATACTTCTACGAGCCAGGTTCAATCCCAAAACAATTTGTGACTTCTGCCATCTACTTAGCACACACAGTAAAAACGTGATACTTTGTGCAATATAACATAACTAGAATGGCATGAAGGAAATGATATTCTTTCAAGCAAGCTAAGAATTATGAAGCATACATTTCAGAGTATCCTAGGAAGTCCTTAGATAGAAAAATGTTAGACACTTCACTGGTTAAGATATTTCATGGGAAAGTTTCATGCATTTCATTAGGAAGATTATTTTAACAATTAAGAAATATTTAAGACATAGAAAAATATGCAGGATGATGAATACCCATATTCCCCCCCAAAAAACCAATATTGTTAAAGTCTCCAACCCTACAAAATCCCTCTCCGTGGCAGCTCCCACCATCCTTCATTTATAACCACTGTCTTGAAAAATATGGTAATTCCCATTCCTAAAGAAATATGATTGATGTTTCTGATAAAAATGCCTGTTAAGATGTATTTACATTTTCATTAATTTCTCTTAAGAATCTATAATATAGGATTCATATTCAAAGATAAAGAAAACCAGAGCAGTTTAGTAACTTGCCTCTACTAGTAAATGACAGACTGAAATTAAAGACCTTCTGACTCCAAATTTCAGGATCCTTCTAACTAAATCACTAGGACAGTCATGAAGTCAAAGCAATTAATCCCATAGATATAAAAGCAGAAGGATGAGTTTTTAATTCTGTTCAAAAGAAAAATCTGTCCAAAATAATACATTTGTCCTAGTAGATGTACTATGATAACATTCTAAATACATTTGCTTATACAAATATAACTTGCTAAATTTTAGCAATACAGGGGAGAACTTTAACTATGGGGAAAAAGATATTTTTGGACTTGCCAGACTTATAAAATTTGTATTTTATAAATATTTTTACTCTTATAAACATTTAAGTCATTTTTTAAGCATTTTTCTTGGATAGGGTATCAAATGTGAATGTTCTCTCACTTTTTGTTCATTTGCAAATATTTTTCTTTTACCCTTACTAGTGAATAAGTTGAATGGGTATGGGATTGTAGTCTCTTTCTATCAGTCACCAGCCTCTCAAATTCTTTCCAAGGGCTCCCCCTACACTGATTCAACCTTGAGTTTGTCCCAGAAGAAGGAAAGAATCACAACAGGTTTCATGGCTGAGAACTTCCAGGTGCCATCTACCTATCTGCATCGGCAGCTGCTTGGGAGCAGGAAAGAGGCAGCCTGATTTCTGTTGCCATCATTCTATTTGCTGTCTATAGTTACTTTTTAAAGAAAAGATTAAGGAGAAAGAAGAAACAGAATACAGAGCTAAAAGAACAATTTATACTAATCCATTTTTATTGAGGTATCACTGTACTAACTGGCTTGGAATGAAAATAACTTTAAGGGCTCGAGTGCCAAAATTTCTAATGCTTTAACTATTTTAATGTGCTATTACACTTCAGTGATTAGTATGAATACCATCTAAAATTGGTAAATGGTACTAATGTTATTCAGAACCAGAAATTTAACCTTATTCAATAAATAAGAATATAATACCAAGTAGAAATGCATGTAATATAATTTCTTAATAGAAGAACTGTAAAAGGAGGACATAGTTAAGAACACAATGTCAAGGGCGCCTGGATGGCTCAGTTGTTGAGCGTCTGCCTTTGGCTCAGGTCAGATCCCAGGGTTCTGGTTTCAAGCCTTGCATCCGGCTCCCTGCTTAGCAGTGAGCCTGCTTTTCCCTCTCCCACTCCCCCTGCCTGTGTTCCCTCTCTGTCAAATAAATAAATAAAATCTTAAAAAAAAAAAAAGAACACAATGTCACAATTATACTGTGTGAAACAAACTTGTGGATAAAAAATTATAGGTCGTGGGGGGTAGGGAGGGAAAAATAATGAAACAAGATGGGATGGGGAAGGAGACAAACCATAAGAGGCTCCTAATCTCACAAAACAAACTGAGGGTTACTGGGGGGTGGGAGGGTAGGGATAGGGTGGATGGGTTATGGACATTGGGGAGAGTTTGTGCTTTGGTGAATGCTGTGAAAGATGTAAGCCTGATGATTCACAGACCTGTACCCCTTGGGCAAAGAATAAAAAAAAAATAAAATAAAGTTAAAAAATTTTAAAGATAATGACATCAAACAATTCACAGAAGGAAAGCTAAAAAAAATTATATTCCATTAAAAAATAATATTCCTTACATCAAAATTAGTAGTACGTAAACAAATATCACCAAAACTTAATTATAGAGAATATAACTGTTGTCCCCTCAAAAAAATTTAACATTAACAGAACAGTAAGAACAGTATGAACTTATACTATAAGTCTTTAAAGGCTATATTAAAGTTAAAACATTATTATGTTATGTGGTATGATATCCAAACAAGTAAATTAGTAGATAATGTACCATAATTTTAAATCACTTAAAGAAAACTATACTTCTGTTAGAAATTCTTATCATATAGGACTTATAATTTCTTTTTTTTTAAATTTTTATTTATTTATTTGACAGAGAGAGCACAACCACAAGTACGCAGAGAGGCAGGCAGAGAGAGAGGAGAAAGCAGGCTCCCTGCTGAGCAGGGAGCCCAATGCGGGGTTCGATCCCAGGACCCTGAGATCATGACCTGAGCCGAAGACATGTGCCACCAAAGTGGGTGGCTTTAACCCATTGAGCCACCCAGGCGCCCCTAGGGCTTATAATTTCTAAATTAATAGTGGTCTTTCTATTGCCATGGATTCTCCAGAGCTGCTCTGCTTCCTTCCCTCTCCTTGGTAGCCAGTATATTTATTTAACTCCATTTGTAAGCCCTCATGTTATAGAAGAGTATCTACTTCCTTAAGAAGAAACAAATGCTCCTGCAATGAAACTGAAAGATAAATCCTCCTATGGCTTATGGAGGTGACTATCTTCAATGTCTAGACTTGTTCCCTTAACTTTGGATTTACTCTTACTTAGTCCAATCCCCTGAGTTCTTTATAAATAGACAGCATGTCTAGAATCTCAAAAGAGTGCCAAAGCTAACATTCAAAACCAGCACAATCCTTGGAGCCACAATTACATATATGAAAAAGAAGAAGAAGAGAAGCAAGCCTATCTTTACATAAACCAGTTTATACACTAAACTATTTAAACTCTTTGTTTTCCCTTCTCATTTCCATCCATGTTCAGCTAGCTCCCTGAAGCCCTGGCCACCACTATGGAAATCCTGGGAGTTGAGACAATAGCCATTCCAGCTGCCAACAACACTTTTGGGGGTTGTTAAGAAGAGGGAAGTAGAAAGTCTGAAAAAAAAACTGTGGCTGAGCTAAAAGAGCACTCCAGCTTGGAAAATAAATTAAATTAGGAGCATTATGCAAAATCAAAATTAAGATTGGGTTAAATAGTTTTCATCTATCTCTCTCAATTTCAAATAATCATATGTTCTTTTTATACAAAAATGTATAGAGAGAGGATTCTGGAAAGATGGTAAACATATGTTTAATGTTTTAAGAAATTACCAACTGTTTCCCAAGTAGTTTTATATTCCCACAAGCAGTGTATCAGAGTTTCAGTTGCTCTACACCCTAGACATGACTAGTATAATCAGCCTTTTTAATTTCAAAATTCTAAAGTGGTTTTAAGCTCATTCTGGTTTTAATCAATGTTTCCCTAATGATTAATGGTGGTGAGCACCTTTTGATGTGCTCCTTATCTGTAATTTTCCTTGGAAAAAATGGATGTGCAAATTTTTTGCCAAATTTTTATTGGATTGTTTTCTTTTTCTAGTTTAATTAATTCATTTTCTCTAAGGTTTTATTAAATTTCAAGTTAGTTATCATATAGGGTAGTATTAGTTTCAGGAGTAGAATCTAGTGATTCATCACTTACATATAACACCCACTACTCATGAAGACCAGTGCCTTCTTTAATGCCCATCACCCAGTTAGTCCATCCCACCTCCCCTACAGCAACCCTGAGTTTGTGCTCTAGTTTTTATGGTTTGCCTCTCTGTTTTATCTTATTTTATTTTTCCTTCCCTTCCCCTATGTTCATCTGTTTTTTTTTTAATTCTACATATGAGTGAGATCATATGGTATTTGTCTCTGACTTATCTCGCTTAACATAATACACTCTCTTCATTCCACATCGTTGCAAATGGCAAAATTTCATTCTTTTCAATGGCTGAGTAAAATCACTGTATACATATACCACATCTTTATCCACTCATCAGTGGATGGACATTTTGGCTCTTTCCATACTTTAACTATTGTTGATAATGCTGCTACAAACATTGGGATACAAGTGCCCCTTTGAATCAGTATTTTTGTTGGACTGTTTCCTGAGTTTTCAGAGTTCTTAATTATAGTGAAAGTAATTTTTCATACATGAGGTTTGCATATTATTTATATGTATGCACAAACTAAATTATATATTTATGTTTATTTTCTGAATAAAGCTCTCCACCCTCATTGAGTGGCTTGTTTTTTTCATCGTCTTAAGAGTAACTTTCAAAGAAGTGGAAGTTCTTGATTTTCATGAAGTTCAATTCATTAATTTCTTCTTTTATCAATCATGCTTTTGTGGTGTTATATATAAGAAATCTTTACCTAATCACAATTGGCAAAGATCTGTCCTATGTTTATACCTAGAAGTTTTATAGTTTATGTTTATGTTTAACTAATTTGCATTTAGTGCAACATTGAAAAGCCTTTAAAATTTTATTGACATATTGCTATGCAATTGTTTTAGCACCTTTTGTGAAGAAGAATTATCTTCCATGCAATTGTTTTCATACCTTTGTTAAAAATCAATTGAAAAAAAAAGGAAAAAAATCAACTGGAGATAAATATATGTATGTAGCTATCTACTTTTAGACTCTCTGTCCCATTGATCTATTTGGCAGTCTTTTTTTTGTTTTAAGATTTTATTTATTTGCCAGAGAGAGAGACAGAGTGAAAGAAAGCACAAGTAGGGGAGGCAGCAGGCAGAGGGAGAGGGAGAAACAGGTTCCCTGCTAACCAAAGAGCCCGATGCAACCCTAGGATCATGACCTGAGCCGAAGACAGAAGCTTAACCAACTGAACCACCTAGGTGTCCTGATCTATTTGTCAGTCTTAATACCAATACCACAGTGTCTCGATTACTGTAGGTTCATATTAGCTCTTGAAATAAGATAGAATAAATTCTCCAACTTTTTTTTTTTTTACATTTTCAAAGTAGCTTTGGCTCTTCTAGCTCTTTTGCATCCCCTATTTTCAAATAAGCTTATTAATTTGTATGCCCCCCCAAACAAAAGCCTGCTAGGATTTTGCATGGAATTGCACTGAATCTACATGTCCATTTGGAAGAAAAGATACCTTACTTAACTACTTACTTACTTAACAATATTGAGTTTTAGCCTGCTATATTCTTTTCCATCATTTGTGCCTCTTGGGCTTTATATCTGCAGTGTGTGTACGTATGTGTATGTGTTTAATAGGCAGCAGATAGTTGGATCTTGTTTTTTAAAAATATTTATTTAAATTCAATTAGCCAATATATAGTACATCATTAGTTTTTGATTCAGTGTTCAATGATTAATTAGTTGCATATAATATCCAGTGTTCATCATATCACATGCCCTCCCTGATGCCCACTGCCCCTTCCCCCCACCCATCGCCCCTTCAGCAACCCTCAGTTTGTCTCCCAGAATCAAGACTCTGTCATGGTTTGTCTCCCTCTCTGATCTCCTCCCATTCAGTTTCTTTCTCTTCCCCTATGTTCCTCTGCACTATGTCTCATGTTCCACATATAAGTGAAACCATATAATTGTCTTTCTCTGATTGGCTTATTTCACTTAGCATGATACCTTCCAATTCCATCCATGTCGATGTAAATGGTGGGTATCCATCCTTTCTGATGGCTGAGTAATATTCCTCTGTGTGTGTGTGTGTGTGTGTGTGTGTGTGTGTGTGTGTGTGTATTAAAATTTATTTGAGAGAGAGCAAGCGAGTACAAGTGGGGAGAGGAGCAGAGGAAGAGAATCTTAAGCAGACTCCCTGATGAGCGGAGCCCAAAGCATCCTGATCTCAGGACCCTGAGATCCTGACCTGAGCCAAAAATCACAGAGTCAGGTGCTTAACCAACTGAGCCACCCAGGAGCCCCTGGATCTTGCTTTTTTATGTAATCTGAAAAACTCTGACTTTTAATTGGCATGCTTGGACCAACTGCCACTTAAGGTAATTATTAATCTACCATACGCTATTTGTTTTCTGTTTGTCCCATCTGTTCTTTGTTCCCTTTTTCTTCTTTTAATGCCTTCTCCTAGATAGAGCACTTTTATAATTCCATTTTATATTCTTTGTTGGCTTATTAGCAGAAACTCTTTTTGTGTTATTTTGGTTGTTGCTTTAGAGTTTACAATATACATATTTAATTTATCACTCTGTCTTCATTGTATTACTGCATATGTACTATAAAAATCTTACAATAATATACTTGCATTTCTCTCCTCCCAGCTTCTGTATTATTGTTATTGCTGTCATATATTGTTATAAACTCTATAATACACTGTGTTGCTTTAAACAGTTATCTTTTAAAGAGGTCTATTTACTCATGTAATTACCATTCCCAGTACTCTCTATTCTTTTATGTCAACCCAGTATCTGAAAAGGCTTCCTTTAGCTATTTCTCATAGTCCAGGAGTTTTGGTGATGAATTCTTTCCATTTTTGTGTGTCCGGAAAAAAGTCTTCACTTTGGCCTTCATTTTTGAAAGATATTCTGCCTGGAAGAATTCTAGGCTTATACAATTTTTCTACCATTATTTTAAAGTTGTTCCTTTACGGTCTTGTACTTTGCATTGTCTCCCACGAGAAATCTGCTTTCATAGCTATCTCTGTTCCCTCATATACAATGAGTACTTTTTTCTCTTATATAATAACAGTTATTATTTATTTTTACTCTTTTGCTTTTAAGATTTTCTTCTCAGAACTGGTTTCAAGCAATCTGATTATGATATGCTTTGGTGTGGTTTTCTTCATATTTCTTGTGCTTGGGGGTTGTTCAGCTTCTTGAAACTGCTTATTGTTTTTATCAAATTTGGAGATATTTTGGTCATTATTTCTTCAATTATATTATTCTGTTGCCTCTTATTCATACCCTTCCTTTCAGGATTCCAGTCACATGTATATTGTGTATTTGGCTGCCTAACGATGTTACCACAGCTCACAAATGCTCTTTTTTGTTTTTGTTTTTTATTTTTTCTCCTCTGGTTCCATGTTGGATAGTTTCTTTTGCTATGTCTTTTAGTTCACTAATCCATATTCTGCAGTGTATCATGTCCATTAATATCATCCAGTGTATCTTTCACCTCAGATATTTCATGTCCAGAATTTTGACTGCTTTTATAGCTTTCATGTCTCTACTTAATATGTTCAGTTTTTTTAGTAGCTCTCTAACCATATGCAATATGTTTTTTTTTAAAGATTTATTTATTTGACAGAGAGAGATCACAAGTAGGCAGAGAGGCAGGCAGAGAGACAGGAGGAAGCAGGCTCCCTGCCGAGCAGGGAGCCCGATGCGGGACTCGATTCCAGAACCCTGAGATCATGACATGAGCCTAAGGCAGAGGCTTTAACCCACTGAGCCACCCAGGCACCCCAATACAGTTTTTTTTAAGGATTTTATTTATTTATTTGACAGAGAGAGAGAGAGAGAGAGAGAGAGAGAGAGAGAGAGGAGAGAGATAGATCACAAGTACGTGAAGAGGCAGGCAGAGAGAGAGGGGAAGCAGGCTCCCTGCTGAGCAGAGCCCAATGCAGGCCTCGATCCCAGTACCCTGAGATCATGACCTGAGAAGAAGGCAGAGGCTTAACCCACTGAGCCACCCAGGTGCCCTAACCATATGCAATATAGTTATAATAGTTCTAGTAATGTCCTTGTCAACTAATTCTAGGTTGGTTTCAACTGATAGATTTTTGTCTCTATTATACATTACATTTTCTTGATCTTTTTGGATGTATGGTACTTTTGGACAAAATGTCCGACACCATGATTTTATTTTGCTGTATGCTGGATATTTTTGTATTCCTATTAGCTTGGTCTTTGTTTCAGGACAAAGTTAAATTACCTGGAAGCAGTTTGATCCTTCAGTTCCCACTTTGTTAGGCAGCACCAGAACAGCTTTAAGTCTGTCTGTCATTAATTCTTCCCTACTATTAAGACTTCCTTAGTACTTAATCAGAAGCACCTTGAATTATGAGGTTTTCAACACTGGGTATTGGGAGGAGGCACGGTTCCCAATTCTGTGTAGTGGGAGGCAATTTCTTCTAATCACTTCAAATAGTTCTTTTCCAAGCCTTGAATACTTTCCTCACATCATGTACTAATGAACAGTCTGCTGAATACTTGATGGAAACCCTCTGCAGATATTCTGTAGTGCACTCCTCTCTGGTAAACTGCTCTGTGATTTCTAGGGGCTTTGGCCTCGTTGGTATTGCAGCTCCATCTTCTCAACTCAAGGAGACTACCAGGTTCTGCCTGAGTCATTTCTTCCTGTGGTGTGGCCTGGAAACTTTCTCTAGGCCTCAAGCTGAAGCAACTGAAGGGCACACCTCATTCCCCCCGCAACCCCACCTGCCTCAGAATCACTGTCCTTCAAATTTTATGTCCATTGTCTTGAGAGTTTTCTTCTCTAACAATTTGTGCAGGTTTTTTTAGTTGCTTCAGGTGGGAGGATAAATCTAATCCCTGTTTCTTCATCTTCACTGGAATAGAAAGCCTATTAATTCTTTAAATACTGACACAACCTCATGAGGTAAAGTTACTTGTCCAAAGTCACACAGCCCTTTTTCCAATGAATGTTAATAAAAATGCGTTATATGTACAGATAAATCTATAAACTCCCCTTCTCTGGACAAATCTATTTCCTCTTCTGGGCTAATCTGTTCTTTCAAAGCTTAGCTCAAAAGGCATCATCTCCTGAAAACCTCAACAATTCCAGCTTATTTTCTCCCTAACCCTTCATGGTGGTTACAACTCTCTGCTCTATGTTCCTGTAAACACTGGGAACACATGTATCAACACATTTTCAGTATAATTACTGATTATGTTGCCTATCTTTCTTTCTTTGAAGGCTATCGGCTTCTTGAAGACAATAACTGTCATAAACCTTTGGATCATTAGCACCGAGGATAGTGCTTGGAATACACTCATATTTGAAATAAACTTCCCTGTAAATTTTAAAATCCTCTTAAGTATATACACATTAACTTTGAAATATTAATTTCATTGAATTCTATCTATTAGGAAGAATTTTCCTAATTTAAATAGCTGAATGTTTGAGAGGATGGTAATGGTATTCGGGAAATTACAACAACCATGAAATCTGCATATAATATATTTTTAATAAACCTAGTCGGTAATAGAGTGGCAATTCTCAAAGTGATCACGTGTTTTCCAAATATATGTAATAACTTCTATGTGCCATATCCTTCCCAGCCAACATGACAGACACTCCTAAGAAAGCATAAGCCATCTGAAAAAAACCTAACATCTTTTTTGAAATAACAGCTATTATTTATTGTATGCTTATAACATTCCAGACCCTGTGCTAAGCACGTTATATATATCTCACTTAACAAAATTCTCCTAACAATTCTGACAAGGCCGGTACCTTCAATGCTATTTTTTAGATGAAGAATAAATTACCTTAAGTCACAAAGATGGTAAGGTGGCAGAACTTGAATTTTAAACCAGATCACAAAATCTATGTTCTTAATAACACTATATTGCCTCTCAGCTTGAGATCCATGTGATTATTAACTTTCAAGGGGAAAAAAAAGAGATAAATCCAATCATTTTTAATTGCCAGAAAAGACTGTACAAAGTTAAAACTAAATTTTCTTTAGTCTTTCAGATGCTACCATTAATGGTCTTGAAGGTTGTGAGTGCCATCTAAAAAGCTCATTTTAATCAAGCTTTTCCAGATGAGTAGCTTCTAAAATATTAAACATGTTTGCAGCACAGGTACTGTGCTGTTTCCTTTAAAGTGAATGCAATCTCACTATGACAGAGACACATATCAACAGCTTATCATATTTCTGGCTACATTTCATTTTAACAGTTACTATAATTCTATCTCTTAAGATCAAGGTCTAAGCTAGAAATATTACAAGTAGCTCAAAAGTAGATTTATTTTTCCTCTAGAACTTAGCACCACATCGGTTTAAACAAAGACCCAAGAAGAAACGAAAAGAATTAAACCAACAACAAATAGTCCATTCTCAATAGCAAATTCATCTTAGAGCTTTACCAAACATTTTCTCTAAACAGCTTTAGGGTTTGCAAAAAAAAGTTATTTAACAGTTATTTTCTTTATTAAAAATCAGAACAGGATGCCATTTTATAGATGAAGAAGCTAAAAAGGTAAATCTGAAACTAAGAGTACAACATCTTTGAGGACCTGTGTAAGAAACCCTTATTCATAACTCAGTACTATTATTTACAAAATGGTGTTGCTCATTTACTACACAAATACACAGCCATGCTTATTTGTTTATAAACTGTCTATGGCTACAAGTAGCAGGGCTGAGTAGTCATGGTAGAAATCATATGGCCCACAAAGCCTAAAATATTTACCTGGCTCTTTATAGAAAAGGCTGGCCACCGATTTAGATGACTATAGCTGTATCCTTTCCACTTAACTTTTCCATCCTAAACACAGCTGCTGAAGTTATCTTCACAAAGCAAGGTTCTAAATTACTGCTTAAAAAAGACCCATGTGACTCTCCATTGCTTCCACAGTTAAGCAGAAATGTTTCACTTTAATTTTTAATTACCACCAAAAACTTCTGAAGCTTATTCTTTTATCCTTATTTTTCAACCATTTCTGCACTCATACCCAATATTTCAGCAATATACAGACTCTCACTATTTCTCAACCATGTCCTGCATTTTCCTCCCAGTGCTTTCACTCATGCACAATGCTCTATGTGGAATTTCTATTCCCGTGTATCTTTAGTTGTAGAAGTGCTGAAATGCCACCATCTTGTCCAACCCCACGTAGCTGGAAGGACACACTATGGACTATTTAACAACTCATACAGCACTCAAGATCTTTGTGAAAATGCTACAGACTACCTCTCTATTCTTTCAGAATGAGTGCCCTCTCTCCTCTTTAGTTTCTTTCATTCCTACCCCCAGCTATGGAGCCTCACCACCTAACCACCTTTTAATAGAACTTAAGAAGGCTCACATTTAGAAAGGAAGTAGCTTTATATGAAAGCTAAGTAGATGAAGCAGAAATGTTCTCCCCTCTGTGGAGCCAAGGTAGGTAAGGAAATAGGGGGGGAAAGTTTGACTAATTTAAGTGTGGAAGCATAAGAAAGACAGAAAATGGAAGAAACAACAACCCAAATAATCATTTATTTGTACTGGCTACACAACTGTGCCACCGGGTAGAAATGTTTATTTAACATTTCCCTGTAAGGAACGGATTCTTTTTTTTTTTTCTCCACAGCTGAGATTCTCCCATGGAAGAGATTCTCCCATGGAAGGAAGAAATTAGGGCTTTTTTATATGCATCAGTTATTTATATGTTAGGTCTTTCAGAAATTCCAAAATAAGTCTATGCAAAACAAATTATTTTTAGTAATATTCTAGACATGGCATTGAGATTAAAGTAAAATTTGACTCAATAATACAGTTGTTTATATTTTAAAAGGCAGAGCACAATAATTTTGAAGTTTCCTAAATTTTCTCAAAATGAATGTGTAGTAACATATAAGGTTAAACATTCATATGGTTCTAAATTTTGTTTTATTACTTTCTCTTTTTTAGCACCTTCATAGCCACCTATTTTTCCTATCTCAATTTTAAGTATCAGCATATCTTTTAGTCCATAAATACTAATATTTTAGAATGGGGTATCAGACATTATTTTAAACAATTACAAAAATGTCTTTCCTGATCCTTGTAGGATATGGTGGTTTAGAATAATACTTTCTGTATTTTAAATCCTTTGTAGTATTGTAGCAGCAATTTTTTTTAAAGATTTTTAAAAACTTTTTATTTATTTATTTGTCAGAGACAGAGAGGGAGAGAGAGCGCACAAGCAGGGGGAGCAGCAGGCAGAGGGAGAAGCAGGTTCCCTCTAAGCAAGGAGCCCAATGTGGGACTTGATCCCAGGACCTTGGGATCATGACCTGAGCTAAAGACAGAAGCTTAACCAACCGAGTCACCCAGATGCAATTTTTAAGAAACTTATTTCCTGTGACTACTTTTCTTTCTGCTTTTTGACTTTGTCTCTCTTCCTTTGTATCATCTCCTGACTGCTAGGAAGGGAGTAGTGTTCTCTGCAGTAGCAATCGTCTGGAATAATATACCTATCCATCTTTGCTTTACTAAGCTCACATAAGTTTTTAACTCTCTTGACAAAACCTTTCTGTTTTATTCCACATTATAATTTCTATCTTTGAATGAAGTTACTTTACATTGTCTCTAAAGGATCTTCCAAAATTATTTCTTTGAAGCATTTTCGTCACTAAAAAGATGAGGTAAAAGTACTAGAAAGTTTTTAAAACAGGTTTCTCCTCAAAAACATTCAACCATTTACAACTGCACCAAGAACCATAAGATACCTAGGAATAAACCTAACCAAAGAGGTAAAAGATCTATACTCTGAAAACTACAGAACACTTATGAAGAAAATTAAGGAAGACACAAAGAAGTGGAAAAACATTCCATGCTCATGGATTGGAAGAACAAATAGTGTTAAAGTGTCTATGCAACCCAAAGTCATCTACACATTCAATGCAATCCTTATCAAAATACTACCAGCATTTTTCATAGAGCTGGAACAAACAATTCTAAAATTTGTATGGAACCACAAAAGACCCTGAATAGCTGAAGGAGTGTTGAAAAAGAAAACCAAAGCTGCCGGCATCAAAATCCTGGACTTCAAGCTGTATTACGAAGCTGTAATAATCAAGACGTTATGGTGATAGCACAAAACCAGATATATAAATCAATGGAACAGAATGGAGAACCCAGAAGTGGACCTTCAACTCTACGGTCAACTAATCATCAACAAAGCAGGGAAGACCATCCAGTGGAAAAAAAGATAGTCTCTTCAACAAATGGTGTTGGGAAAATTGGATAGCCACATCCAGAAGAATGAGATGGGACCACTTTCTTACACCACACACAAAAATAAAGTCAAAATGGATAAATGACCTCAATGTGAGACAGGAATCCATCAAAATCCTAGAGGAGAACACAGGCAGCAACCACTCTGACCTGGGCCTTAGCAACTTCTTGTTAGATACATCTCCAGAGGCAAGGGAAACAAAAGCAAAAATGAACTACTGGAACTTCAACAGGATAAAAAGCTTTTGCACAGTAAAGGAAACAATCTACAAAACCAAAAGGCAACCTACAGAATGGGAGAAGATATTCACAAATCACATATCAGATAAAGGGCTAGTTATCTAAAATCTATAAAGAACTTACCAAACTCAACATCCCAAAACCAAAAATCCATTCAAGAAACAGGCAGAGGACATGAACAGACATTTCTCCAAAGAAGACATCCATATAGCTAACAGACACATGAAAAAATGCTCAACATCACTCATCATCAGGGAAATACAAATCAAAACCACAATGAGATATCACCTCACACCTGCTAGAAAGGCTAAAATGAACAACTCAGGAAACAACAGATGCTGACCAGGATGTGGAGAAAGGGGAACCTTCTTACACTGCTAGTGGGAATGCAAACTGGTGCAGCCACTCTGGAAGACACATGGAGGTTTCTAGATAGTTAAAAATAGAACTACCCTACAACCCAGCAACTGCACTACTAGGTATTTATTCGAAGGATATAAACATAGTGATTCAAAGGGGCATTTGCACCCCAATGTTTACAGCAGCAATGTCCACAGTAGCCAAAATATGGGAAGAGCCCAGATGTCCATGCACTGATGAATGGATAAAGAAAAGGTGGTGTGTGTGTGTGTCTCTGTGTGTGTGTCCGTATGTACACACATACACAATGGAATATTACTCAGTCATTGAAAGAATGAGATCTTGCCATTTGCAATGACATGGATGGAATGAGGAGGGGATTATAGTAAGTGAAATAAATTAGAGAAAGACAAATATCATATGATTTCACTTATATGTAGAATTTAAGAAACTAAACAGATGAACATAGGGGAAGGGAAGGAAAAATAAAATATGACAAAAACAGAGAGGGAGGCAAATCATAAGAGACTCTTAACTATAAGAAACAAACTTGAGGATTGCTGGATGGGAGGAGAGTGGGGGTGATAGGGTAACTGGGTGAGGGGAATTAAGGAGGGTACTTGATGTAATAAGCACTGGGTGTTATATGCAACTGATCAATCACTAAATTCTACCCCTGAAACTAAAAAAAGTACAGAATCCTTTTTTTTTTTTTAAGATTTTATGTATTTATTTATCAGAGAGAGAGACAGGGAGAGAGAACATGAGTAGGGGGAGGGGGAGGGACAGAGGAAGAAGAGGCTCCCCACTGAGCAAAGAGCCCAATGCTGGACCATGACTTGAGCCAAAGGCAGATGCTTAACTGGCTGAGCCACCCAAACATCCCCAGAATCACTTTTTTAAAGGATTTTATTCATTTATTTGAGAGAGAGAGAAAAAGAGAGAGAGCGCATGAGCAGGGGGAGGAACAATAGGAGAGGGAAGAGCAGACTCCCCACTAAGCATAGAGCCTGATGACACAGGGCTCTGTCCCAGGACCCTGAGATCATGACCTTAGCCAAAGTCAGATGCTTAATCGACTAAGCCATCCAGGTGCCCCCAGAATCATTTTTATAATATTGTAATCCTACTGCATTAGAGCCTATTATTTCAAATAAGATGTTATAATTAGTCATTCTTTTAAATCATGAATTTTAAAAATACAAACCATCGATGCACTTAATTTTAAGCTATTATTAACTGGACATTTGTTCTTAAAATTTCATGGGTATATATAATCTTTTGATCAATTTTTAATAAATGAATGTTTGGGGAAAAAACATTCATTAAATATGTAGTTGCCTGAAATACTGCTCAAAATGGGTAATGATGCAAGTAAACCTATATAAAGTCAAATAAATATTTATATTTCTATAAACAAGTTGTAGAAAATAATTTGATTTTAATGATTTACTAAGAGATTTTCTAAATGGAATAGCTGCAATCAGGATATGTTTCACATGTTCTGAACAATTTTATATGGGCAAAAGAAAAAAAGGCAAAAGGGAAACGATGGAAAAGACTGGGTGTCAGAAGAACTATATATGAGCCTTGACTGTGTAACCTCTAAGAGCTTTAGTTTCTCCATCCATGCAAACACATTTATCACAATTTTTTTGAAAAATACAAATATATGCCCCAAAAGAGAATGGTTAAATAAATTAATGGTTAAATTCCAACCCCATGATGGAAGCAGTGCAGTAATCAATTTTTAATTAATTAATTACCTTTTTCTAAAATTTACTTGACAGCGAGAGAGAGAGAGATCACAAGTAGGCAGAGAGGCAGGCAGAGAGAGAGGAGGAAGCAGGCTCCCTGCTGAGCAGGGAGCCCGATGCAGGCCTCGATCCCAGGACCTTGGGATCATGACCTGAGCTGAAGGCAGAGGCTTTAACCCACTGAACCACCCAGGTGCCCATTAATTAATTACCTTGAAAGAGAGTGGGAGAGAACAAGAGCACAAGAGCTGGGGGCAGGGAGCAGAGGGAAAGGGATCTCCCCCAGACTCCTACACCCCTGAGATGATAACCCAAGATGAAACCAAGAGTTGGACGACTGAGCCACCCCGGTGCCCTCAATTTTTTTAATGATTTAAAGACATTATATAGGGCACCTGAGTGGCTCAGTGGGTTAAAGCCTCTGCCTTCGGCTCAGGTCATGATCTCAGGGTCCTGGGATTGAGCCCCATATCGGGCTCTCTGCTCAGCGGGGAGCCTGCTTCCTCCTCTCTCTCTGTCTTCCTCTCTGCCTATTTGTGATTTCTCTCTGTCAAATAAATAAATAAGATCTTAAAAATAAATAAATAAGATCTTAAAGAATTGGATATATATATCCACTATATAACTTAGGCAAATACTAAAATTGTATTTTTGTAAGACTACAAAACTATATACAGAAAATGATTCAGATTTGTAAAAACAATTAAAATTTAAAAACAAAATGTATATCCTAGAAAGAACTAAAAATAATATGGCAAAATGGTAATAATAGTATTTTCTTCTCTGTCCTTAATCCTATGTTTTCCAAGTCGGATTTTGTTGGATGGACCAGGGAAAATGGATATTATGACAAAAGGAAAAATCTTTAAAAATAAAGAAAAAATTAATACTTTTTAAAGACTATTGAATTTTTTCACAGTTCAGTATAAAGTATGTCTATGTCATGCATATTGATGTACTAAAGTTTGCTGTAAAACTGCAAGAACTATTTAAGTTTTCCCTATAATCTGACATTTGACAACCCATTCTTACTACTATTATAAGGTTAAAGACATATTTTGCTAAGAGGTAAGTTTTTTTTTTGTTTTTTTTTTTTTTAAAGATTTTATTTATTCATTTGACACAGAGAGATTACAAGTAGGCAGAGAGGCAGGCAGAGAGAGAGGAGAGAGGAGGAAACAGGCTCCCTACCGAGCAGAGAGCCTGATGTGGGCCTTGATCCCAGGACCCTGGGATCATGACCTGAGCCGAAGGCAGCGGCTTTAACCCACTGAGCCACCCAGGCGCCCAAGAGGTAAGTTTTATAATGGAAAAATGTACTAGCCTTTTGCCTCAGGAGACCTGTGATCAATAATTTCCTTAAGTAATAAATGACAATAATGTAGACAGCCAAATACTGGTTTTTTAGTTGACATTAATCACAAAACTACTTCACAATTCATCATAATTAATGATTTCCCCTTAAGAAAAGCCCCAAACCATGGTTGTTTTAGTAATGATTAAAAAGTATTGGCAGAGTTTTGATTTCTAAGTTATCCTGCTAATTTTCTGTTAGAATTCTAATGTAGCAAGCCCAGGTAATGTACGTATACGATGAATACATCATTTCTTGGGTTTTCATTTCATTCTAAAACACCTTCTTGCTAGTTTCCTCCTGATCCCACCTTGCTGACCTAAAAAATAAGGTAAATTAAATTTTATTTTTATTTTTGAAAATTGTCACACTAATAAAATCTGGTCATTAAAAGTACTGCTTTTATAGACCTTAAAAAATACCTACCATTAAAGGGCAATGAAACAATACATTATAGTAACTTGAATATGATAACCCCAAAACTTTACTACTCAACTAATATCCATTTTTTTATTTGACCACTCTACCAAAATGACAGCTGATTTTTCACATTCTTAAAAAATGTAGTTTTATTCCAGATTAGTTTTATCATATATTTGTTCTGTATTTGTTCATAAAGTTATGAGAAACAAAATATTCCAATAAGGAAAACAAATACACTTATAAAAAATTTTAAGGTTAAACCATATGAAATGCCGATATGCAATCATTTTCTAACCATTAAAGTTTGGTTGAAAATAAAAACAGAATTTACATGGCGGGGGGGTGGGTAAGGTTAGCTTTTTGGGTGTAGAAGCAACAGAAGAAATCATAAGGAAAAAGAGACAGGTTTGGCTGCATAAGAATATTCAATATTATATAGAAAGCATCCAGCAACACAGAAGTGAAATACAATGGCAACATAGTGACAGTAAAACTATTAGCAACGAATTTAACCAAGAATTTAGAGCTTCATTTCAAAACAGTCCCTTACAGCAAATAGCAAAATCATTAGTTCCTAAAAGTTGAGAAGGAATGAGCATTAAGACAACTCACACAATAAAAAGGCATCTGGTCAAACTTTCTCCTTAGATTTTTCTGGTAGAATTAACTTTCATTATTGTTAAAACATGCAAATTAAAATATTTAAATAGCAGGTAATGCTAGGCAATGATGTAAAACTCTCTTACCTCACTAGTGGTGATATAAATTGATGCATTTATAGACAGCAACTTGAAAAATGTGAAAGGAGCCCAGAGTATTCATACTCTGAGAATATTTCCAATTTTGAGGCTTAGAAGAAAATATTTAAAATATGAAAGAGTTACGACCATTCAGATATTTTAAATACTTTCCTTTAAAAGCGAGAGGCAGGAAATAACCTAAATCTCCAGTAATAAAGAACTAGTTAGGTAAATCTACTTAGTTAAGAAGTAGTATATCTTTTAAAAACAATTACAATGTTAAAAACTTAAAGTATGAAAAATTGCCTACTAACCAGAAAATGACAGAGTACTATATATTAAGAATATCTAAAATATTTATACCTTTTGACACAGGATTTTCATTTCAAGAATCTAAACTAATCATTTAAGATACCAAGATCAATGCAGAGAAATGTTCATCTCAGTGTTACCTATAATACCAAATTACTGAAAATAATTGAAAGCAATATTCAAGTGATTTTTAACAATGGAAGAATAATTAGATTTATCTCATTAAACTGATATACTGGGGTTACTAACTCAGTCGGTTAAGTGCCCGCCTTTGGCTGAGGTCATGACCAGCATCCTGGGATCGAGCCCTGCATCTGGCTCCCTGCTCACTGAGAAGTCTGCTTTTCCCTCTCCCCTGCTCTTACACTCTCTCCCTCTCAAATAAATAAAATCTTAAAAAGAAAAACAAAATTGATGAACTGAAGTATAATGTAGCTATTAAAGATACTTACAAAAATCTTAATGACACTGAAAATTATTCAAACTATACTAGTAAGTGAAAATGCAGGGCACAAATTTAGATAATACTTTAGATGCAATTTATGTGAAATATGCACTATAATATGTATGCACAGGACAAAGATGTGAAGAAACCATCCCAAAATGTTATAATAGTATGTTCTTACTTCCAATAACAGCTGCAAGAGTAGACAGATATAAATCTAGACAAAATGACAAAAACCAACTATTTTAGAACACTGGGAAATTACCAGTTACAGAGAAGAACCTGAGAAATACTGATGCTTCATCAACTAGGAATGGCATCTTTTGACCCCCTTGCCTGGGGGCATTATATTCCCCACTGCCTGAAAGGCAAAAATCCCACAACTTTAACACCCAGAGTTGGCAGGCTTGGTTCAGGGCAATAGCAAAACTAGATTTTGGAAGTGACAGAGCCCTGGATGGTTGAGATTATAAACTGTCCACATACTCCTGGTTGTCTACTAAATTATTCATAATTTAAAAATAGAAATAAAATAGAAGATTTTAGAGAACATGGTAAAGATGAAAGCCTAGGGCTTGTAAATTTGCTTACCTTGGAATATATTCCTCATCTACACACATCCTAGCCATAGCGTGGAAGCCTTACTGCCCTAAGGTACCACTCGCCGACCACTAAACTATATAGGAACAAGAGAGACCCCCTAAGGAGCCATGCTAAAAAAGCAGACAACACCAACAAATACACAAAAACTGGGCTGACACATCAGCAGCTGAGCAATACAGAGGCAACAAATTTCACAGACTGAGTCAAAGAAAGATAACTGCCTACTGAAACAAAACCCCCAAACAGAAAACAAAAACAAACCAGAATCCAGAGTCACAAGAACACAATATCCACACACCTACAAAATTTACTGGATATTTTTAAAGAAGCATGAAAGTGTGAACCTACACAAGAAAAAAAGCAGGTAATAGAAAATCACTCCAAAGTGGCACAGATGTTTGATTTAACAAAGACTTCTAAGAAGCTATTATAAATGTGTTCAAAGAATTAAAGGAAAATATGCTAAGAAGGACTAAAAAAATAGGGAATTTCAACAGAGAACTTTCAAACTATAGAAGAAAGAGCCAAATGGAAATCCTACAGTTGACAAGTACAATAACTGAAATGAAAACCAAAAACAAAACAAAAAAACCTCACAGATGGGCTCATTAACAGATCTGAGATGGCAGAAGAATCAGTAAATATAAAGACATATCAATAAAAATTATCCAACCCAAAAAACAAAAGGAAAAAATACTAGAGGAAAATGACAGACCCTTTGTGATCTGTGGAACAATATCAAACATCCTAACATAATGTGATTTAAGTCCTAAAAGGAGAAAAGAAGAAAGGGCAGAAAAGGGGACCTGGGCGGCTCAGTCGTTAAGCGTCTGCCTTCGGCTCAGGTCAGATCCCAGGGTCCTGGGATGCAGACCTGCATCAGGCTCCCTGCTCAGCGGGAAGCCTGCTTCTTTCTCCCTCTCCCACTCCCCCTGCTTGTGTTCCCTTTCCTGTTGTGTGTCTCTCTGTCGAATAAATAAATAAAATCTTAAAGGAAGGAAGGACGAAAGGAAGGAAGGAAGGAAGGAAGGGAAAGAAAAAAGATGTGAATAATCCCCCCAAACCCCCAAATTTGGTGGAAAACTTTAACATTTCGGCAATGGTCAATAAATTCCAACTGGACAAATGCAAAAAGAATAACACTTTCATGCATCATACTTAAACTCCTAAAAGCCAAAGACAAAAGAGAGAATCTTGAAAACAGCAAAAGTACCATGACACGCACAAGGAAAAAATATGATTAATAGTTGACTTTCATCAGAAATAATATAGACCAGAGGCAATGGGAATGGCATACTTAAACTGGTAGTGGAAAAACACACCTATAAATCAAGAATTCCATTTCCAACAAAAATAAAGACAAAATATGGGTTTCTGGGTGGCTCAGTTGGTTAAGCATCTGCTTTGGCTCAGGTCATGATCCCAGGGTCCTGGGATCGAGTCACACATGGGGCTCCCTGCTCAGTATGGAGCCTGCTTCTCCCTCTCCCTCTGCTGCTCTCCCTGCTTATTCTCTCTCTAATAAATAAAAAATAAATAAAATAAATAAATAAAATAATAAATATAAATTAAAAAATAAAATTAAGAAAATAAAGACAAAATAAAAACATTCACAGATAAACAAAAGTTGGGGTAATTCATTGCTAGTGGACCTGCCCTAGTAAGAAATACTGATGGAAGTCCTTCCAGCTAAAAGGAAATTAATGGTAACTCAGAGCCACTCAGAAGGCACAAAGAGCACTGGGAATAGTAAATACACAAATATTTTTAAATTTGCTTCTCTTAATTTCTTTGCAAGACATGTACTTGCTGAAAGCAAAGAGTCTAACACTGTATTGATAAGTTTATAATTGCTAAGTGTATACATGTGATAATATGTATGATAGCAATAGTATAAAGGAGAGGGAAATGAAGGTAAAACTGGTACAAATGGAAATAAACTAGAAAAGAGAGGTAAAGTGGTATATTTTATTTCAATTTTATCAGATTAACTTGAAATAGATTATAATATGCATACTCTAAACCCAAGACACGCCTTTCTTAAAAGGTGGTCAACTACCATTTTAGAGAATAATGGACTAAATTTAAATTCTCTTGTATACGATTACCTTCTAGGTGAGCTATTTTCTTTCTTCTTAGGAAGTAAAATATATATGTGGAAAAGTGGACATATTAGGAATGCACAGCTCAATGAATTCAGCAAGCAATTTTAAGATCTGTATGAATTTTCTTGTAGCTATTAAGTTTACACTTATCTTCTTGAAAGATCTGATTGCCATGCTCTTTTACATATATTATAATAAACCTTTAACAAGTGTTATTATTTTAAAAAGATGCATATTGTGGGGCACCTGGGTGGCTCAGTGGGTTAAAGCCTCTGCCTTCGGCTCAGGTCACGATCTCAGGGTCCAGGGATGGAGCCCCGCATCGGGCTCCCTCCTCAGCTGGGAGCCTGCTTCCTCCTCTCTCTCTGCCTGCCTCTCTGCCTAGTTGTGATCTCTGTCAAATAAATAAATAAAAATCTTAAAAAAAAAAAAAGAAGATGCGTATTGTGATCTCTAGAGCAACTGCTAAACAAATAAACTTTCTACAATGTCCTTGAAAATTTCTATAGTCAGACTATCACTTGAATACAATGATAAAAATATATACTGTTTTAAAAAGACTAGAAAGAGGGGCCCCTGGGTGGCTCAGTTGGTTAAGCATCCAACTCTTGATTTTAGCTCAGGTCTTGATCTCAGGGTCATGAGTTCAAGCCCTGAGCTGGGCTCCACACTACTTAAAAAACAAAACAAAACAAAAATAGAAATACACTAAAATGGTAATCAAAAGGATAGCATTATAAGTGACTTTTTCCTTTCTTTGTTGTTTCTGGATTGCATGTGAAGTAGTTACAGTATTTTTAAATTGGAATATTCCAATAAAACTTAAACCATGTAAAATATACCATAAAAAATGTGCCAAAACCTCAGGAGATACTAAAGGCATTTAATATGGGTATCACAGAGTCTATGAACCTCCTGAAATAATATGCACTTATATTTTTCTGGTCAGAGAATCTACAGCTTTTGTCAGATTCCCAGAGGGATCTATGTGTCCAATAAAAAGTTAAGAACTAGTGTTCTAAAGTATTAATAAATGACCTGTCATATCCCATTCATTTGGACTATGGATTCCAAGGCATCCTTACCTAATTATTGCCTTTTGAAATGATAATTCACTAATTTAAGTTAGTTCATAACTCTTTAATTTGCCTTTATTCTTATTTCAGAGGCTCAGATCTGGGTGACAGGAAGAGATAGGGTAAGGAGAATATTCTCTGGATGGCAAAGACAGAAAACAGCAAGATGATTATATGAACTGGAAGACCCCTAACTCCTGAAGCAAGGTACTAAGCTATGCAATTCTTACTTTTATTTTTCATATAAGTCTTCAGGATAGGACCTATGAGTTTATGATTTTTAAAGATTTCTCAGGTAATTTAATCAGCCAGGTTGGGTATTACTGCTCTGAATTAAAAGTGAAATCCTGAGGCCAAGAAGGTTTGTAATCATTTCTATATTCCTAGCACCCAAAGCAGTGCTCAGAACACAGAGATTCTTAATAAACAATTTATCGAAGGATTAAATAAGTCTTCTTTTTCATAGTATGTGGATAAAAAATAAAATCAGGCAAAGTCAAATTATCATACATAGTACACATAACAAATATTCCAGATAAGAAAATGCTTACACTCCTTAGATAATACTGTTACTAGTTATATCAGAAGATTTCTGTTTAGATTATTAGTGCTGAAGTATTCCAGATCTCTGACCTTGACATCCCCACTGATCAAAGTAAAAATAATCTCTCATTCACATTATTCTCTAAGGGAAATAAGTCATATTCCTTGAGTCAGCAATATCTCCTATGCTCTTGAGTGGCCACATCAAGAGACACTTAGATTTAGACAAACATATTGTTGTTTTCCTTTCCAAACAACATCATTTTAGATCACTTCCAAATCCAAGAAAATCTTCCCATATAGTTGCCTAACGTGTTAAAATTCTTGCTACTATAGTAGCATTTTGAAACTATAAACTTAGACATATGAAGATCATAGGTTAAAAGTATAAAAGTTATCTTTAATATCATATTCAGAGGTTATTTGACCAGGTAATTCACAGAATATAGAAACCTTTCCTTGAAAAACCAGGAACCCATTTACCTTGTTCCATGCTGAACATGAAAAGGACCCCAATGTTGTGAAAAGAGAAGTTTCAAGTAGTACATACATGCATGCTAGTAATGGGCCTTATTAGTACATCCATTTTATTACAAAATTCATTTCAAAATGTAAAATTGTTAATGACAATCATGTAACATCAAGAAATTAACTGTATGGAAAATAACTGTGAAAGAATATACTTTTAATGATTAAGTACAGTAAAACACTATTCTGATTAGAAACATAACATAAAATGTGCTGTTTTGGTCCACTCAATTTTCTACTTACTAACATACATTATAAATGCAGTTCGACAGCCCATATTAAACTTAAATTAAGTTAGATTCACACATTTCAGGGCCTGTGTGGTCAATCTTGGAGTGGATATATCAGAAATCTAGTGTTGGACCAAGAAGTGGCTTGCAAAAGGAGTCATTCTTCAGGGAAATGTGAGTTAAAGTAGACAAGCTGAACCTTATAACAAAGTTTTAGCTGTCATATTTGTGATTTCCAAGTTTAAATTATGTATCCATCACTCAAATTTCTCTTTGATCTAAGCTCCGTCCCCTCCTCCACTGTGGATCTTATTTATGGGTCTTAGGAAAAGAGAAGGGTGCAAATAAAAACTCAAAGTTACTTTCACTATAATCTCTTTGAAAACACTCAGGAGTACAGGCATTTACGCTTATGTATTCCCTACCCCTAACATAATGAAGTGTAAAAAAGGGAGACAGGCACCTTTCCTAAGTTCTAACAGAAGTTCATGCAGGAAGATCAGTCACCTGGCCTGGCACATAGAGAACATACCTAGCATTTGCAGCAATACCTATTGGGATCAGCAGTGCTATAGGGCAGAGGAGGGTCAAGGTGAAGGGAGATTTAAAAAGGAGAGGTGAAGGCCTTCCCTCCTTCCCCCCCTTTTAAAAATTTCAAACTACTGGGACCTTTGCTTATGAACACAGATGAGGCAATTCTCCTCAAAACTGCCACAGACACTTGGGGGAACACTGAAATCCACTTTAACTAGAAGGACAAAAGTCAGCAAAGCACCTTTTGCAAAAAAATTTAGCTCTACTTTTGTTTTTTTAAGAATGGTTCAGATTACACAGTAGGAAAAAATCTGGAATAGACAGATAACTCTGGTACACCTTCAATGTTCAAATGTCACCTGTATCTCCATGTGTTGCTAGGATACCGTCAAATGATAACATTTCAGTGGATTAATGGCTCTATCACAACCTCTAAAGCAGAGTCCCACCTGGAGTCCAAGAAGGCTTGAGAGGTCCTGAATATGTTCTAGGAGAATCCTATGGAGAACGTTCTCCGAGAATTTAAAATGTGCATTTAGGTATACTCTGAAAACTACTAACACAAGTATGTGAGTACCCCACTTATTATCAAGCAAATCAATGCAATTTCAGTGCCAGCTTTTATATTTGTGTTCATAACCAGGTCTGGTGCCAGGTGATATTCTAAAATGCTGGTGTTTGCTTTTAATGTATCCCTAAGCATGTCTAAGTGTTGCTAAGGAGCTGTGCCCAAAAGTTAAGTGACCATGGCCTCACATCCACTGTTACACTTAAATTTTCTGGTAGTTATAAAGACAAAATGACTCCTATTGCAGTTATAATTTACAACTAAGAAACTTTTGCAAAATAATGTCTTTAGTGTCTCACATTATATAGTAAATTAAGACTTTTTCACTTTTGTGAAGGTAAATCAAAGTACTTTTGATTTAGTGTCAGAAGTTTATTCTGGGCTAATGAGAGAAGACTGGACTTAATGTCAAAACTTTGTGTCAAGAGTATGCCAAAGTCACTCTTGCATAAAATTCAGGGATTCTCCACTAGACTAAACAAAGAGAACTAGAGGGGTAATGAGGCACTGAAAATTGAAACACATGAAACAGAGTAGGCAGTACAGATAGTGCAAACTCAAAAAACCTGAGTCATAGCAGCCCTTTCTGCATTTATCATTTATAAGCTGATGTTCTGCTAGTCTGCACACACCAATTGGCAATGACTACAAGAGCAGTGATAGTAAAAATTTTCTTTTAAATAGATGTTTAAAAATATTTGAATATTTTATTACTTTTGGTTGTATTAAATGATTAGATCATCAAAACAATGGCCCAGTAATTAAATAAGCTTATTTTTTCAGAATAGAAAAATTAAAATAATTACAATGACATAAATCTCAAGACCATTCTTGAGATTTTAAGTACATTCATGTACTATATGAAACATAAAACATTCAACCAAAACTATAATGAGATATCATCTCACACCTGTTAGAATGGCTAAAATCATAAACACAAGAAACAACAGGTATTGGGGAGGATGTGGAGGAAAAGGAACCCTCTTTCACTGTTGGGAGAATGCACACTGCTGTAGCTACTGTGGAAAACAGTATGGAGGTTCCTCAAAAAACTAAAATAGAACTACCCTATCATCTACCCTATCATCCAGTAATCGCATACCAGGTATTTACCCAAAAAATACAAAAATGCTAATTCAAAGGGATGTAGGCACCCCTATGTTTACTCCAGCATTATTTGTAATAGCCAAACTATGGAAGCAGCCCAAGTGTCCACTGATCAATGAATGGATAATGAAGATGTGATATATCTCCACACAATGGAATATTATTCAGCCATAAAAAGGAATGAAATCCTGCCATTTGCATGGGTAGAGCTAGACAGTATAATGCTAAGTGAAATATGTTAGTCAGAGAAAGACAAATACCATGTGATCTCACTCATATGTAGAATTTAAGAAATACCAAACAAGCAAAGGAAAAAAAAAAAAAGGAGAGAGACAAACCAAGAAACAGACTCTTTACTACAGAGAACAAACTGACAGTTATCAGAGGGGAGGTCGGCGGGGAGATGGGTGAATGAGGTGATGGGGATTAAAGAGTACACTTACCATGATTAAAAAAGAGAGAGAGAGACAAAAGAAAAAAGAAAAAAAGAAAACATAAAACATGCAATTTGTCTCTCAATAAACCAAACATTGGCAATACAATGTAAATTTTAAAAAAACCACTGTATTAAATTAATTATATTGGTTAAGCCTTATTTTCACAGATTTTCATGTTTTACTTTTAATTTGTAAATTTAGCTGGTAAATTTATATTAATATGTAAATTTTTTTTGAGAGGTAACTAAGTATACTAAAAGCTTGATTGAGCTCTGGAGCCTAGACAGCCAGGAATTAAATCCCAGACCTGAAATTTATTAGCTGTGGGATCTTGAACAAGTCATTTAGCCTATCTGTGCCTCCATTTGCTTATCCATAAAATGGAGATAATAATACTGAAAATGTTGTAAGTGGGATTTTAAAAAAGGGGGTATGAGCTCTGGAGCCAGATTGCCTGGGTATTATAGTTCAGTTTCCCTTCTCCCGGGGTATATTATTACAGGGTTTTATTGTGCCTAACTCGTAGGATTATAGAAAAGATTAGATAAGTGTGAACGTATATATACGATCTATCTATCCATCCATACATCCATCCAAAGTGCATAGCACATAGCAAGAGTTACATGTGTTATCTAGCATTATTATTGTTACTATATAATTTCGTTATTAATATTACTATTATGGTTTTACATATATAAAACACTATGACTATAAGGGTTTAAATCTACCCTTATATATATACATTAAGCAACATTATGATACAGTAACAAAGTCTGTAAGGTATAGGATACCTGGGTGGCTCAGTCAATTAAGCAACCAACTCTTGATTTCAGATCAGGTCATGATCTTGGGGTCCTGGGCTCAAGCCCCACATTGGGTTCTGAGCTCACTGAAGAGTCTGCTTTAGGATTCTCTTTCTCCCTCTACCTGCCCCTGAACCTAAAATAAATAAATAAATAAATACATCTTTTTTTTTTTTTTAAGAAAAAAAAAGTCTATAAGGTGGGAGAAGTAATAAGAATATTTTTTCTCTTTAAACAGAGTCCATATATGACTAAATAAACAAACCATTTTAAAAAAGATTTTATTTATTTGAGAGAAAGAGAGCATGAGTGGGGGGGGCAGAGGGAGGAGGAGAAGCAGACTCCCCGCTTCGCAGAAAGCCCGACTAGGGACTTGATCTCAGGACCCCAAGATCATGACCTGAGCCAAAGGCAGATGCTTAAACGACTGAGCCACCCAAGGCAACCGAACTTAAGCTATTTTTTAAAAGTATTTCTCCACTAACCTGTTTATCTAAGCTATGTTTGTTTCGACAACCGAAAAAATGTCATTTCTGAAACTCTTAAGAGCAGTGGCAATTTAGCAACACAGCAAGGCTCCCTAATATTTTAATGGTATACCCTCAACTCAAATCATCTTTATCTACTTACAAAACACTGTATCAACTACACATGCACACAGCCTGGCAGTTACTAGTCAGGCAAGTGCTTGACATCAGCCAAATCCAGTGCAGTTTTATCGCTGCTGATTAAATTTAAATGTTAGATTAGTGAATGAAGTAAAAACAACAATAATAAACATTTTTTTCAGTTTTCAAAAATGTAGCACAAGTTACTTAGGACAAATAGAAATACCACCTTTCATACAAGTGCTGCGCTACCTTTTCATGTCAAAGCAACTATCCGTGACTTAGAGACTTTTTGTTTAAAGATTTTTTTCCTTACACTTTTATGATTCCATGAAAATTTTAAAAGTATTTGGAAATGAAATGCTACATAAATCACAATGTATCAGGTTCCTTTTAAATGAGGATCAGAGTGAATGTTCATTTGTATTTTGACTTAATGGTCTTTTTCTATTAACAATAATAGGCATCTTAGTTTCTTTAGGAATGAGCTGGTCTCTAAATAAATAAAACCGTACAATGATAGTATGTATTCTTTGTTACCATGTCAGGACACAACTTAATTCCCTTTTGCTGGGGTCTATGACTAAATTACTTCATTTGTCTTTGCCATGCACATGGTGGTTAATTTTCTTCATACAAATTCATGAGAAAATTTTTCATAGGTATACTTCCCTAAAAATGTCTGGGGCTATGCTCTGTCCTGGATAGTGGATACAATTTGGATAATAGCCAATAGATGGCACTGTTCACACTAGGTAGCAAAGACTTCCTAAAGGTCTCATTATAGGCACAAATTACTAAGACCAAATATCTGCTCAATCAGTGAATTTGAAATTTTTCTTATGAGGACATATATTATTAATAGATATTGACAAATTTACACTTATTAGTTGCGAAATATGGAGACCAATTTAAGGCAAACCATTTACTTACTCACTTAAAAATATTTATTTAGTACCTACTATCACTAGGCACTAGAGACACAAAAGTGTGTAAGACATTTCCTGGGTTTCAGATAATCAGAACAATGTGATGAGTAAAACTGTTAATGGAGATATGCCCAGAGAAGCACAGGGGCTCATTCTAGGGATGGAATGGATCGCCAAAAGATTTTTGCAGAAATGATGCCTGAGCTGCTCACAAGGGATTCAGGTTGGAGGAGTGCGGATATTAGAATATCATACTTTAAACAAAGGGAAAAGCAACAGCCAGGACAAGAAAGTAAATAGTATAATACAATGCGGAAAGGATGAATCAGAACATAGCAAGGTACCTGAATGAGGTCTGTAGCACTCAGAGTCTGCTATCTTAAGAAATTTGGACTTCAACCTTTGTGAAATAGGGATCCATTAAAGGAGTGACAGGGAGTGACGTGATCAGATTTGCATTGTAGAGAGATCACTGCTAGAACTATGTGAGCATGAATTTGAATGGGATAATATGTGAGGTGGGAATCCACCACAGTGGCTATTGTGGTAGTCCAGGCAGCAAGCAATGAAGCCTTAATTGGAGCAGTGGCAATAGAGTAGAGAGGAAGACAATTTTTGAGAAATATTTAAGGATATGGCATTCAAATGGATGTAAGCAGATGAGGGAGGAAGGAATGTATTTCATAGGGCCTTTTGAAATGTCACAGATGACTTTTTACTTGATCCACCATCCTTTTAATTGCCTTTAATATAAAGTATAAGTTGCTGTCCTTTTACCCATCTAATCTTTTCTCTTTGATAGCATCCTTTACTTTACCTTCAAAACACCAGAATTTGTGAGAATTACCACAAAAATATGCATATAATGTATCTGTTTGCTTTCTCTTCTATTCATTAGATTTTACTAAATGAGGAGAGGGTCATCTCTCCTAATCTAGATCACTATTGCACAACTAGCATCCACTTGGTGTACACAGTTGGTGCTCAACAAATATTTGCTAAAGCAACATATATTTCTGAAGTTTCAAGCTCTACTCACATTCTGCTTGGTGGATATTTTCCATCAACATCAAACACAGGCCACATTCAGTAAAGCAAAACCACAAGAGATTCTGCCTATTCATTAAATATTTTAGCTTTTTTTCAGTGACAGCTTTTCTCACCAGGACAGGAATGAGGCTTTGACATGTCAAGTTAGAAGTTATTTTCCAGTGTAATAGGTAATAGGTGTTCTCTGGTCAGGTCAATGTTCTCCATCAAAGACAAAAACTAAAATACCACCCTATAAAAACAAGAAGTTTCCTCCTTCACCTCTTTGGAGTCTTGCCCTGGTTTCAACCACATCTCCTTGCCTCTCCTCCTTTCATGGATATTAACTTATTCAAATAGCTTAATCTTCTCTTCTCAAGGCCATCTTAAGATATCACAGGGGTTGGTCAATTCCCTAAGATTTAACTGTCCCCCTTAAAGAAAAACCTTTCCCCACTCTCACATTGTAGAATATTAATTACAGCATGTGTGTGGAGGGGGAGT
>LNAC01000592.1:592533-707601 GCA_002007465.1 Ailurus styani
CTGAGCCACCCAGGCGCCCCATAAGTTCAAGTTTTCAGCAGTCTGGTTTTAGGGGTAAATTCATTCACTGGTCATAACAACTTGAAAAATAAATAAACTTCAATCCCTCCCCCACTTAAAAAAAAATTGTGATGACTTTCCTAAATCATATGCCCATTTACTTTTCTTTCAATTTCAAAACAATTCAATAAATACTCAATATTTTGCAAGAGTAGGTGCTGAGCATACAAAGCTGAATATTCAATCAAAAGGTATGGTCAGCAAAGAAATAAATTGTACTATATGATATGGTAAACACCAAGATTGACGATTACAAAATATATCACTCAGTTACATCAAAATTTCAGATTTAAAAATGCTAGCCTATAATAAATCTGAAAAATATTTAAAGACGTTACCTGTTCTTTTTCTAATTATCTTTATTTTTTGTAAATATCAAACAGGATTTTCTTTAATTAAGTAACCCATTCCTTCCTCTATTGATCACTGTAAATTTCATCATAACCAGTTCTTTCATTTACTATAATCGATGTAACCCAGAAGTGGCAATAAAACTAACTCTGCACTGATCCCTCAAAATACAAATTATGTAGTTCTCAACCTTACCCTATGAATGCCTGAAATAAAATGGTAATAATAACTTCCACTATTTTGACAGATTTCCAGCAAAAACCAGATTCATGTGTCTATTTATACATACTGTATCAGCAGTAAACAAAAAGTGCAAGTTGTAAAATATCACAAATAGTTTAATTCCACTTTTATAAATAAATGAAAAGCTATATAATATATATGCATTTGTATACCTGGGAAGAGAAAAAGGTATAGAAGGATGGGTACTAAATAATTAACATTGGATTAGTGGCAGATAAGATACACTTTTTTCTTTATCAGTTTTGACCCATTACAATGAACATGTATTAGTTTATAATTTTTTAAAGTTTATAATAAAATTTTTAAAAGGGAAAGGATGTAGGTAAATGACAAAATTTTCTCACAATTCATTGTGAGTGTATTAGAATTGAGATACTGTTTTTAGCAATCTGAAGTTATTTACAAACCAGAAAAGTTAAGATTCTTTTTCTTCACAATTACAACATATTTGTAGAAAGTCTTATGGTTCTATAAATTTTCACACACAATTTTAACGCCCTATGAATAAAGAGAAAATGAAAGAAGTGAAACAGAGAGGTTATGTGCATTGTTGGAGGTCACACAGTAAAATCATATTCTCCTGCCTCCTTGTGCTATGCTTTCCATAAAATAAATAGGTTGTGTCTGTTAAAGTTAAATACAGATGTTATGATTTTGTGGCAAGTGGTAATAAGCATGGCCAGAGATACCACTGTAGCAAAGACATTCTCCATCTCAACTCCTAATGCTTTGATGGGAGAAACAGAAAATAACAACCCGGTTGCCTCTGCTGCTAGCTCTCTCTCTGTAGTTACAGATCATAGCTCCTGAGAAAGTCATGAAACAACTACCAGGTACTTGGTGGGATTTCCTGCAATGAAGTAGAACCTACAGTGTCCTAAACTATAGTACAAAAAATAAACAAACAAAACAAGAATACAATATTCAGTTATTCTGGTGGTTTCAGGAGAGTTTGACTTGTGGACTCTTGAGTAATGGGAAGTTGGGGTAGGGGGTAATTTAATGCACTTGGAATATTTAGTATTACTCTATAAAGCTTTAATAAGCACATGTGCATAAAACTTAGGAAATTAATTTTATCTAGATTAAACATAAATCTAAGACTATTAGTAATATCATGAAAACTGCAGGGCATCTTTGTCATCAATTTCCTTTTTTTTTAAAAAAAAGGTAACTGGCCACCATTTTCTCCTAGGACCACTATGTCTTAAAAATGCAACAACAGATCTTTCTTTGGAAGCGAGGAGATGGAGGAAGCATAGAAAAAGTGCCCAAGTTCATGCTGTTTGGATAACTGGGTAATATTTACTAATCATTCACTGAAGGAGCAATTTTTAATAAACTTGTAACTGACCAAAACATGTCAGAGAAATGGATCACTGACAATGGCACTGTTTCCAACTGCAGTGTGAGCCAGTTCCCAGATTTAAGACTTGTAAACTGCCTAAGAAATCATGACAGTAATAGGACATTAACATTTAATCCACATTAAAGGTATTTTAATTTGCACACATTCATAAGACACACTTCTTTGCTAAAAGGAAAGAGAGGAAGATTCATGAAATTGATCTTCCAAAAAGAAAAACTTCATGCTGTTTTATCTCATGATCACAGTTTGAGGAAAGTGTCGGTTTTAATATGCACATTTACCCTAAACCTCAAATATATATTGGCTTAGGTGAGAAAAATAAATTAAAATGCTGGGAGGAGAGGGATCTATTATGTTGAAGTCCTTATATGAGGCAATAAATATTTTTCATCAGTGTTTAATAAATATATAGATTATATGAGTAATGTCAGCACATTTTGAGATAACTATATTCTCAAACTCATCTGGACAAATGTCAAAAACATTTTTCTAGAACGCAGTGGGAAAATATTAAAAAAAAAACATTTTAAAATGTAACATATGAAAGACAAGTGACTTTAGAATAGGGTTTATAACTTCTCTTTGCATTTTCTAGTTCATGTTGTATATCAACTGAATCCTCAAAAGTATGACAATATTAAATTAACTACGTTTATTCTTGTATTAAAAAATTACTAGTCTGTGAACTAAAATACAGCAGTTTTATCTGCAAGTTTTATGCAAAACAGTCTAAAACAAAGAGGAAAAGGCTTTTATTAGAACCAGTAGTGTTAGGGATGAGCATGTACTAGCTAGTAATGGGCCTGCCTACATTTCTGGCAAGCAGCAACTATATTCTACAAACCACTGATGGGCTAAACAAGCTATTAATGACAGTTGCTTTTCAACACTTAAAATGGTCAGACTGTGTTACCTGACCACAAGGACAAGTAGGTCATCACTCTCAAATGTTATACAATATAAGAAACATAAATGAGACCCCTGTGGGAAGAAGAACCCACAGGTATGGCTCCAGAGTTCTTTTGTTATTCAACTATTAATAGAAAGCAAATCCCACTTAAAGTTGTAAACACTTGTAACCCTTTGTACTAAAAGATTTATCATCACTTATTGAATTTTCCACCTAAAAGACTGAACAAAATATTATTAGTACTAGTGTCCAGCTTTAGCCCCAATATATACAACTTAAAATCTGGAATCAAATAAAGGAGAAAAATAATGAATGGTCTCTCTGTTACTCTTGCAGAGTTAGATGATGAATTTTTGTCCTTATATAAACCTGTAGAATGTCTGTCTGTCTGGGTTTATGAACACCCAACCAGACATTCATAGGCTGCGAAATCATACTCAATGGATACATGGGGGAAGCATCTCAATTCTTCATCACATGCAGAAGACCTTGTTTTCTAAAAGACACGACACATGTCTTTTAAATCAATACATTTCAATGTACCTTTCTTCCTCGTGGTTGCTGGAGTAGCAGCATTAGCCTCACTTGGGAACTTACTAAATGAGGACTCTCAAGTTCCACCCTGGACCCACAGAATCAGAACTTGAGTTGAAACAATATCCCCAGGCGACTCATAAGCACATTAAAGAAAGTGAAGCAGTGACTAAATCACCCCACCCTACCCCACCTCCAATTATCTGACTTTTCAGAAAAGTGTACAAGGGGAGTCTTAGAAACATCATACTGATCAGGATAATTCACTTCATTCCTTGCCAAAGGAAGCATGGCTCAGCAGTCCTTCTTTCAAGTAACAAACTCGTGTTTGTTGTTTGAAAGAAACAACTCACAGACTATTTTGGCCTAAAAAAGTGACAATTTTTCATGTAGCTTAACCTAATATATATTCTGATCTCCATCCCTCTTCCAAGAGGAAAGGATAGCATTATTTTTATAGTTTCCTAATAAAACAAAAATAGCTATATTGTAATCAAATGGCAAGGCTTTAGCTCCTGTATGTTTTCATAATTATAAGATTAAAATGCACCAAATCCCACTGGACTGCATTAAAAACACTCTAAAAAATAAACATTTTAGTCCCCATTCAGTAGTTCAGTAAGGGTTACTACTCACTACATTATCTAGAATTTTAAAACATAAGATGGTAGAAAAATATGGAGTCAGGTCCCTTTGATATAACAGACGGGAATTTAGAGTTAATTTTCTACACCTTTAGAGCACAATAATTAAAAAAAAAAAGTCATTCCTTCAACCCTTCTGTGTTACTGGGGTCCTATCCAAAAGACTTTAATTTGTATATGATCCTTCATCAGATAAAAAGTGTTATTTAAGTGCATTATAAAATCTAAGCACAACATGATAAGCAGTATATTCACTTAATTTCTCTAAGTCTTCTCTAATAGATATGGGCACTGAGCTCTTTGAAATGTTTTGTGTTTAATTCTGCTGACAATTCCTGTAGGATTCAGCAGGAGAACTATTCAGGATTCAAGGTCTGCTCAACATTGATTTCCAACATTTTCCATTATAAGTTTCTGTTCGAGGTAAAAATGCTCATAGAGCCATTCCCATCCCTGATGGTAGTCATAAGTTTAATACATAACTGGAAGCACAAACAAAAATTATCACCAGAAAAATGAAGTTCAACACTAAAATGCCAAAGGAGTGAGTGAAGATCTAGGCTTTGGTGTTACCATAGCACCAGCTAGAAGGAATGGGCTTGAAAGTGAGTGGGACCACTTTCAGGAAGTATTGCTCTCGGAGAAAATCAGAAAATACATGGCAGTGACAAGAAAGAAGAAAGAAAGAAGAAACTAATGGCTAAACAGAAATAAGACATACCAACCCCTTCATCCCTGCAGCACCCATCATCGTCCATTAAAGAAACCATTTTTGCTTTACTGCAGAAGCAGGTACCCTTGAACTAGGAACCATGTCTATAAAAAGTCTAGAACTTATAAAAGAAAGAAGGAAGGAAAGGAGGGAAAGAAATAAAATCACACCCCCCCATAAAGCTACTCGAAGAAGTAGTAAACAGAAAATGCAAATCAAAACATGTCAAAAGATGAAAATTCTCCCCTCAAAACCAACCCAAAGCACAAGACTTTTTTGGACAAATAACAATAAGAAAACCTAGAATCAGATATTCAAAAAATAAGAACAGATATAGAAGAAAAAGTATTTCAGAAAGGAAGAAAAAATTAGAACATGTCCAAAGAAGAATAAATTTGAATGAAAATTTAATAAGAAATACTATATGAAACCAGGCAAACTGCTTCTCAGTTGTTTGAAAACAAAGAGGAAAAAAGAGTCAAAGAGAATGAAACGGAAAATGAGCAAAGAAAGATTTTATATATAATTATATAGAAATACATATATAACTGGAGTCTCTGAAGAGAAAACAAAACAATGGAATAGAATGGAGATTTAATACTATAATCCAAAAACAATTGTTTCCAGAAATGAGAAAAATTAGCCAGAAACATCCAACCTTGAGAATCATTCTAGTAAAATAAGGACAATGAAAAAAAATGGCAATGCCACAGGCAAAAAAAAAAAAATTCTACGTAAGGGTAAGAAAATAAGGCTAGTACCACAAACATCAAGAGTAGAATAACATTTTCCAGAAAGCCAAGGGAAAAAACTGTAAGCCAAGTATCTTATGTCCAGTCAAGCTGTCATTCAAGTAGCAAAACTATAGAAAAACAGCTTGGAATGTGCAAGATCTCAGGGATTACTGTACACAGCAGCCCATCCTGAGGAATATACTAGGGGGTGAGTTGTACACAAACAGGAGATGAGTGCGGAAATATCAGCAAACAAGCTGATGGTAAATATTTAATATACTTCATTTAAAAGGTGATTCTAAAGAAGGGTGACAGCATGGATAGAAGAACAGTATGCAAACATCATATATTCCAACCGAGTAGCAAGAATACAACAAGAAGAAATGGGAGGAAAAGGAGGAAAGCAAAGCACAACAGGAGCACTGGCTATCAAAAGGGTTAAACAGGTGGGAACCAAGGGATGCCATCCATACAAAAGGTTTTTTTTTTTAAGATTTTATTTATTTATTTTACAGAGAGATTACAAGTAGGCAGAGAGGCAGGCAAAGAGAGAGAGGAGGAAGCAGGCTCCCTGGTGAGCAGAGAGCCCGATGCGGGCCTCGATCCCAGGACCCTGAGATCATGACCTGAGCCGAAGGCAGAGGCTTTAACTTTAACAGCCAACCCAGACGCCAAAAGGTTAAGTCAGAGTGAAGGGGGAAAAAGCATTAAGCATTATAAAAGATATAAATACAAAGGTAACCACTAGAATAAAAATGCAAGTTTCCCTAAACTTAGTAATAATAATAACAATAATAATAATAGTAATAATAGCAGCTCTTCAGAGACAATTATCCATATGTTCTACACATATCAGCCAATAACCTTTCTTCAGAACTGTCTTTTCAAATACAGCAAACAGTCTTGGAAGATAAAGAATTGCCCCCTGAACCAGAAGGCAGTTTTGTTACCAAATTAGGATAGTAAAGATAGTATCTTTTTTTTAGTTGAAGTTTGGGCCAGTTTTCTGTCAGCTCCTTGAAGAACAGAGTCCCTCAGCTATGACACAAACCCGCTGGGTATGCAGCATCACCCCACGGAACTTGCAGGTCACAGGGAACCTATATAACTACGTAGTGCCACCTCTGGTGCTCTTAGTAATAGCTTTGTCTCGGACCCAGAAATCTCACGTTTCTGCCAGCACTATTAAAGTATGGTAGGAATACAAATGGGCTAAAATCTCAGACTCTTAATAAAGACAACACAGACAAAAAGAGAAAGAAACACAGTAAATATAACGATACGGTAATTAGAGAGTGATTTCCAGGACAGAAAAAAGCAAAGTACAAAAAAGTATTTATAATATGCTCTATTTTATAAGGTAGAGGACATAGGAATAATACACATGTATACATACATATATATATATATACTTAATTATACAAGAATAAGCACAGGAAGCATAAATCAGAAGTTAAGAAAATTGGCTACCTACAAAGGATAGAGGAGAACAAGCTAGAAAGGAAGTGAATGACACCTTTCTGAGAGGTGTACTATGTACAATATTTTAGCTTTGCATAATAGTTTGACCATTGAAAGCATGTTAACATATAGATATCCAAACATATAATTAAATCAATAGGAATGGGATCAAGGGCACCCTAAAACTGAATACAAACAGAAACAAATGCATGCAACCATATTTCAAATGAATTAGTTAACTACACGCAAGGGGTGAAAGAATTCTTTAATAAACCTGAAATTTTAATAAACTCCTGAAATAAATCTTGAACTCTGTATTTTCGTTTTTCATAAGAAATGGTGGTAGCAATTGTGAAACTATTTTACATGTATTATATAATTAAGCAAATGGGTAAATATATTGGTGTTGTTAGAGGAGCCACAGTTCTCACTCTGAATGAAGGGAAATGCAAATGTGAAATGGGGAACAACAAGGAAGAATTCTGTGATTTGGATTGAAATTGGAGGTGTTAGTATGACTCATAATTTCTTAAAAGTACCTAACTAAGTATCTGTCCTAAGTATCTACCTATTTACCTACCCACCCACCTATTTATCTATCTAATCTAGGACTGAAAAGTCCTAGAAGTAATGAAATCCCAGAGACAGTGGACATATCACATGTCCAGACCTTGATTCATAAATACCATTTTCTTCTAAAACGAAATGTCATAATTTGAAGAAGTAGCCGATTCCATGAGTAGGACAGGGAAGGTTTCAAATGAGCCTGGAACATCTTGTGTGCCAGAAAATAAGGAGGTGCTTTATTTTTTAAATTTTTTTTTGTTTTTTTTTGATTAATTTTATTTTTATTCTTTGCCCAAGGAAGGAGGTGCTTTAAAAAAAAATGGGGTGTGTAGAAACAAGCCAAAGCCACCTCGAAATGATACTCCCTGGACAAATCTGGGACAATCTGAGCTTCTAAATAAGTAAGAAAAGTAATGGATCCATGAATCCTTGCTCACAATACATAGATAAAAAAGAAATAGGGTGGGCTCTTCCTTAAAATAGAATGCTGGCTACTAAATCTGGGAGGGAGTGGTAGACTTGGAAAATCTCCATTTACAATCATGCAGGAACCACCAATGGACAATGGGGCATCAACCTTCAAAGACCCTGTTTAGAACTTTCAACAGACATGGGCTTTATGAGTAGTACACAAGTTTGTGAAAAGAAAAATTAAATAGCACTGGGCAGTATAGTAAAAATTTAAGCTAAGAATGACAAGCTAGGCAGTTGCCAGAAAAAGGTAGCAAAAAAAAGAAATGATAGAACAAAGTCCAAATCAAGAGTTTGAGACATTGTAATAAATAAATGAGATCAGCCTTTGCAGAGGTTCCAGGGGAATACAGTCCACTTATCCCACCCTTTTTCCTACCCACACCTGCTTTTTCCTTTCTAGTGTTACAGATAACTACATACCAAGAAGAGCCCATAAACAGAATACAAAGGCAGTGCAACTATGCTATGTATGTGTCCTTGTGGCAAGTATAACATGCTGTGCATGTCGTTTTTCTTAGTTTACTTATTTTTATTTTTTATTTTTAAAAGATTGTATTTTTAAGCAATCTCTACATCCAAAGTGGGGTTTGAACCTACAACCCCAAGATCAAGAGACACCCTCCAGCAACTGAGCCGGACAGAAGTCCCTTTCTTAGCTTATTTAAATTTACACATGCTTTTACTCTCTCTTAGAACAATGTTAATTTTCTATGATAATTCAAGTAAATTTGAAAAAACAAAGACTGAAGTATACATAAAAATTAATTCCACATGTGTGGGATGTTCTTCATTTTGTACCATATATTTTTAAAGATCCATCTATTGGAAGCTATAATTCTAATTGTATTTAGCTACACAGCCAATTCAAAGAAGGGCTGCATGTGCTAGTCAAAGGCAAGGGCTCTAAGTACCTGCTCAGCTGGAAACTGGAGAGACACAAACCTAAGGAGTGCACAGCTGCTAGACAGACAGGTTTCCTTAATGCTCAAACAATAAATTCTTGAGTTCACTTCCCTCTAGGCAGCTGTGAAGACTATCACTGACTTTACTGGACATTAGTGCACAAGGCAGTATGATACGTATATATGTGTATATATAGGATATAATGCTATATATTCATACATTCACATTATTGCTAATAGTTCACAGTGGGTCAATTTTACAATGTCAACCTATAGAGTCTTTTGAACAATCTAGATAAAATGCATTAAAATCATCCCCTTCCCACTACCTGTTGTACTAATCCTAGCTCTCTCATCTCTAAAATGCATTATCTTTTGAAATATATTTGATGTATACGACCCAGAAAAAAATAGAATATAACTTAGGGTCAAGAATAGAAAAGAATAATTAACAATTACTCCTGACTTTAATAAGTAGCTATGCTTGATCAAAGGTAATAAATGTTTTCAGTTGGAAAACTTTCTTCAAATAAAATCTTATTTTAAAAATTTAAAAATTTATAGAATAACTAGAAGTAGAACTACTCCGATTAAAGTGGGTAGTGACAGTCTGGAGTGCCACCTGCTTTGGGGAGCCTTCCTGGCAGCCCAAGGCAGTTAGAAAACCAGTGCTGAATAAGATTATAAGTAGAGTATAAATGTATTAAAGAGTCACTGAAAATGAGTTCATACTAGTAAATATTAAAAATATAAAATTTAAACTAAAATATTTAATTCATTATTATTTACTAAGGAATATGAAACATGTGAAAATAAAGTCTTTTTAATAAATAATAATTTATAAGATAAATAGACAGCTCATTTTGGCACAATGTTCTTCCTTATAACAAGCCCCCAACTGATACTGGAATTTGATGTTTTAGATTAACATTTTTATTCTAATGTCCATATGTCCTAAATATATATGCCACTAAGAAGTGACAAACAGGGATTCAGGAAATAATTTCTAATAATAAGAATAACAATGCTATTTATTTACATCTAATCTAGACAAATATATAGTTCAAATATTCTAAGTTGTTATATATTGCTTTTAATAATTAATTTGTATTTTTTAGGGTCATTTTTTAAAAGTCTGGGTTTCCTCAGTTTCCTTTAGCTATTGCAAGGAAAACCAAAAATCCCTTCTAACTCTAAAACTACTATAAGTCAAAGTGAAGCTGCCTCTTGCTACTGTTTGCTTTTGTGGGAGCAAACGAAAGCACATTAATAGTTAACAAAGCTACAATATGATATTCGAATGAAGCCTTGCATTAAAAAAGTACTTAGATTGTATTTACAAAAGAATATCTATCATTAATTATTCAACATTTGGATTTGACCAGAAACCAGAGCATGACTTTATAATGCTCTGTTTAAATGAACTACTTAATGTTGTAATGAACACTCAATGCAGGAAGCTAAATGATTTTTGGACCTGGTATAACAGAACACTTTTTCTAATTTTTTGATCAATGGACAGATTTTAATGTTAAGTCAGTTTGAATTTCATTTGTACTTTAAAAATGTTTACTTAAACCAAAAATTTTGCATCTCAATTATTTTATATTCTAAAACTGAATGTAGTTTAAACCAATGCATTATTCATAAACCAAAGACATCAGGAAAAACAAAGCTGTGCCCTTCTTTCAAAGCCGTTAAATTGCTAAAACATACCATATTTATGCATGCAATATTTGATTGTATTTTTCTTAAAACACAAGCTTGTTTTTGTCAGATCAAGATATGCCAAAAATTCTACACCAAACATTTTTGTTTATAATTAAAGCAATCATCAATCCAAGGATTGTCATCCATTTTATTTCATCTCTACATCAAAAAAAAAAAAAGTAATTTAAAAAAAATTTTAAATTCCCTTGAAATGGTAAGATAAATGAAAATGTAAGTGCCTTCACATAATAACAGTAAGCTGACCCTTTGGGAAATGGTTGACTTTCTCAATACAAGGTATTCAAAGCTCATTCAAAAGTGTTCATTTAGAATGCAGATATCAAAGATGATGCAAATGTTCAAGAGAAAATTAGAACTTACCAGATGTTCTAATCCAGCTTTGATGTTTCCAGATTCCCTAAAATAGAAGAATAAAAGTTCTAAATAGTTGCTAAACAGTTGCCTGTTGTAATTTACATTTACCCCAAATGCATTTTATAAATCCTTATGATTTTTTCACATTATCTTCACTTAATGTTCACAATAACACTGTTTTTAAGGACAAAACAATTTCCACCAAAAGGAAACAGATAATTTATTTACATCTAATAATATTACCACTAAAATTGGGATTCCACTAACAGTTTCAGATTTTTCAAAGTTAGTGCAGGAACAAAAGGAAGTCAAGTACTATTATTTTACTATTCACACAATATCTATTTATTTCACATTAGCTTTTTCATTAGAGTTTATGTTTTCTCCAACAATTATTACAAAAATGTTCATACAGATTCTGTCTACCTAGATTCTATATTCTACAATTTACATTTTACTCTATTTGCTTTATCAAATATCCATCCACCAATGACTGCATTTTATATAAAAAATATACATGTAAAGAATATGTTTGCAACTACATATCTAAGTAACCACATCTTAACAAATTTTCCTTGACATTAATTTTATTAACTTAGTGCACACTATAAATCAGGACCTAAGACTGTTGTAATATTAAAAAATAAAATATCACCAATGAAGACACAAACATCAAGTATGGTATATTTTAAGTATTTAATTCTTGCTTTTCACTGTAAAAAAGACTGCTGATGGAACTAAAAATGCAAATAACTGTGCCAGTAGCAAAGATAATTTAAGTATATATTTGGCAAAATGTGGCAAATAGTTTTTTTCTGATTTTAGTTAATATTAATTTAGTAGTGACAAATGGACTTAGAATTTCCTCACTCAGACCTAGTATTTTAATTCCATCATAAATACCAAGGCTTGTATTTTTAACATGAAAGTATACTTCTACCATGTTGCAGAGAATAATTATGAAACATCCAACAACAGTATTGCATTCATGATGTTTAATCTTTCCCTCATACCTCTTTCTTTCTCTAAAGGGGCCCCAAGTTTACTTCTCTTCTATTTCTGTCTCCAATTTTCCCTGCCAAAAATATACTTCCCCCTCTGTTTCCTTTGTCTTAGTATACAATCTTTCCAAACCTCCCTATCGTTTTCCTCTTCAGATGTGCTGCCTGAAAACTACATTCATGTCTTCCAACTTTTGCTCTCACTGCCCAGTCTGGCATACTGGGAATAAATTCCAACCTCTACTGATTAGCACTCATCTTCAGCCATTCTCTTCTGTACTTTTTGTTCCCGGCAATCTTAGCAATACTATATATACTCAACACTTAAAAATTTAAGGATTTCTGAAACTCATTCTCTGGATGCAGTCCTAATGACAAATGACAAGAATAAACTGTAACAAGGAATTAGAAAAGGTGAATAGGTACATAAATAATTATTTTTAGCTTATTACAAATTTAATCCATTTACTGGAGCTAGAAGTCAAATAAATCTTTACGTTTTCACGAGGACATTCTCATCTAGTCACCATGCACTTAAAAATTTAAACAAAAAAATAATGCATATAGTGAAACGCCGGCCAGTGCAATGCATGTGTGTGTGCACTGCAGTATAAGTGAGTCTTCCTCCCATTACTGACTCCCTGTTCTCAAGCAAAGATATTAGCTCTTTGTTTGTCCTTCTAAAGATATTCTGTGTGTGTGTATGTGCATGTGTCTTTCTCCTCCTCCGTCTTTCTTTTCTGAAACCCAAACAGAAGCATACTACATTCACTGCTTTGTCCCTTCATCTGGCAATCCAACTCCAAGTTTGTACTGTATAATACAAATATACTTCATCTCCCCTCATGGCTACATTGTCACATAATGGCTCTTATTAGAAAATAATACTGCAGTATAAAAGAATAAAAATGCTCAGATGCAAAGTACAAGTCTATATTTTACTATCTGAGACCACTAGAATTAGACACGCTTCATCAGAATATTTTGGATTTTAGAAAGGTACTAAGGCAGAGAGTATGCTGTATGTCACGTGATATTGGCAGCAAGGTTGAGCAGCCTCATCATTATATACAACAATAATTCTGAAAGAAACATGAATGTCCACACAAAATGGGATCAACAAAGACTATGAATTACTTCATTTCAGGGTTAGTTTTGCTATCAAGTTTGCTATCAACTTAGGGAAAATCCCCCAGTTTTTTCAGCTATTTATATTTTAGAATCAAGAATAATAATCTGTTCTTAAAAAAAAGTCTGATTAAACTATTGCTTTGTTATATTTTCAAGTAATTCTTTAAATTAAATGATATTTAGGAAATAGGCATTTTGAACGGTATGCAGGAAAGAAAACTAGACATCATCTTTGATACAGGCCCTTTCTTCCACTACCAAATGTAAACAAATGTATTCAACCACTGAGTCTTGGTGACCCAACATCCATAATTATCCTTTAGAATTAGCCGCTTCTATCTTCACGGCTAATGCTTTACTTTAGGTCATCATCTCTTCTCTCCCAGGCTACTGCAAAGCCTCTTAAATGGGTCCCAATGGCTCCTGCCTTGTCCCATGTTAACTCATTCTTCATAATATAGCAAGATCTTCCTAAAATGTAAGCCTGATCATGCCATTTCCTTTTTAAAATATACAGTATCCTACTACACTCCAGTTTACTCATTCCCTGATATCTTGCCAAACCTACATTGCCAAAAATGTGACAACAATAAGAAATAGCCATAAGAAATGAACCTGGCTTCTCTCACCACTGAACCTCTCACTCTCTCTACCTGGAATGCTCCTTTTATTCCAGCCTCCTCTAGTCTTTCCCCACCTAACTTACAAACAAAATCAAAACAAAACAACAACAACAAAACATCCTTTAGCACTCAACCCAGATGGGAAGGAAACCGCCTCCCTTCCTCACAAATGAACTAATCAACTCTTCCCATGTGTTCTCATCACATAATTTATTATACTTTGTTATAAATACCTAATTACTTTCCCAATGACACCACTAAAATGAAAACTCCTTGAGAACATGGATTGTACCTTTAAAATTTTTATATCCCAGGACCTAATACAGTGCCTGCATCAGAGGCCGTATGTATTCAACTAATAAAGGTCTGACATTTAGACATAAAGACAAGGTGGAATGGAGAATCAGTAGCAACCAGTTCAGATATCTGAGTGGTGCTCCCCAGCTCCACTCTCTCTCCAGACCATGAGAAGAGCAAGGCAACTTCGACAGCAAGTGGTTGTTTGGGAGGGTAGTATTGGGGGTTGTGTGTATATGTGTGGTGTGTGGTTGTTTTGTTTGTTTTGTTTTTTTTGAAGAAGTATGAGGACACAGTGGAAAACGTGGTTGATTCAGGCCAGAGTCCAATACTAGAGGCTTTGCACCCTAGTTTTTAAATTATCCCAGAGAAGCACAAGCCAGATCCTAGACTTTTACCTCTCTCCTTAGATTAAAGTTACTAGCCAAGGCAGCTCAATGTTGCAAAGAAATAAAAGAGAAGTCTACAGGAAAATTTTAAGACCTCTGAGGTGAATAAGCACAGGAATAAAAAACAACAAATGGAGCAACCTCATCCAGAGGGGGTAAAAAATAGACTGAGCAAGAATATACTATAAGCATAATAACATCTTTAAAGATAAAAGATTTTTAGAAATTTAATACAAAAAAAACCAGTAATGAAGAGGAATCAATATGAGATAGCGGGTATTAAAAATACAGTAGTTTGAAATAAAGAACTCAGAGGATGAATTGAAAGCACAATAACTATAGACTGAGAATAAATTGGTGAGCTGGAACCATCAGGTGGAACTCTCCCAGAAGGCATAGGAAAAGGATGAAAAGACAGAACAAACGGAGATAAAGTTAAGAAGAGGAATAGACGTGAGAACCCTAGAAGGAAAGCAAAGACAAAACAGAAGAGAAAAAAATATCTGACAAAATAATAACAAAAAATTCCCACATATAGAATTATTCAAATCTTAGACTCAAAGGGTACACAGAGCAGCGAACAGGATAGTTAAGTGAAAATCCACAGCAAAGCATAATACGAGGATTATTAAGACTGTTACAATCAAGAGCAAAGGCTAAAAGCTTCCAGAAAGAACAAGCATACCTCTCCATACAGAAAGAATAACACTGACATCAAACTTCTCAACACTAATGCTAGAATATAAGATATGTAGTATGAACTGTCAAGATAAAGTGTTAAAGGAAAAGGACTGTGAACCTAGAATTTATATATAGCTAATAAATTATTAATTAAATGGAAGGAAAAATAAAGACATTCTCAGCATGCAGCATCCCAGGAAATTCACCACAGAAAGACATTATTTGAAAGAAGTTCCGAGGAATGTAATGCAATAAGAAGAGAAATAAATTCAGGACCAGAAAAAGTGAGTAAAGGTTGACTTAGAACATAATTATCATAAACTAAACAATTAGTAACTAAAAAGAAAACTAAAGAAATTTCACCTGCAGTGATGCAGAATCAAAATGCCAGAGAAGATTCTCAGGTTGGGTAAGAAACAAAACCCAGTAATGTGTCATTTATAAAGAGATACATAAAACAAAAGGATTCAGAAAATTTTCAAAAAAAAGGGCTAGTAAAAAGAATTACCAGGCAAACATGAACCAAAAGAGAACTGGGGTGGTTAAGTTTAATGACAAAATATATTTAAGCCACTCTCTCATCCAAAGAACATATATATACATACACATTCTATTCCAGTAAAAGATACAACAGATCAAGAAATTTTTATGCATACCCAGAAGGTTTGCATTTTCCTAAAATATAATATGTATCATAGTTTGGGACACCAAAGTTTCAACAAGTTTTCCATGAAAATCAGTTTTCTTTAGTTTTACTTGGGACAGAAAGACAAGGAAGAGGGGCCATCTCAAAAGAACACAAATAAAACATCAGGAGTACATAACACTACACAAGACAGCATCATACACAACCCGGGTTCTAGAAGCAGAATACCTAAACTCAAATTTAAGCTATACTACAAAATAGTTGCATAAGCTTGGTAATAATCTGACTTCTCTGAGCTAAGATTGTCCACCAATGATGTGACAAAAGAAGCAAGATAATGCATACGAAGGAGTACTATAAACACAATAAATTGTAATGTGCTATAGAAATCTGTTATTATAATAGATATTTAAATATGAAAGTCTTAAAGGGGTTCCAAAATCCTTAATGAATTTTTTTTTAAATAGAGAGGCAAGATCCAAGACATTGACAGAGGGATCTTGCAACAAATGGTATAAAGCCTGCCCTCTTTAGTGGTCTGTCTCTTGGGTTGTCCCTGTCATGACTTCATCAATATTTGTGCAACTCCTTTTGCCCTGTGCTGAAAGCAGACTTAATTCAATTATAGGTCTCAAAACTGATAAAATGGTCTTGAAGTGGAAAATGGGAAGAAATTATTGGCAAATGAATAAAGATTTGTATCGAACTAACACACAGGAGTACAGCAGGTCTTTTTTTAATCATTCCCTGTCTTAAATCTTCTGGGAACCATGAGTTTCCCTTCCCCTCATGCAGCACACCGATTTCTGAATTAGACTGCAATATTAAATAATTAATATACTTGCCATGATTGATGTTTTGCATTAGTTGAATATTAGGTTATCAATCAAAATCCACTTGGTTTAATGTAATAATATTGAAAAAGTGTCACGGGCTGTTCATCCAATTTGTAGTTGAGGCAGCACAGATAGTAATGTTGGCATTACACAAGGCTCTAAAGCAGGAAATGCAGTGGCTCAACATGTATAAGGCAGACATTTTGAAACTAACTGGGACAAGGCTGAGGTTGTCCTAAATAAACCTTCTGGCACCTGTCAGTTTCAATGTTAGGTCTCTTTCCAGGAGAAAGATGCCATGCATCAATCATGACATGGCAGGCAAGAAAAATTTTTAAAAAGATACTAATTTAACTTTGTGGCAAACAATTCATTATTTTGCCAAAGGAACCATGTTCTAAATCCAGAAACTGTTGCTAAGATAAAGCTTATATCCCCTTAGAAAATTTCCAAACAAATACCATTAAGATTTTTTAGAACTAGTCTTACTAGGAAGTACTAGTAAGTACTTCCTTACTAGTACTAGTACTAAAACTAGTACTAGTTTTTTGTTTGTTTTTCATATGGGAACAATATTATACCAAAGTGATCATACAGCTTTTATAATGGTCTAACGGAACCAGGTCAAAGAATCACAGTTAACAACAGTATTTATTTTTTTTAAAAACTCTATTCCTTCTGATGAAGGCATTCTCCTTCAGTCTCAATATTTTGCATGCATATCTGCAAAATATAAACTTAAATTTTTAAAAAATTACTTGCTTCTCCCAATAAATGATTTTTCCCATTATTCCTTATTACATCTGAAATCTATTATGGATTTACTTATAAAAGTAACGATTTAAAAACAAATTAAATAAATAAAAGACATTCAAAAGGAAAGTAACTCTTTTAGGTAGAGAGTAGAAAAATAACAAAAGAAATACAAACCAAAGCCATTTCATAGAGCAGCCAAAATCCAGTGGGTATTTAGTTATAAAATACTCAGAAACTATAATGAAGGTAACTAACTAAAGTAGTATTAAAGTATTTCACTGATCAAGTCTTTAAGAAATAAAAGATTAAATATATTTACAATCAGTAATGCATATTATTATCCCATATAAATGTGAACACATACAGTAATTATGGAAAACACAGTAACTCCTAAATAAAAAATTGTACAGGTTTTTTTGTCACGAACTAAGTATATTATTCACTTTTAAAAGATTACCACGCTGCAGTTTCCTATAGCTATAAGAGAGTCTTATCAAAATTATTTTGTCATCTCTCTCATAAAGCAAAAATCTATGTGAGTTTGTTTTTTACATAATGGCAGGCAAGGTTTTTAAAAGCTTGAGTTATAAATTATAAAAGTATCTACACCTCCCATCTCAAATAATCACTGATAAAATTTTACATGTATATGTTACGTATCAGATGTTATTAATGAAAAAATTGGTAATATACAAATCTAAGAAGAACATGTATTCAAATTCTAACTCTACTACTTACTAAATAACTTTGTCAAGTTATAGATATTCTCTAATTTTTCTATTCTTAATTCAAATAAAAGATTAAAAAGATAATCAGCATATATATATATATATATATATATATATATATATATATACACAGAAGTCACTCAGTAAATACTGATTCAATATGACAGACTAATAATGAACCAGTTGACTGCATTCCACTTTCAAAATCAAGAAATATCTTTATAGATGTTAGCTTTTTGAATCACCTTACTATTGGTTTCAACTGTAGTGCCTATTAATGAAAGTCAGTCTACTTTTCAAATAACAGAAACATATAAAAGGCTTAGCCCAATGGCTGGCATCCAATAAAAATACCATGTATATCCTGGCATAAGCACATTCTAATATCCTGATCTCTTTGAAAGGAGCAGAATATATTTCAACATGTGTTGAAAAAGTAAGTAAAAATTATTTCTCAATTATCTGAGCTTTTTACATTTTAATCCCAATAAGAAACACACAGATGGGGCGGCTGGGTGACTTAGTTGTTTAAGTGTCCAACTCTCGATTTTGGCTCAGGTCATGACTTCAGGATCCTGAGATCAAAGCCCTGTGTGGGGCTCCAACTGGGCATGGAGCCTGCTTACGATTCTCTCCCTCTGTCCCTCCCCCTCTCTCAAATCCAACCAAACAAACAAAAGAAATATACAGAATATCAGCTCTAAGTTCCAAAAAAATCTTTCCGGAATTCGCAATTTCGACTTACCAGGTTTGGTTAGAACTCTGCATTTTTCTCCTGATTACAGACTATCTTGCACATCACTGGCTCTAAAGATATATTCTTATGTTACCGCGACTCAGAATGATAGTTTTCAGATATTTGTGTTTTACAAGTAGATTTTTAGCTGACTGATTATTATTTGCAATAAATTCTGCTTTAGAACTTAAAAATCATTTGCACAAACAAATGTGGCATGGTTACTGAATTTTACATGTACTATTCTCTTTTTTAAGAGTCTTTAGTTTGTGGGTGATGGACATTAAGAAGGGCATGTGATGTAATGAACACTGGGTATTATAAAGACTGATAAATCGCAGACCTGTACCTCTGAAACCAACAATGTATTATATTTTAATTAATTTAATTTAAATAAATAAATAAATAAGCTAACTAACTCACTCACTCCAGGACTGTGAGGAAAAAAAAAGAAAGAATCTTTAGTTAGTTTTACAAATATTAGTGAGCATTCACTAACCATATTAAACAGCTAAGGACATATTATATACACTGAGCTTAATGGAGAGAGAAGGTGAACATTAAGTTGGTATGTATCAATTAATTCATGTATAGTCATTCAGGTAAACAGGTTCTGAAGTTCACAGAAAAGGTTAACAAAGGAAAGAAAAGAGATTTCAATATTTTTGCAGTTGTGTTCTAGGTAACAGTTTTAGAAGAAGACCGAGTGAGAGATTTCATCACCAATAAATCTGATCTAAGGAACTGCTAAAGGAATGCTTCAGATACAAAGGAAATTATACTAGAAAGAGTCCTGGAACATCAAGAATAAAAAACAAGAGAAATTTATTTACTGAGAACCATTATATCTTTCTCCATAATAAATTCTGAGTAGATAACCGAACAATAAGAGTAACATAACCAAACATCATCAACAAAAAATACAAGTATTAAGATATGGCTTCTATGCCTTAGATATTTAAAACAGCATTGTCAAGCCAAGACTATTACGTGAAAGACTATTACATGTCCACGCCAGGCAGGGAAAATGCATGTGAACATGCTACTATTTGCTATTTCCCACATGCAGGATTAACATTCATAATCAATGACAATCCTCTTTCCCAATGAGGCCAGACACAGCTCAAGAATCCTCCCATAATCGATGACAATCTTGACCCAGCTCAAGTTCAGAAAAAGGAGAAACTGCCATATGTATTAGGATGGTTGGGAAATATTTCAAAGAGGTAACTTTAGCTGGATCCTGGAGGATTGACTGCATTTGAGCAGACTAGGTAAGTAGAAAAGAAGAGGCAGGGGAACCTGGATGACTCAGTTGGTTGAGCGACTGCCTTTGGCTCAGATCATGATCCTGGAGTCCCAGGATCAAGTCCCGCATCGGGCTCCCTGCAGGGGAGTCTGCTTCTCCCTCTGACCTCTCCCCTCTCATGCTCTCTCTCTCTCACGTAAATAAATAAAATCTTAAAAGGAAGGAAAGAAGGAGGGAAGGAAAGAAGGAAGGAAGGAAGAAAGGAAGGAAGGAAGGAAGGAAGGAAAGAAAGAAAGAAAGAAAGAAAGAAAGAAAGAAAGAAAGAAAGAAAGAAAAAGAAAGAAAGAAGGAAGGAAGGAAGGAAAGAGAGAGAGAAAGAAAAGAAAAGAAAAAAGAAAAGAGGCAGGAAGAGTGAGCTCAAGGGTCCCACATAACCTGGTGAGATCAAGTAAGGTGAGTCGCCTGCCCAGAATAGTACATGAAAGGTCATAATACTGTTAGTCTTTAATTTTATTTATTTTTTTTTAAAGATGTTATTTATTTTTGAGAGAGAGAGAGAGAATGAGAGAGCACAAATGGTGGGGAGAGGCAGACGGAGAAGCAGACTCCCCACTGATCAGGGAGGCCAATGTGGGACTTGATCCCAGGATGTTGGGATCCTGACCTGAGCCAAAGGCAGGTGCTTAACATACTGAGCCACCCAGATGCCCCGCCCTGTTAAGTCTTTAATTTTAAATAATTGTTATTTTGTAAGTTTGCAGGGTCATCATGCACAATTGTGCATGTTCTTCATTATGGAGAAAAAAAGGAAAAAAAAAAAAACCCTAAGGGGCAGTGGGAGCTAAAAGCTCTGTGCATCCAAGTCCTGCATGCACAGGAGAAGGGACATCTTTTTCTAATATGCACAAAGGTGTCATATGGGCTAGCAGTAGCCCTGAAAAAACTAGGTGATTATAGAAAAATTAAAAATCACATCTGGTTCTAATGAAGAAGAAAATAACGATCACCTAAAATTCCATCAACCAACATAATATTTCAACATGTTTTATTTTTTCTCCATTCTTATACATACACAAAAATACACTTTTTTCTTACAAAAATGGGATCATCGATTTCTGCTATGTAGCTTCAATTATTTCACTACTTAATTACATATTTTAAACAGCTTCTCAGGTGCTAATAAATATATTTTTATGTAACATTTTTACTGTTTACCTACTATTCTGCTCATAGATGTATAATACATTAACTTCTCCATTATTGTTGGAACATGTGACTTGTTTCAGATTTCTAACTCTAAATAAAACTTGGGTATAAAAATACAATAACTGATCATTAGATTTAAAAATCACTTATGAATTTTATATAATATTAATTTGACTTAGAGGAATGGGATTAAATAATTTTCATTTTTTCTATTTTTTATTTTTTAAAAGATTTTATTTATTCGACAGAGACACAGCGAGAGAAGGAACACAAACAGGGGAAGCAGAAGAGAGAGTAGCAGGCTTCCCATTAAGCAGAGAGCCCAATGCAGAGCTCGACCATGACCTGAACGGAAGGCAGATGCTTAACGACTAAGCCACCCAGGCGACCCTTAAAAAATTTTTAAAAGGGGAAATAAATCAGTACATTTCACCTCTAGTACTTATATAAAACTTAAACTTAGACATTTGTTATATTCATATAAATGTAAACTTGTATTTAAATAATTTAAAGTTTCATTATCATTCATAATATTTTAAATTTAAATCCAATTAAAAATAAACTTCTGCTTTCAAGAAAGTCCATTATCATAACATTGTGTCCCAATAACTTCATAAAAGCAGTATCTACCTATATGGAATACAGAATCAATAACCCCAAATAAAAAGTAACAACATCTTCACTGAGAGAAAATGCAACAGGAGTATATTTTTCCTGAGAAAAGCAAATTTTCAATAACTCAGAAACTGATTATTCAATTCTTCAAGTATTAACATCTTTTGATGCTTTTTGTCTTCCCTGCGATGGTCTCCTATGTAAATACCCTGATACTCTAGCTGGAAACAAAAAACTAAGGTGTGACTTTAAGCAGGTAAGTACCTAATAGTGCTAGGAAATAAAACTCCTAAAATTCTTTCTCTGTTTAATGAATAAAAACAAACTACTCGGTCTAGAATTCAAGATTCTCGGTCAAATCAAGCCGATTTGGTATTTCCTAAAGACCTCTTTGCCCTTCCCAGGACTTAAATCTTTGATCACATTATTTGCCTAAGTAAACTGACCTTCTCATGGATTCTACCTCTGAGGAAATATGAAACAGTATGTCCCAACCACTGTGATAAGTGCTTTACATGAATTAGCTCATTTGCTCCTTATAAGTTAACTATAAAACAACTTAGATGAGATCATTGAGGCTGAGAGAAGTTAGGTAGATCACACAGTACACCCTCTCTGCTAGTAAAAGGTAGATTTGAAACCAAGCCACTGGAGTTCATTGCCCAAATTTTAATCAAGATAGAATTTATTACTGTCAATCTCTAAACAATGAAACCAGGTTTTACAATATTTTTCTACTCCTTAACTGGCACCATGATTGGAAACAAGGCTGCAAAGGGGTGAGGATTTAAGTAAAATGAACACTGACCCTTAATAATTGGCTAGTATTTGCCCGGTGCTAAACCTTTTCATCTATTTATAATTGCATTAAATCCTCACAATATTCACAAAAAGAAAAATATTAGACTGCACAGATCAGCAAGATAAAATTAAATGCCATTTTTTACCTAGCAAACACAGATGAAAATGAATGATAATGTTTCCAGTGTTGGCAATGGTGTGTGGAATCAGGTACCCTTATCTCCTACCGATGAGAGCAAAAAATAATACAAGTTTTCCAAAGGGCAATGGGAAAATGTTCAAATTCCCAATAATACATATAAAGCCTTTGACCTAATGGTTCTACTTCTCTGGGCTTATCTCAGTGATACATTCACAAGATATTAATCATATTACAAAACAAACAACTGGGGGAAAAACTAAATGTCCAATAATGGCAAACTATGAAATAAAATGATTATATCCATACAACAGAAAGCAATTATTGGATAATACAGCAATTAAAATTATGATGTAGTTGTGTATGTCCATGAAAATGTTCTTATGGCATATTAAGTTTTTAAAAGGAGCATGTTACAGAATTGTATGTCAGAGTTGCTAAAAAATGTTTTATACATACGTATAGTGCCAGTACATAGGTGTGTATATCTGTGTATAACTGGAAAGTTATAAACCAAAATGTCAACAGTACTCAACACTGGAATTTGAGTGATGTTTATGCTCTTATGTGTTTTCTAAACTTTCTTCCATGAAAACACATTGCTGTCAATCCAATTAAAAAAAAGTATTTAAAAAAAATCCTCAGAGCAACTCTGTGGTGTAATATACTATCTTCATTTTGTACATAAGGACTCTACAGCTTAGGGCAAGAAAGTAACTTGCTAAAGTGGCCAAAATTGCTCTCTCTGAATCCAAAGCTCATACTTTTTCTTTTACAATGGAAACACTACCTGCTGTTTTAGATAAAATAAGGTTAGATCTATATTCAGCCCACACTTTTCCTGTTCTATACACGCTTGAAAAATTTTCTCATAAATTATCTGTGTACCTGCCTGTTAACCTTCAGTGTTCTCTTTAAAGACTCAAGTCTACGATTTTGTTCATTTTTATACCATCTACAGTGTTTAATACCAATGGACTCTCCCTAAATTTGGTATGTGATTATGGAAGATATGGATGAATTCAATTTTAAAGTCAGAGAATGTGAAACTGGAATAGAGATAACAAAACATATTTATGCCCACAATGCGTGAGACAAACGAAAATGGTGAACCTTTCGATAGTTGATCCAAATTGGCCCAAGTTCCGCCACATTTCCTTCCTTCCCACTTTGCCTATATTAGTTTTGGCTCCTATCACTCTACACCAAAATTCTCCCAATACTCTTCTCCCTAACAATGTCTTCATACCCCAAGTTGATGTTTTTATTTATAACATACATCTGCCTAATAATTTTTCACTATTGTCCAAAATGTACCTCTTCTCAGACCAGTTCATTATCACCTCCATGATTTTGCTCTTGCATTTGCCTAACTAAAATGTTCCTTCTCTTCATCACTACACCTTCAAATTCTAAATATTTATTGTGCAAGAACCTATGTTATTGCTATGTTCATAATAATTTCATACATCTCTAACCTTCTAGTCACTCCTTGACAGTCAGTGGGTAAGTTCTAGGAACTCTGAAAGAGCCTTAGTTATGAAAGCAATAATGTATGTGAAGTGCTCAGCGGACTATATTTACCATATACTACTAATTACTATCAGTATCATTATTACTATGCAGACACTCCATGAGCATTGCTTAATACATTCTAAGCAGAAGGAAACAAAGCCACTCTTGAGATACAATGCTGTGAAGTCAGCTGGCTTCACTCACCAGCTAAGCGAAAGGACTCCTGCACATGATCCTCACAGAATCTATGCTTTAACATCATGCCAGAAGAAAATGACAAAATCTCACATGCAATGGGCCATATAAGCCCTATTTGAATAGAAAGAATATTACATCTGTGATTACCAACTGTACTGACCTTATAGAAAATTCTCCATAGTCCAATACTTAATATTCAGTAATCATTTGATGTGGCTTCTACGTATGTATCCATTGCCCAGGCTAATTGTATAAGTAAACCTTTTGTTACTACATGAAGCTTTTGATAACCTTTCTGATACACGTGGATTCTTGGTGTGGAATGGCAATCAAACCCTAACTTTCCCAAAACTACACATTAAAGATAAAAGACTTTTGGTCTTGAAATATGATAGACAAGTTTGTTTACATATCACTAACATGAGTTAATGTTCACAAAATTGGAAAGTCTCATTAGGAAAAGAAGAAAAGTAAATAACACAATGAAAGATTATAAATGCTATGTTAGCCTCCTAAATTTATGAGGCTATAGGGTGAAGGACTTGGAGGGAAGAGAGGGATGGAAGCTGTGGGTAGGAGAGTCCTGGATATACTTCAGGAGGTGGTACTGGAGGTTCCTTCTAACAAGGCCATCCCATCACACAGGCTCTGGAATCAGCTCTTCTGGCTTCTTCAAGGACCTTCAATTATCTGTTCTTTTTCCCCTGCCCTGGACTGCTACTGTTCATTTTTCTTCTCATTTTTTTAAAGATTTTATTGATTTATTTGACAGAGAGAGAGAGATGACAAGTAGGCAGGGAGGCAGGCAGAGAGAGAGAGGAGGAAGCAGGCTCCCCACCGAGCAGGGAGCCGGATGTGGGCCTCCATCCCAGGACCCTGGGATCATGACCTGAGCCAAAGGCAGAGGCTTAACCCACTGAGCCACCCAGGCGCCCAAAAAGCACTATCTTTGAAGAAGGAAGTTAAGAGTTCAGTTTTTGACTGGAAAAAAAAAAGAAAAAAAAAAAAGAAAAAAGGTGGTGCTTTTCAGTATTTCCTGTTTCAGAAAAGAGTCCCATCACTCACCCTGTTGCTCAAGCCAAAAACGTGGGAGTCCACCTCCTTCCTTTCTTCTCTCTGTTCTTACCTGTACAATCTGTCACTAAGTCCTATTGATTCTACTTCTTAAGTAACCCTAGACACTATCTGTCTCTACTTCTATAAATTGCTGCCATCCTAGTCCACCACCTCTGGCCCAGTCTTGTCCTCATTCCCTTGTAATTATTTTCCCCATATCCACTGTCATTTCCCTCCTATGCACATACTACAAACAGTCTAATCATGTAAGAATAGATTACATCATTTCCCAGCCTCAAACTCTTTACTGCCTTTCCACTGAAACCATCATGATTTGGTTCCCCTGCCTCCATCATTTATTCATTCAAATACTACTGAGCATAATCTTTGGGTCAGGTTCTGTGCTGAGTGTCAGGGATTATTAAAAGACTGGATTGCGAGGAGCTTATAGACAGGCATGAATTACACACAACTAACACACAAACAGTTAAATTTGGAACTGTTACATGAATAACATTTCAAAAGTACTGTGAAGGAATAGTACAAGGACCTATGAGATACAATAAAAGGAATACAAGATCTAGTTTAGAAGATCAAGGAATTCTTTCTTCATATTTCATGGCTATACTCACTCAGTACACACTCCTTCTTGAGTACCTCTCATGCTTTTTTAAGCTACCCAGAATCTGAATACCCCTCTAAATTAGGTGAGTTTTGACTCCAAAGTAATCCAAACATAGGAAGACAAGGATAATTCTAGGAACTTCAAATCAAGAATAAATTAAGGATAAGAATACAAAGATTATTCTAGGTGACAGTAGCAATGATGAACTGGAAATCCAATGGCAGCAATAGTGGTGTGGCCAGTGCTCATTTGTTAACTATCCTGACCCTATGATACAGCCATTTTAACTCCTGCTCATTTTCATAACCTGGTTTTTCAGAGTTCCACTTACCTCATAAGCTACCTAATAGTCTTGCACAATCTATATTTATCTGTTTACTTTCAGTCTTTTCTAATAGAATCTAAGCTCAGTGAGGATAGCTTACATGTAAACAGGAAAGAAAGGCATGTGTAAGTCCTGCAGGCTTGAAATAGCCCTGCATGTAAGAAAGATTTTTGTTTTTTCTCATTCATATAAAGTGAAAGTACAAATGAAGGTTCTTCTAGGAGTTACTTTTACCAAAAATGGTTTTATATTTGACCATATAAAGTAAAAAATAACATATTCAATTCATGGGCACTTTCCACCAAATACATATTAATAGTATTTGAAGGCCAGCAGGGTTGCCAACAATTCTCTTGAGTTCAGAGTCCAAATCAGGGGTCAGCAAAGTATGGCCCATGGGCCAAATCCAGCCTGCCACCTATTTTTGTATAGCCCATGAAACAGACTAGTTTTTACATTCTTCAATGGCTGGAAAAAATTAAAATAATATTTTGTGATATGTGAAAATTACTGAAGTCCAAATTTTTTGATCAATATATAGTTTTTTTGGGACACGGCCACACATCTTTTTTTTTTTTTTTAAGATTTTTATTTATTTATTTGAAAGAGAGAGAGATCACAAGTAGGCAGAGCGGCAGGCAGAGGGAGAGGGGGAAGCAGGCTCTCTGCTCAGGATGCGGGGCTCGATCTCAGGACCCTGAGATCATGACCTGAGCCGAAGGCAGAGGCTTAACCCACTGAGACCCCCAGGCACCCCCACACTCACTTCTCTATAGTCTTCTGTGGCTGTTTGAGTGCCATGATAGTCAGATGAATGGTTACAACAGGGATCACATGTAGTATTCTCACTGATTTGCACTGCTGCTCAGAGCACAAAAACCACAGTGATACAATACATAACTCAACAGAATTTCAAGGACTTCATAAGTTGTTGTAACATTTAATTTTTGTTTTAATACCAGTATATTCCTATCATGTCAAAACAAGAAGAGAAGGGAAAAGGGGACTTCAAATGACATATTTTTAAAGTACCAGGGAGTGTAGATTATTTTATCAAATTAAATAGCAATGCATTGTATTTAGTATACAAAGACACTATAGCTGTGCTTAAACAATACATGTTGACATTCCCAAACTAAGAAGTCTTCACAACAAATAACAGTCAGGAAACTTAGAAAATTTAAAATGGAATATCTCATCACAGCAGAATTTCTTCATGAAAATATAAAATGAGTTTGAGTGGTATATTTGTCAGCCAATCAATGAAAGCCGTTCAACAATAAGTTAATTAAATCATGTTTGACAGAAGCAACCGAAGGAATGTGTCCAGACAAAACAAACTTGTTTAAAGTGATTAGCCTTTCAACATTAAAAGTAACTCAAGAAGTTGAGGACATAGGGTGTATCATCAATAGTCAAAGACAAGTCAAATAATTTGGGGTGGATTTCCTCAGCTCTTAATGAATCCACAGATATTAGTGATACTGCTTAGTTGTTTGAGTCAGTGCTCCTCTTATTTGAAGTAACTGAAGATTTAGCCTCTGTTAATAGTCTATGTAGAATGTGAAAATCATTTAAAAAAAACTGAGAAAACACTAATTCAGTACAACCTGATGTGTAATACGCTAAAGTATGTTACATATCATGGTGGTTAAAAATATGTGTAGGACAGAGAGGCTTAGCTGGACAAATTTACAAAACTTGTGAAAACATAAGCATATGTGAAAAATTTAAAGCCTAGGGTTATTTACTGTATTATTCATCAGCAAATATTTTGTGAAAATATTTGAATGTGTCAATGTGTTATAGAAGCAGTCTTGTCAACAGTGAACCTCATTTATTCTTGTGGATTTGTCCATCGTCCATTTTGTAAATTTTTTACAAAAACAAAAGGTGAATATCCAGATTGCTCTAATACACAGCACTTTGATATCTGAACAGTGGTAAAGTTTTATTTTAAGTTTTTGCAAAAAGGGTCAAGACTGAAACAATTTTAAAAGAAAAGAACTGCCCTCTACCATTTTTAGTGAACATCGGACAGCTTTGGAAATTAAATTTAGATGTAAACTTGGTAATGTTTCTTAATTAATTCAGCCAAAAATTACAAGGTAAACAGTGCTTACATTGCAATAAAGTCATTTTGGTCACAACTGATGTTGTTTGGGTCACAAAATAATGTCAACCTGCTTTATACAGTTCTCATTTTATCAAAAGTTAAAAATAAGTATATTTTCTGAGCTCAAACTACAATTCCAATAGCATTTTCCAACCTTGAGCAAGTGCAAAGATTTCCGTACTTCCAAACCCATTTAAATGTGCAACTAAGGAGCTTCCATTCCACTTCAACTGGAAGTGATTAAACTGTAATATAATAAATTAAAAGGCAACTACCAAGAAAAGAATCTAATAATTTTATAAATGCCTTCCAAGGAATACTGTGTTCAATTAAAATCATATGCTCATGGATTGTGATTGGTATTTAGCAGTACCTATCAGCATGAAAAACATTTCAAAGATGAACTATTTAAAATCTCGTTACAAGCTAGCAATAACAGATGTAATCAATTTTGTAATCAATTTTGATGACAGAGATCACTAACTCTGAACCCCAATTAAGTGAAATGCTATCTCCCCCAAAAGAATCCCATTTTTCTCGTTTACACATTTTGTATAACAGAAAACTGTGCTAAATAATGACCTTTGAATTCTGTCAATAAAAGTTGTAGACATTTTCTCTCATCATATAAATATTTATATAATACCCTCAATTTTGCCTCTTAGTTCACAAAGCCTAAGATTTTACTATCTAGGCCTTCACAGAAAAAAATGTGTTAACCCCTCAGCTAAATAATTTAAGTTCTACATATACTCAAGTTATATATACTTCTACATATACTTCCATACAAAGTTTTTTCACTTTGGGAAATTTAGGCTTAGGTAGACAGAGATAAATGGAGATTTCTTGTTTTCTTATTATTTGATAATTTCATGACAATCATTGACAGACTCATTGACAATACTGACAGTATCTCAGAACCCAAACTGCAAATGATAGATAAATTAAGAAAAGAAAGATGCAACAAAATACAAAGAAGAGCTAAATTAGAAACCTAAGAACTTAGTCAACCTCTCCCATCTGCTTTTATTCTACTTTACATATCAAAAAAGAGAAGAATTTTCTTAATTTTACATAATAACGCATTGGCTGAAAAACTGAAGAAAATGGCTACCAAAAATAATAAAATAAAAAACAAAAGAAATAACTATAAGACCAATACTAAAAGACAGAAACTGTTGTCTTCCATGACATCAATTCATCTCTTTCTAAAATGAGAGTTTGACAAAGAAGGAGTAACATGAAAAAAGATAAATGTTAATTATTCCATCTAAAGACTAACCTTGGCATAATCAGAAAGAAACATTCTAGTACACTGGAGAAAAACAGCTTTTTCTTCATTAATTAAAGATAATTTAGCATAACGTTGAATAATCAGTTTTACAGGCATTGAATTTTTATAAAACAGGACTATATGAATCGTAAATACATTCTCAGTACTTCAGAATATCCTCCAAATTTATAACGTTAAACATTAAAAAAGAACATTTAAAGCTCATGCATTTTAGGGATTTATTTATTATAGAGCAAGTAACAGAATTATTAAAAGACAATATTGTTTCAGGTTTCAAATGGGGCAACAGTGAAGAAGCATTCTGAATGTTACAAATGTTATTTTATAGGGTCACAACTATTTAAGACTTTTAACATTTAAATCTGTATGGTGTTATCACTGTAAAAACAGCAACACTATAACTTTTCGTGAAGTGACATGAAAACGAAGTAACCAACCAGATATGCTCCTTTCTGCCTAATATAGTTCTGGCCTATTTCTGACATCCTAGCAGAATTATTAACAGCATCTCCTTTCACTTTTTTTAAAGTGTCAAAGTCAGGACAATATATTAAAGGGTCACCCTTTATATAAAGGAATGCCAAGCTTAAATGGATCGTAAAAGCATAATACCCCACGCAAGCATGGTCCAACCTAACTACCATGTAAAAGAGAGAGATTGAGAGATTGGTAGGGGGAACCTGGTATAAGATAGAGTGAAAGATGGAATACGAAGAAATGGCCCGGCTTTCTTCTCAACTGATTCCAGTTTCCATCCAAGACTATCACCACTGCTTAACTCAAAGACAGTAGGCTTTGGGTAACACTTGTTTAATTTGGTGATACTTGCCAACACAATCATATCTTTAAAAGACTGGTATTTTTTATAGAATTTCTCAACAAATCATATCAATATAATACATGTTATGAATGCCTGGAGTTCCCATTATATAAAATAGGCCTTAGCACCAGTGTTCATATTGAAAAGCCATAGTAATAAAATGGGAAATAATTTATTCTTAAATTTCATATTTTATTAAGATGTGTACAGCAGAACAAAATTTAACAGTGGATGTACAGAACCTTAATTTTGAATCCTCAAGCAGTAATTAAAAGATAATTAACTTAGACTCCACAAGAATATGAATATATGTGTGTGTAAATAAAGACCTTTGGGGGTACAAAATGTATGTTACTTAGACTGGGGAGATACATTAAGTACTACTTGGAATATTTATATTAAATGGGGCATACAAGTTTTAACTATATTAACTCCCCATTAATAAAAACTATCTGGACAAGTAAACAAGGTTCTAGGTTAATAAATTATATATAAACAATGAACTAAAATTAACATATTAATTCCGATGATTAGAAATATAAACAGAAGCATTATGACATTATGGATAAAAAATCCTGCATGCTAATTTTGTACTAATATAAGAAAATTAAAAACCACAAGATTATGTTCTTTTCTTTTTTAACTCTGAGTTCTCAAAAGCTAGTACTCGTGGTTATGTAAGAGAATGTCTTTGTTCTTAGAATATGTGTGCTAAAGTATTTATGGGGAACAATGTTTCCAATATACTCTCCTTTGGTTCAGAAGAAAAATTGATTTATAAATATGTGTGTGGACAGAGAGGGAGGGAGAGCTGATAAAACAAATGTGGGCAAATTGTAAACAACTGGTGACTCTGGATAGAGGATACATGGGAGTTTCTTGTATTATTCTTGAAACTTGTGTCCAAGTTGGAAGTTTTATCAAAATAGTTAACAAAGAAAAGCAGCTAATTCTATTAAATTTTGCCAAGTTTCTGTTTTTACTAACCATAATATTTTATAATTTTCTACTTTTTGAAAGCCAATAATTCTTTCTTTTACCCAATTACTACAATACTTATATTAATTGAATTTAATTCTGACAAAAACAAAAGTAGTCTTAAACAAAATTTTGAAAAATGTAAGATTAAAAATTTCTACAGAAAGAATAAACTCCAAGAGAAAAGATGCAAATAAAATGACTATCATAATCTTTTGTTTTTTATTTGCAAGTATAAAACTGAAGAAAAACAAAAGCCTGGAACATAGCATCTGTCATATCAGAATATAAAAAGATGATCCTGGCACAAAATGAAAAAGCTCTAATTCATTTGCAAATCAAGCCTGCCGGTTCCATTTCAAGCTGGCGGTAACTGTCAAGAGTTAACAAGATAATCACTTTCAATCCTGCCTTCAATGGTACATTACACTGTTATTCCATTCAATAAGGCCGTTCTTTGGGGCACTAGATGAATGGTTTTCATTTCTAACTCACACAAAAAGTTGTGCGGGGAAAAATCCACGGGGCTTAAGAAAGAAATCCCTTTATGGGCATTTATCTGCCGGTACTTGCTTTTAGGCAAAATGAGATATTTTGAAACATCAGTGTCCATTCACTTCCTCTATTCCTTTAGGCCCTTAATCCGTTAAAAAAAAATTGGCATATGAGAAAACTGCAAAACCAGTTTCATTTTCTAAATTATCAATGCACACTAAACAAAAATTCTCTTAAAATTATTCTATGCAAATATAATGCTATTCCACACAGAAGACTAATATTAACCAATCTTCTCCTTATCTCATGATAACTCATGTGACTTTCTTAGATTACTCACCTATATTTTAGATTAAATGCAGGTGTTTAAAATATCATATTTTCCTCCTGCTGTACTTACAGTGACATGCGGGCCTAAAAAAGGATAATTTTTTAAAACCTTTCCAGATCATTCCCAACTGAATAAAAATTACTTTTACTTAAGTGTATCCTTACAATGTATTAACCCAAAAATTATAAAAGTTTTACTATTTCACAGTTTAATTTAATTTTACAAACAAATGTACCAAAGGTATCTGTTATCTTTACAAAATTATGAAACTGTATTAAAACATATATACCTATATATATTTTGCTTTCAATCTAAGAAAAACACAAAAATACAAGGGTTTAAATGTATCTACTACTAACAGACAATTTGGTCATCTTCAAACTGTACTTTGAGGGTAAAAGAACATTAAAACCTCTTCCCTGACTCCTTAGGCTGCCCTATATCCATCAATTTCACCCAATGTCAAAGTGTAAATTTATAAGAACCATCTGTGTATGAATTACAACCTATTATTCAGGTCTATTTAACAATAGCAACAATAATCTTTCCCTACCTACACCCTCAATTCAGAAAATAGTACTGCTATATATTTCTATGTAAATCACAATCTCCAGCTAAGACTTTTAATCCTTTTATAATCCCTAATTATTGGGCATAAACTTGGATTTTTTTAAAACTCCTATGTTTACAAATGTTTAAAGTCCTTCTAAAATCATTACTTAAAAAAATTTATATTGTATCCAAAGTCCTTAAGAAGTTAGAATATTCATATTTGTGACTGCAAAGACTACACACTTGAATTTTTAAATTCAGAAGACTTCATGAATTCACAACACATGAGGATAAAATCCTTTTATACCAAGGGAAAAAGAGGTCTTCTAACTAGGTACCTTTTCTGTAACAACACAAGTTCATCCAGTTTTTCTAAGCTCTGGTCTGACTAGTCACTTAGCCTCAATGAGGAGAAAACTATCCCTAGCCTTTAAATAAAAAGTAAAGTAAAATAATACATGGGAAAGTAATTCAGAAAATTTTAAATTATCCAGCAGACTTGGTCATGAATATTTAAATTTTTAAAACAGAATCTAAACTCAAATTTATCATTATGAAAATTATAATGAATCCGTATTTTTAAAAGTCCTTAAAAAATTTGAGCTATATCAGAAAACTTGAAAATTTAAACCATAAATAGCTTGTGTTAACTCCAATTTATAACAAAAGTTTACATGGTATTATAAAAGGAAAAACTGAGCAAATTTTATTACTCCAAATTTTAAAACCTTGACAACAGATGTGTTAAATAAACACCAAATCAATAATGAGTATTATGGTATGATCAATAAATTATGACTGAAATGCATGATTACCATGTGTGATTTAAAACCAACTGGCAACAACACCAGAAATTCCTAAAGAACTCTTCAAACACAAGGCTATCTGCAGAACACAATTCTTCTTAGAGCCTACCATTGTGAGTCAGTCCTTATACAGAGTGAGAATACTGTGGTCCCCTATCATTGGGGTACCCTAACCTTTTGTTGGGTTCCAAGATCACAGTTAACTCAGGAGGTAGAAATGTTTAATTTTTCAGCTTTAAGCTACCCTGCTACAGCTCTCTCCCTCATTAGGATCCCTGGGGTTAACTATAAACAAAAACACCAGCAAAGACAGCAGGGAGTATGAGGCATCTCCTATACATCAACCACTGAACAGTGATGAAGAGTGTTTGAGGAACAGCACAAGGATAACACAAAAGCTTTATGGAGAGTCACACCACTTCCAACAAGCAAATGGCGTCCTGAATTATATATGCAGTGACCTCTTACTAACACTGACACCTGATGATAATATTCTGGTTTGCACAAATACAATTTTTAAATTATAGGAATACCTATTTGCAAAGAGAACCTTTGCTTTTGAAACAAGATAGCCCAGGCCCTCTATAATCTTTGTAGAGTTTCTAACAAATGTAAGCTTTATTATCTGAAGTGAATAAAAATGTAATAAAATAATCAAATTACCACATATATAATTTTTTTATGTTGGCAAAAATGTCTCTCTGAATTTCTGAATATGTAGTAATGAATTTACATTCCAAAATAATTCCCTTTTATTTTCCTCAGTTAAAAGAAGTTCTTCAAATATTGTGAAAATGTCTATACTACCTAAAGCAATCTACACATTCAAGGCAATCCCTATCAAAATACCATCAACTTTTTTTCGAAGAAATGGAACAAATAATCCTAAAATTTATATGGAACCAGAAAAGACCCTGAATAGCCAGAGGAATGTTGAAAAAGAAAACCAAAGCTGGTGGCATCACAATTCCAGACTTTAAGCTCTATTACAAAGCCATCATCATTAAAACAGTATGGTACCAGCACAAAAACGGACACATAGATCAATGGAACAGAATAGAGAGCCCAGAAATGGACCCTCAACTCTATGGTCAACTAATCTTCAACAAAGCAGGAAAGAATGTCCAATGGAAAAAAGAGTCTCTTCAACAAATGGTGTTGGGAAAATTGGACAGCCACATGCAGAAGAATGAAACTGGACCATTTCCCTACACCATGAACAAAAATAGATTCAAAATGGATGAAAGACCTCAATGTGAAATAGGAAGCCATCAAAATCCTTGGGGAGAACACAGGCAGCAACCTATTTCACCTCAGCCGCAGCAACTTCTTCCTAGAAAACATTGCCAAAGGCAAGGGAAGCAAGGGCAAAATGAACTATTGGGACTTCATCAAGATAAAAAGCTTTTGCACAGCAAAGTAAACAGTCAAAAAAACCAAAAGACAACTGACAAAATGGGAGAAGATACTTGCAAATGTCAAATAAGATAAAGGGCTAGTATCCAAAAATCTATAAAGAACTTACCAAACTCAACACCCAAAGAACAAATAATCCAATCAAGAAATGGGCAGAAGACATGAACAGGCATTTCTGCAAAGAAGACATTCAAATGGCCAACAGACACATGAAAAACTGCTCAACATCACTTGGCATCAGGGAAATACAAATCAAAACCATAATGAGATACCACCTCACACCAATCAGAATGTCTAAAATAACCAGTCAGGAAATGACAGGTGTTGGTGAGGATGCGGAGAAAGGGGAACCCTCCTACACTGTTGGTGGGAATGCAAGCTGGTGGAGCCACTCTGGAAAACAATATGGATGTTCCTCAAAAAGCTAAAAATAGAGCTACCCTACAACCCAGCAATTGCACAACTGGGTATTTACCCCAAAGATACAAATGTAGCAATCCAAAGGGGCACCTGCACCCCACTGTTTATAGCAGCAATGTCCACAATAGCCAAACTATGGAAAGAGCCTAGATGTCCATCAACAGATGAATGGATAAAGAAGATGTGGTGTGTATGTACGTATTTATATATATAAAAACACAATATATGTGTGTGTATATATATATATATATATATACACACACACACACATACACACACACAATGGAATATTACACAGCCATCAAAAAACCAAAATCTTACCATTTGCAACAATGTGGATGGAACTAGAGGATATTATGCTAAGCAAAATAAGTCAATCAGAAAGGGACAATTATGTGATCTCAGTTATTTGAGGAATTTGAGAAACAAGACAGAGGATCATAGGGGATGGAAGAGAAAAATGAAACAAGATGAAAGAGAGGGAGACAAACCTTAAGAGACTCTTGGTCTCAGGAAACAAACTGAGGGTTGCTGGAGTGGAGGGGGGTGGGAAGGATGGGGTGCTGGGGTGATGGACATTGGGGAGGGTATGTGCTATGGTGAATGCTGTGAATTGTGTAAGCCTGATGATTCACAGACCTGTACCCCTGGGGCAGATAATTTAAAAAAAAAAGTTCTTTGTAAATTACATTAAAATTCAACAAATGTGTTATGTCATTGTTATTCTTGTTTTGAAATCTTCAAAATATCCAAAGAAATAAACAAGGTTTCATGGAGATAACTCCTTAAAAATCAGTAAAAAAAACCAACCAAAAAACAAAAAAAAACCCTTTACTAAAAATATTAAAAAGCATGGTAGTTGGGAAAAATAAATTTCATTATCAAATGAGTAAGAAAAAAGGTAGAGAAATTGAGAAATTTAATAAGCATGTAGAAATGAGATATTTTAAATGCCTCAAAACTTAAGACTATGATAACACTTTACTGAAGATGATTCTTGTTTATCACACACGGTAAGCTAATATTAATTGTATTAGTTTATCACAACTGCAGTAAGATAAAATAATGAATAATTTTCTAAATATCATTTGATAACATATTTGAATATTTTAAACATATGTAAAACATCTGAAATTCATACCCATAATTCTCAAAAAGCATCAGTGAGAAGCCAAAACAGTGTATAGAGGCATCAAATACTGCTACAAGCAGAGCAAGTAAGTTTTCAGTCTACGATGAGAAAAGGACAAAAACAAAACAACAGGAAATAAACCAATAAAGCAATACTCCCCAAAAGGACACAACTGAATTTAGAGTGGTTAAAATGTTCAATTTTTAAGTAAAAAATACTAGGAGTGCAAATAAACAATAAAGTGTGGACCATATAAGAAAAAAGTGAACAGAGGGGTGCCTGGGTGGCTCAGTCGCTGCCTTCGGCTCAGGTCATGATCCTAGGGTCCTGGGACTGAGTCCTGCATTGGGCTCCCTCCTCCGCAGAGAGCCTGCTTCTCCCTCTCCCTCTGCCTGCCACTCTGCCTACTTGTGCTTTCTATCTCTCTGTGAAATAAATAAATAAAATCTTAAAAAAAAAAAAAAGAAAAAGAAAAAAGAGAACAGAAAATATGAGTAAACCAGATATTAGTTTTAACAGGCAGAGGTTTCCTGACAGGTATCACAAATTGTTCAAATATTAAAGAAAAAAATACTGTTAATGAATGAACAGATAGGAAATCATTAGTAGAAGTATGGAAACTTTTTTTTAAAATAAAATTCTAAATCTTAAAGGAAAATATTGAAATAAAATTCACTAAATGGGATCAAAATAAGAGAGAAAACAGCAAAACAAAGGTCAGTGAACTTAAAGATACATGAATATAAAGTTATCCAATCTGGAGTACAAGGGAAAAAAAAATTAAGGAAAACAAACAGGACCTCAAGAGATCTGTAGAACAATAGCAAGTGGTCCAGTATATGAATAAGTGGATACCAGGAGGAAAAGAAGAAATGAACAATATTTTTAAAAAGTAATGCCCCCAAATCTCCCCCTATTTGGTCGAAAACATTGATTTACAGAGGCAAAAAAGATCACTGAACAACACGTGAAATAAACATAAAGAAAACCACCCCCAAATGCATGAAAATAAGGCTAAAAGCCAAAGATAAAGAGAAAACAGTAAAGAGGCCAGAGAACAAAAATAAATTATACAAAGGAACAATTATAAGGTTGTGGCTAACTTTACATCAGAAACTGAGAGCCAGAAGACACCGGAACAACATTTGAAAGAAAGAAAAGGTTGCCAGCCAAGAACTGTATACAGAGGAAAACTATCATTCAAAATTAATGATGAAATAAAAATACTATTGCTTGGAGTAAGTAGAATGATAAGTTAAAGATGTGCTTTAATGGGATAAGTTAAAGATGCATTCTCTAGTGTAACAACTAAAAATAATACAAGGAAATACAGTTTTCAGAACGATAAAGAAATTTAAATTAAATACTAAAAATTATTTGAGTAACAAGAAAGAAGGTAAGGAAACTAACTTGAGAAGACACCTCTATGTTTATTGACGCATTTACAACAGCCAAGATATGGAAGCAATCCAAGTGTTCATCAATAGATGAATGGATAAAGATGTGATGTGTGTCTGTGTGTGTGTGTGTGTGTACACATACATGCAAGAGAATATTACAGAGCCATAAAAAGGAATAACATCTTACTATTTGCAATAACACGGGTGGACCTAGCGAGTATAATGCTAAGTGAAATAAGTAAGACTGAGAGAGACAAATACCATATGATTTCATTCATACATAGAATTTAAGAAACAAAACAAATGAACAAAGAAATAAATAGACAAACCAAAGAACAGAGTCTTAAATAGAATAAACTGGTGGTTGCCAGAGGGGAGGTACATGTGGGAATGGGTAAAAAAGAAGGAAAAAAAAAAAGGAAAAGAAAAATGAAAAGGAAAAAGAAAAAAAACTTATGTCATAATTAAAACAAATCTAAGGAAAATGACAGATAAATACAACCATATAAAAAATTACATTAGGTACCTACACCTAAAGGAGTTGGAGAAAGAACAGCAAATAAAGCCTAAACCCAGCAGGAAAAGAGAAACAATAAAGATCAGAGCAAAAATCAATGAAATAGAAACCAAAAGAACAGTATAACAGACCAATGAAACTAGGAGCTGGTTCTTTGAAAAAATTACATTAGGTAAAAATGGACTAAACCATTCAATTAAAAGGCAGAGTTAGAATGTATTTAAAAAAAAAAAGACCCAGATATAGGCTGTCTAAAAGAATCCCAAATTTGATATAAGGAACAGAGACTGAATGGAAAAACTAGAAAAAATATGTATTATGTAACTTGTAAGAATAAAAAAGCTAGAATAGATACGTTAATATTATTCAAAACAGACTTTACTACTATTACTACAGATGAAAAAAGGACAGATCAAAATGATAAAAGGGTTAGTACAGGAAAATACTGTAACAATCACAAATGCATATATGCCTCATAACAGAGTTTTAAAACTATCAAATAAAAGCAGACAACTAAAAGCAGAAAGAGAGGGGCACCTGGGTGACTCACTCAGTTAAGCATCTACCTTCATCTGAGGTCATAATCTCAGGATCCTGGGATCGAACCCCATATCAGGCTCTCTCCTCAGTGGGAAGCCTGTTTCTCCCTCTTCCTCTGCCTTCAGCTCTCCCTGCTTGTGCTCTCTCTGTGTCAAACAAATAAATAAAATCTTCAAAAAAGAAGTAGAAAGAGATAAATTCAGAATCTTCAGTGGAGAACCTGACATATGTCAATTTAATGAGGAAAAAAATTAATTCTCAGAGAGAATATCTGAACAACAGTGAAACCTCCTTAATCCAACTGATACTTAATATAGCACTACACCCAACAACAACAATATACTCATTGTTATCTGATCAACTATAGGACAAAAAAAAACCCCAAAATCGTAAAATATTCAAAAGAGTGAGTCTTATGAAATATATTTTCTGAATACAACAAAATTAAATTAAAATTCATCAAAAAATCTATAAAAGACCAAAATATCTAATTAAATTTATAGCCTTAAATATTTTTTATTAGAAAAAGAGATCTAGTTTTCATGGTCAAAATTTCCTCCTTAAGCTAGAAAAATAAGATCAAACTAAACCTAAAGTGAATAGAAAGCAGAAGAAAAAAAAATGAGAACAATAATGAAATGAAGTAGAAAACAAATAACTACAGAGAAATGAGTTTCTGTGTTTTTCAAAGAACAAAAGCTATAAATTTTGACAAATCAACTGTGAAAATCATTTGGCTAATGGCACAGTAATCATACCATGATGGTTAGATTATATATTGGTAATAAAGAGATTAAAAAGACAGAATGCAGGACAACCTGGGTGGCTCAGTGGGTTAAAGCCTCTGCCTTTGGCTCAGGTTATGATCTCAGCGTCCTGGGATCAAGGCCCACAATGGGCTTCCTGCTCGGCGGGGAGCCTGCTTCCTCCTCTCTCTCTGTCTGCCTCTCTGCCTACTTGTGATCTCTCTCTCTCTGTTAAATAAATGAATAAAATCTTTTAAGGAAAAAAAAATAAAAGGCAGAATGCAGAGACCAGAAAAGGACTCACACATATAGAAGAGAAATGGATTTTTGCTAAAATATCAAGGTATCAGTGGAATTCAATCAAGAAAGAAGGTCCCACACATGAAAAAAATGTTCATCACTCATAATCAGGGAAATACAAATCAAAACCACAATGGGATACCACCTCACACCTGTCAGAATGGCTGAAATTAACAACTCAGGAAATGACAGATGTTGGTGAGGTTGCAGAGAAAGGGGAACCCTCTTGCCCTGTTGGTGGGAATGCAAACTGGTGCAGACGCTCTGAAAACAGTATGGAGTGTCCTCAAAAAGTTAAAAATAGAACTACCCTATGACCCAGCTATTACACTTCCGGGTATTTATCCAAAGTATACAAAAATACTGATTTGAAGGAGCACATGCACCCAAATGTTTGTAGTAGCACTATCAACAATAGCCAAATTATGGAAAGAGTCCAAATGTCCATAAACTGTTGAATGATTAAGAAGATGTGTGTGTGTGTATGTGTGTGTGTGTGTGTGTAAAATGCATAATGGGTTATTATTCAGCCTTCAAAAAGAATGAAATTTTGCCATCTGCAATGACATGGATGAAATAGAGTATTTATACTAGTGAAATAAGTCAGAGAAAGACAAATACCATATGATTACACTTGTATGTGGAATTTAAGAAACAAAACAGAAGAACATAGGGGAAGGGAAAGGAAACAGGACATCAGGCAACAAAGACCAGTGACTCTTGAGTGACAGGACACAAATGAATGGAGGCTTATAACAGCACAGGAAGAACCCAGGTGCAGCCTGGCAACATCCTTTTGAGACGTCAGAGCTGAGATTCCATGGGGACTAAGGCAACTAGAATTCACAGGACAGAATACAAGAGAGGAGACAGTAGCACAGAGACAGAACTGTGAAAATCTACTGAGAATCCCTTTTGTATAGGCAGCAAAGTACCACATAGTGCATGCCTATAAAGAAAGTACAAGTGGCAAAAGAAAATACCATCCCAAAGAATTGGAGATCAAAAGCTGGTGCTCACACAAAATGGGAAAGAATGCTGTTCCAACAAGCCAGACAGGGAAAACTTACAACTCACAAGGTATTTGTTAGAATATTCATCAAGTTCATAACCTCAAAGAGTAAACCAAAGTGAAGTTAGAAATTATTTGAACTGAATGAAAATGAAAACACAACACATCAGAACCTGTGGATGCTCCCAAAGAAGATGATACATAGCACTAAGTGCTTAAATGAGAAAAAATGAAGGGTCTCAAAGCAATGACCTCAGTTTATACCTGAAAGAAGTAAAAAAAAAAAAAAAAAAAAAAAGGAGCAAACTAACATAAGCAGAAAAAGAAAGGAAATAATATAGTTCAATGTGGAAAGCAATGAAATAGAAAATCGAAAAAGTATAGAGGAAATTAATGAACCCAAGAGCTGGTTCTTTGAGAAAAATCAATAAAATTGATAAAGCTCTAGCTAGACTGATGAGAAAAAAAAAGAAAACAGAAACAAATTATCAACATCAGGAATAAAAGAAGTATCATCAGTATATATTTTACAGATACTAAAAGGAGAAAAAGGGAATATGAACACCTTTTTGCCTATATATTAAATACCTTAGATGAAATGAACTAATTCCTTGAAAGACAAAACAACCAAAGCTCACTCAAGAAGAAACAGATAACCTGAATAACAGTATTTCTCTAATTTGTTTACTAATTTCTCCATTAAAGAAATTTAATTTTTAGTTAAAAACCTTTCTATAATGAAAAATCCAGGCTAAACTGTTTCACTTCTGAATTTTATTAAACATTTAAGAAAGAAAGAATATCAATTCTACACAAACTCTTCCACAGAATTAAGAAAAACTTCCCAACTAACTCTCTGAGGCCACCATTTCCCTGATACAAAATATAGTCAAGGATATTATAAGGCAATAAAATTGCGGACCATTTTGAAAAACAAATGTAAGAATTCTTTTTTTTTTAAGATTTTATTTATTTATTTGACACAAAGAAAGAGATCACAAGTAGGCAGAGACGAAGGCAGAGAGAGAGAGAGGAGGAAGCAGGCTCCCTGCCGAGCAGAGAGCCCGATGCGGGCCTTGATCCCAGTACCCTGAGCGGGCCTTGATCCCAGGACCCTGAGATCATGACCTGAGCCGAAGGCAGAGGCTTTAACCCATTGAGCCACCCAGGAGCCCCAAATGTAAGAATTCTAAATATAATTTTAGTAAGTTAAATGCAATAATATATAAAATGGGTAACAGATCATGCCTAAGTAGAGTTTTCTACAAGAAATGCAAAAGCAGTTTACATTTGAAAACCAGTGTAATTCAACACATTAAAAATTAAATAAGAAAAAAAGATTCTCAGGGGCACGTGCACCTGAATGTTTATAGCAGCAATGTCCACAATAACCAAACAATGGAAAAAACCTAGGTGTCCATCAACAGATGAATGGATAAAGAAGATGTGGTATATATATACAATGGAATACTATGCAGCTATCAAAAGAGATGAAATCTTGCCATTTGCAACGACATGGATGGAATTGGAGGGTATTATGCTGAGCGAAATAAGTCAATCAGAGAAAGACAATTATCATATGATCTCTCTGATATGAGGAACTTGAGGGGCAGGGTGGGGGGTCGTGAGGGGTAGGGAGGGAAAAATAATGAAACAAGATGGGATGGGGAAGGAGACAAACCATAAGAGACTCCTAATCTCACAAAACAAACTGAGGGTTACTGGGGGGTGGGAGGGTAGGGATAGGGTGGATGGGTTATGGACATTGGGGAGGGTTTGTGCTTTGGTGAATGCTGTGAAAGATGTAAGCCTGATGATTCACAGACCTGTACCCCTTGGGCAAAGAATAAAAATAAAATTAAAAATAAAAAAAAAAAGATCATCTCAATAGTCAAAAAGCATTTTACAAAATCTAACATCTATTTCTAAAAAAAAAAAAAAGTCAGCAAACTAGGACTAGAAGTGTGTTTCCTCATCCTGACAAGAGGCATTTACCATAATCCAGCAGCTAACATGACACATAATGGTGAAAAAGACTAAATACTATCCGACTAATATTAGGAACAAGACAAGGACATTCAAAGTTTCCACTTCTATTCAATGTTGTATTTGATGCTCTAGTCTGAGCAGTCAGGGAAGAAAAAGAAATAAAAGACATCCAGATTGGAGAGAAGTAAAACTGTCTTCATTACAAACAGCATGATCATATCTGCAGAAAATCTTATGGAATCTACAAAAAAGCAACTAGAATGGTAAGTGAGTTCAATGGGCTTGCAGGATACAAGATCAATATACCAAATTCATGTGTATATCCATGTATTAGCAACAAATTTTCAGAAATTAAAATTTTTAAAATATTACATATATAGCATTTGTGGTATCACAAATATAAAATACTTCAGGATAAATATGAAAAAAGAAAATCTCAGAGACCTCTAAACTGTAAGCTACAAAACACTGTTGAGAAAAATAATACAAAACCTCAATAAATGAAAAAAATATACCTTGTTAATGGGTCAGAAGACTCAGTAATATTAAGATGTTAACTTTCCTCAAATAGATCTATAGATTCAATGCAATCCCAACCAAAATATAAGCCAGGTATTCTGTAGAAACTGACAAAATGATTACAAAATTCATATGGTAATAGGGATGCCTGGGTGGCTCAGTCAGTTAAGCATCTGCCTTCGGCTCAGGTCATGATCACAGGGTCCTGGGATCCAGCCCCACACCGGGCTCCCTGATCAGTGGGGAGTCTGCTTCTCCCTCTCCCTCTGCCGCTCTCTCCCTGCTTGTGCTCTCTGTCAAATAAGTTAACTCTTTAAAAAAAAATTCATGCGGTAATGGAAAGGACTTAAGATAGCAAAACAACTCTGAAAAAAGAGTAAGTGTGAAGACTATGACTATACATGATTCCAAGTGTTATAATGCTATAATAATCTAAACAGTGTCATACTGGCATCAAGACAGACATGTATTTCAGTGGAACTAACAGAATGTCCAGAAATAGACCTACATATTTATGAACAACAGATTTTATTGCAAAAATACAAAGGCAATCCAACAAAGAAAAGGTGATCTGGTTAAAAAAATATGCTGGCAATCTTAAATTTTCAAGATGCAAAAAAAAAAAAAAAAAAAAAGAACTTTAATCTATATCTCACATCATACTCAAAATTTATCTCAAAACAGGTTGTAGACCTAAATGTAAAACCTGAAACTATAAAACTGGTAGAAGAAAATAGAAAATCTTTGCAGGCTTTGGTTAGGAAAAGATCTCCTAAATCAACAATAAAAGCATGTTTATAAAAGAATAAATTAATAAGCAATGTTTCACCAAAATTAAAAACTTCCAGGGGTGCCTAGGTAGCGCAGGTGATTAAGCATCCGACTCTAGGTTTTGGAGCTCAGGTCGTGACCTAAGGTCATGAAATTAAGCCCACCTGGGGCTCCACACTCAGCGTAGAATCTGCTTAAGACTCTCTCTCCCTCTCCCTCTACCCCTCCCCACCACACTCTCTCTAAAATAAATAAATAAAATCTTTAAAAAAAGATTAAAGACTTCTGTCTTCAAAAGGCACTCCTAGTGGAATGCCTAGGTGGCTCAGTCAGTTAAGCATCTGCCATCAGCTCAGGTCATGATCCCAGGATTCTGGGATTGAGTCCCACATCAGGCTCCCTGCTCAGCTGGAAGCGTGCTTCACCTTCTCCCTCTGCCTGACATTCCCCCTGCTTGTGCTCTCTATATATGGGTCAAATAAATAACCAAAATCTAAAAAAAAAAAAAAATGGCATTCCTAGTGAATGAAAGAAAAGCTACAGCATATACCTGAAACAGTACCTGAATCTAGAACATATAAGGAACACTCCAAACTTAATAATAAGGAAACAACCCAACACAAAATAAGCAAATATATATAGGTGGCAAATAAGAATGTTGAAAACATTCTCAACACCATCAATTATCAGGGAAATGTAAATTAAAGCCATAATAAGCCACTTCACACCTATTAGAATGTCTAAAATAAAAGACTAACCATAGATGTGGTATTGATGAGGAATAACTGGAACACTCAAGCACTGCTGGCAAAACTGCATACTGGTACAACCACACTGGACAACAAACTGGCAGTTAAGTTAAGCATAAACTTACCATATGATCCAGCCCTTCTACTGCCAAAAAGAAAGCATGTCCATACATGTACACAGATTTTCACAGCAGCTTGTTTTGTAATAGCCAAAACTTGAAAAAGACACACATTTCCATCAATAGGTAACTGGGAAAATAAACTGTTTCATACACATGCAATGGCATACTATTTAGCAACAAAGAAAAATATATGCAACAACATAGATGCAGCTCATAATAATTATGCTGAAAGAAACCAGGCAAAAAGATGATGTACCATATTATTACATTTATATAAAGTTCTGGAAAATGTAAACTCACAGACAGGGGCGCCTGGGTGGCTCAGTGGGTTAAAGCCTCTGCCTTCGGCTCAGGTCACGATCTCAGGGTCCTGGGATCGAGCCCCACATCGGGCTCCCTGCTCATCGGGGAGCCTGCTTCCTCCTCTCTCTCTGCCTGCCTCTCTGCCTACTTGTAAGCTCTCTCTGTCAAATAAATAAATAAAATCTTAAAACAAACAAACAAACTCACAGACAGTTACGCTAAATAGGTGCCTGTGGGGAAAAAACAAGGAGAGAGGGAAGAAGTATTATAAAGGAATCTGACTAAGCCTTTGGTTATGAAGGATAGGTTTGCTATCTTGATTGTGGTGATGGTATCACAGTTATATACAGAAATGGAAAAATGTCAAGTTGCATACTTTAAAATATGTGCAGTTTACCCTGTATTAATTATACTTTGGTAAAACTTTATGAATAGGAGAAAAATTTGACCAGACTCTACACAAAAGTAGATACACAAATGGCCAATAAACAAAGATAAGATGCTTAATATTATTTGACATCAGGGAAATGAAAATTAAAACCACAGCAGCATGAATCTACCAATCCATTACAAAAGTTAAAATTAAAAAGAACAGCAATATCAATTGTTGGCAAGAATCTGAAGAAACTTGAAATCTCATATACCAGTCATGTAAATGTAAAATAATACAACCCCTTCAGAAAACCATTTGGCAGGTTTTTACAAGTTAAAGCTAAATCTTCCAAACAAGCCAGTCATTCACTTTCCAGGTCAAGAAAACACATGTCCACCTCGAGAACTTTGTATGAATGCTCATAATAGCTTCAGTAGTATCCAAAATGTAAAACAACTCAAATATCTATTGAGAGATGAATGTAAAAGCAAAATGTGATATATTTACACAAAAGTACATTAGTCTTCATTCAAAAAGAACTACCTACTGATACACATCCAACATCATGGATAAATCACAAAATAATAATGCTGAGGGAAAATGCCAAACACAAAAGAGTACATAATGTGTACTGTGTTCCTACTTACATAAAATTTTAGGAAATATAAACTCATGTATAGTGAAAGCACATTATCAGTCATCTAAGGCTGAGGTGGAAGGGAAAATGGACTACATAAGGGCAAGTGAAAACATTTGTGGTGATGGAAATATTCACTATATAAGTGTATACCATGTTGATTTTTTAATTGCCTTCCAGCATTTTTGGCTCTGCAATATTAGCAAAAGTAGTTTACTCTCTTGTTTTTTTCTCAATGAAGTATCACTGGCATTTTTGATGGGTAAATTTCTTTGTCAAATGGGCTGTCTTGTACACTGTTAAGACATAGAGTGATACTAGTTTTTCTCTCCAACCACTATGATCCTATATACTCCATCATATATTTCCAAAAAGGCCCAAATGTGCCAAATGAAAGCCCAATAAACCTTTATTTACACATTTGGTAATTTCTATAAAATGATACTGACCAAGAAACAAAATCAGTAACATCTAGATCTATAAGATGGGAGCATACAATCTAAGAAATCTTGTCCTTAAAGGACTAATTCTACTATCATTTTTACTTTTTACTTACAACCCTCATCAAGTAGAATACTCAGGAAGGTCTAAACAGAAAGAAATCATTTCTTATTCATTTCCCACTCCTCATCATTAGTGATACTAACACTACTCAAAAAGAAGACAATGTTGTATAACATGTACTGCTTTTTATTGCTATAACAGAAGAAATACAATTTTTAATTTTAAAACTGCATAATTAATAGTGATTTGAGCATTGTCAAGAGGATTATGTAGTATGTGCTGTGGTGTGGGTAAAACAGAATGAGAGTTAAACTGAGTGGGAGAGAAGGAGATCCTCAGAGAGAGAAATCCTTTAAAAATGAACTCTAAATAATCTCGACAAAATATCATCTTCAAAGAAGACATAAATGCTTATTTTTTCTTTCTTTTTCATAAAGATAATAAAGAGGAAATGAGAAGTGAATGGGAAACAATAAACACTATTAACATTTTTCAAAAGCAGAGGGAATAAAGCTACCAATGCTACGAAGATTAAAAGTGTGAGAAAAAAAAGAAAAAAAAGTTAGTGAGAGAGTATCACGCCAATAAATCTGTATAGTCAGGTAAAATGACTTTGTCAGACAAATTTCTGGAATAAAATCTTACAGAAACTGATTTAAGATTAAATATAGGAAAAAAAGAAAAAAACCAAGAAAATAGAAAGCCTTCATAGTCCTTTCACCATCAAAAAACCTGAAGAGATAGTTTAAAACCCCTCACAATGATAATACTAAGTCTAAATTGTATTACAGGTTAGTTCTACCAAATATTCAAGGAATATATCATTTTAGTCCTACACAAACTTTGTGAGAATAGAAACTGATGAACCATTCACCATTACATGTTTTAATAGGCTTAAATTTTGGAGTTTTAGGTTCATAGCAAAACTGAGTGGAAGACACAGATTTTACCCATACATCTCCTCCCCCTACATACACAGACAGCCTCCCCCACTATTAATATCCCTTACTAGTGTTCTCCATTACATTTATAAGGCTAGTATAACCTTGATACTAAAGTTGGGAAAGGAAAGAACAAGAAAGAAAAATTACAGATAAATCTCATCCAAGAACAAAGATAAAAAATACTAATAAACAAACCAAACGAATCCAGCAATTAAAAAAAAAAAAAGATAACACACTACAAGTAAGTTGAGTTCATCTCAGGACTGCAAAGACAGATTAATAACAGAAAATCAGTTATTATTCACACATTCCTATATTAAAAGGGGAAAACTTTAAAATGATTTCAATTAATGTAAAAAAATTTTTTGGTAAAAAAATAAATGATTTCTAAAAAAATCTTATCCAATAGGAATAGAAGGAAATCTTGTGAAACAGGAAATTATATCTATCAAAAACCAAAAAGAAAATTATTCTCATTAGAAAAATACTAGCAGAATTCCCATTCAAAATCCAAGTAGGATAATGATACTGTCACTTAATATAATAAACATACAAAGTAGATAGACATATATTCAACAAAATACTTGGAAGATCTTTATAGAAGAAAAAAAATGTTTTTTATTGAGACATTTTTAAAGTACTACATAAAGAGGTATACTATGTCCATGGATGGTAAAACGTAGTATCTTACAGATACAAGTTCCCACCAAACAGATCTATAGATTCAGTGCAATTCCAATCAAAGTATCAACATTTTTGTAGAACCTGACAAACTGATTCTAGCTTTGACTAGATGTTTTAATAAACTTAAATTTTGGCTTTAAAACTGATTCTAACCTTGAAAAAAGGTCCAAGTAATAAACATAAAAAGAAAAAAAATACATATAAGACTTCAAATAATAAAACGACTATTTATATAAAAACATTGTTAAGAAATTGACAAGCCACAGACTGGAAAAAATATTCACAACACATGCCTAACAAAGGAACTGAACACAGAATATGTAAGAAATTTCAACAACTCAATAATAAAAAGAGAAATAATCTTTTTTTTGAAAAATAAATAAAAGGCTTGAACAAATACTTTACAAGAGAAAATATACGAATGGTCAGTAAACAGAAAAAAAATGTTTAACATCACTATTCACCAGAAAAATGCTAGTTAAAACTCACAATGAAATACCACTTCAAATCCATTAGAATAGCTGGAATTCAAAGATCTGTAACACCAAATGTTGGCAAAGATGCGCAAATGAAACTTCTTGTTGAAACATAAATTGTTTATGGGAATGTAAACTAAAACAACTGTGCAAAACCATCTGGCAGTTAAATATACACCTATCATACAATCCATCTATTCCAGTGCTAGGTATTTATGCAAAAGAAATGCAAACATATGTTCCTTCAGAGACATGTACACAAACGTTCATAGCTGCTTTAGTTCTCAAAAACTGAAAACTGCTAGATATTTACCCAAAAGAGATGAAAACATACATTCCACAGACTTGTACAAGAAAATCCATGGCAGCTTTATTCTAAATAGCTCCAAAGTGAAAACAACCCAAAATATCCTTCAACAGAATGAACTGTGGTACATTTATATAGTGGAACAGTAGTCAGCAATAAAAGGAACAAACTACTAATATATGTAACAACACTAATAAATCTCAAAAACATGCTAAGCAAAAGAAGCCAGGTACAAAAAAATACATACTAAAGGTATGTAAAAAAAAATACATACAATGCGATGCCATTTATATTAAGTTCTTGATCTATTGTAAATGAAATTAAAATAGTGATTACTTCCAGAGGTTGGGGGGAAGGGCCTGACTACAAAGGAGCACAAGGAAATTTTTGAAAGGGATGCGATATGAAACACAAGTTCTATAAATGAATGTATTTGATAAAACTTACTGAACTGCATACACAAGATCTGTGTTTTACAGTATGATTTAACTTGCATTTTTAAAATCACATAACACTCTTAACTCTGCATTACCAAAAATAACTGAAAGAAGGGAAGACATCATTAACTTTTTTCACTTATTACTATAGCCAATTATATTAACAAATTTCACAATATTGAATTATCTTTGTATTTCTAGTTTGAACTACTCTTAACTCCTGGTTCATTTTTCCAACTAACTGCTGGATTCCTTGATAAAGTTCTACTTATACTTTTTCCATCAATTGTTTATAAACTCAAGAACATTATTTAAAAAACCATTTCATGTATACCATACAATAAGGCAAATAATTATGCTAATGTTATTAGGAACACAGTCACTGAAAAAAAAAACATATGTATAAACTAAACCTTAAGTCAAAATCCCGTGATAACAAATTTCAATCTAAACTAATAGTATGAACTCATGATTAAGTATACCATATTTCACTGATTCTAAGATGTACACTTTGAATATTAACACATTTATAATGAGGATGCATTTGCTTTAGATGCTATCTTAAAACTAGTGGCAATGTTTTTTCTTTTTTAGTAGTACACAAAATTACAGTTGACCACATCTTAGATTCAAGGAAACACAGTGTGTTCTCAAGTTCTGCCCACTGAACTAAAGAAATGCCGTCCTGGAGCATCATATTTTGAACTTTAAATTCCATTCTTGACTAAAAGGAGCCAAAGTTATTTGGATAAATAGTTAATTCCAGGCTCTGGAACATAAAATTTCAATCTGAGACTGAAACAAAATGTGAAGAATCATTTTAAAACGTAACAGGGTCACGTGTAAAGGACAAAGGAGTCAATGTGAAGAGATTCATACTGAACAAACTTCTACAATTTGAGCATCAAAAAGTAACAAGATAACAATTCTGACTGAAATATGTTGAATAAAATTCCCAAGTATCCTTGTGATACTCAAGGAGAAAGCAAAAAGCAAAACTACTACTAGAGGGGACTATAATACTAACTCTTCATTTTAAAAATTGGTTCTATAATGGAGGTTTCATAAAAAGTATCCAATGTCTACAGACATTTGATGTGTATATCAAAATATAGGCCATGTGTGCATAGCAGCTTAGTGGGACTTATAGTTAAGTAGGACATTTGAGAGAAAAGTGATTAAAGACTTGTACAAGAAATTTTCAAACCTGTCTCTATTTTCCACTATTTCTGTTCTAAGAACATACCCGAAGTCCAGAATTGCATCAAGCAAAGGAAAACAGGTTAAGAGAAGAGAGAAGGGAAACAGGAAACACAAGTTGCATCCTTTTGACTAATACCAACTGCTCCTTTTTCTTTACTATCAAAACATGCATCAACAGACTAAAACAGCTCTAAATAATGCTTTTAAATTGACACATAATATCTTCAGTTAGAGCCTAAAATGTCAGTAGATCTTCACTTTTTCAGAATTCACATAATCATGCTATCACAAGGTGGAAGCTAAACTTCAGTTTCTGATGATCAGTTTAACCTTTAAATCGCCTGATTAAACTCCGTCTTCATTCTTAAAACCCCAAATTAGCAAACAAGCCACAATACAATATATGCTATAGCATAGGTCTTCTGTGAATAGCTGGGATCTTCAACTGCTTCAGCTGCAATACAAGCCATTGAGCCTTGGCCAATATAAGCCAATTTGAATAATCAATATGACAACCTTATTTTTCTAATGCAAACAGGATTGCTACAGTAAGGTGTCTCACTGCCACATCACAGTCATGGCCTCTTTTAACCCCTAATTAGATTGAGGCGATTATCCCTGCTCTTCCTTACAAGTGTACAGCTTGGATAAGGGATGACAAAAGCTATCTGCCACTTATTCAGCCTTTGCAGACAGCAGGTTATCTAGGGAGATAGAGAATAAAATCAACAAACAATTGTTATTCATATCATCATCTAAAGTGTTAAGATAGTCACAGTTTCCATACATGCACAGTGAATATAGCCCAGAGCATGAGGTAACTGCAGACTGCTTAAGAACATCAGGGTTACACAGATGGAAATTCATGGTGATGTTGGGGAATTATGTCTAAATCAAATCCATTTGCATAAAAAGAAATGATCGGGGATTTGTCTTTTGTATATAATATATCAAGATTTCATTATGTTTCTCTTCATGAATTCTTTGAAGCTAAATTTTAATATTGATTTTTCTAAACACATAGCATTTATCATGAAAATAATATCAAAATTAATGGTCTGTAGAAACTTAAATGCATTAAGATCCAATTAAAATACTCTTAAATATAAAACAGGAAACTTCTTTTCACTATGATACTACATGAGTTCTCATATTAAATTTAGATGATCAAGTTATTTCATTAACTCTGTGGATTCCAAATGTTTTCCTTAATTCTCACAACAATTTCTGAAATCTTGGTCAACACTTCAGACCAGTTAGTAACAAGAGAACTGTGGTCACAAGAAAGTAATAGAGGAGTTGCAAAGACACCAAACTGATAGTTTCCAGTAAGTTTAATTAAGCTAATGTGAGGACAATATAGAAAGCTGGGCCCACTGATAAGAAAAAACTTTGGGGAGAATATCTGCATCTACTCTGATGATGATAAAATCACAGCAGAAGTAATAAGATAAGGAAATGTTGAAAAGGATTTCGTATCTTTTCCTTTTCACTTGCAAGAGTCAGTAGGTGCCCTTTTTTAAGGTCATAATCACTTTTCTAAAAGAAAAAGAATGGGAAAGCCACAATGTTTGATATGGAATTTTGTTTGTTTCATATTATTCATTCACTTAATCAACATCGTTGCCTTTAAAGCAGCCAACCAGAAGTATACCCTTTTCAATAACAAGTCCCAGCCCCAAACTTCATCAAGTGTCACTCCAAGAACAACCAAAACATTTTAAATATAACCACTGTTAGCAAACAATCCGTCATATAAGCATGATTTCCGTACACAGCCATGAGTTACTGAACCCAGATTTCCATGTAGAGTGATGTGATTATTTGGTTATCAGTAGATCATTTAACCAAACTGCATCATGAGTTTAATTTAGTGATTGCCAACCTGTCTGAGACTGTATGCCTTGTTCCCTTGACGTAGGCTGAAACATGACTTCATTCTTATTAAAGTACAATACTAACTCAGAATATTGGGCAAGACTTGAAATCCGAGTCATAATACGCTTCTAAATGTGTCTCCAGAGCACCACTGTTGGATACAGACACCAAAGCATATTTTATTCACATGTATGCATGCATGTGCATATATCTATTTTTTTTACACATTTACAGTCAACAATTTCATTTTAAACATCTGATTTTAAGCAACATGCTTTTCTTAGTATCCCAGATAGTCATTTATTTTTGTAAAATGGACTTGATAAGAAAAAATGAAATCAACTGTCAGAAGATATGGGAATACTTTACTAGATATGATTAAATTTATTAACCTTAGTTTATTTAAACTGAGTGTTAAAATTTGGATTTGTTATAATTTTGTTTCTCTAACTTATTTCTGGTCTTTAAATATACATATATATCTACACACACACACACACACACACACACATACACACGTGTTATACCTTCCAAAATTAAACATAAATCATAGACATCTACTATAGATTTTAGACTAAAATATTTTAAGAATTTAGTAAACATATGCTGGTAAAACTGCATAAAGCCTAACTATAGTAAACAAAAACATACAAACGGTTGTTTTCAATTACCTTTCTACTCAATATAGAGTTAAACCATCAGTGCTAAAATTTAAAAACTTTAAAAGGGAAAGTAACAACAGTGACATTTTAGCCAATGAGTAAAAAACAACTTCACTGTTACGGTCTTATTTTAATCCATCTTTCTGAGTGTTATTTTACTATTTTTCAGCTTTCTTTGTTCTTTTACTTGGAACTTTTTATGTGCTTGAAAAGTTACTAGCAACTCGTTATTAAAAGTACAATAAAGAACTAGACCTTGAATAATTTGAGAAATGCAAAGTGAAAAACTAAATTATAACCTGTAAAACTATTGATTTTCAAACTTTCTTCTGCAGCTCAACTTTATACAAAACTCCAATACTGTCAGCATATCTCAATAATATTCCCACTCAAAAGAAATAATACATTATTGGTTTTTTGCTTGGATTAAAAACCATGCAGCATACTATAAATTTAATAACATTAAAGTTGAGGCCAGTAAATAAAAGGTCCATGGTCCTTATCCAATTCTGGATTTCTAACTAAAGAATGGCATGATGGCCACAGGCTAGTCACATATCTGATTAGAGAACTGGAAAATGGTATCTTTGAAAGCAAGTTATTTACTTAGGATGTGGGATTTAATATTTTCAAAGCCATTTTTAGATAAGAATAATAACTAGCTATTCTTCATCTTTACTACAAATAAACAAGAAATAGGATTGTAGACATAGGTCAACTACAGAAAAGCATTTCTAGAGTGTGTTAAGTACCTGAATAGATTGCTAAAGGAGGTTGGAATTCTCTTACGTCAAGAACTTGAAAAGGATACATTTTAATTTTCAGGAATGGATTCTCTGAAAGCAAAGTAAAGGACTTGTGACAGTCCTTCTCACCTTAAAATAAAATTTTTAAAACCATGTACTTATGGAATATCAAGCTTTTGTATCTGTTTCATTCTTAATTTAAAATTTATCTAAGAGAACTATATAAATAATGGAATATTCCAGATTTAATTTGGTAGAGGGCTAGAAACAATGGGGATAATATACGAAAAGGGTTCAGCACTGCATGAGAAAAGGAAGAAAGTATTAAAACATGAAACAATTTAAAAAAATTAAAATTCCATACCATGACAACTCTTTAGGTAAGTTATCATATATAGTATCATCAACCAATATAGTCTATAAACAAACTATAAAGAATTTCAAACAAATCAAGTACAAATAACCCCCCAAAATTGATATAAGTAGAATGATACAAATCTATTATTTTATTTATTCACTTAATTTTTTCACCAATATTAAGCAAACAAGCCCATTTTGTTTTGTTTTGTTCCCCAAATAGGGAATAGGTATATGTCAAGCAATTTATTCAGACAAGAATGTGTGCCTTAGAAATCAAATCACCATAAAAGTTCTTTTTATATGGCCAGATCAAATTTTGAATGGACCTTAACCAAATAATCAAAGTTACCATCACCAATAATGGAAAAAAACAACATCCTGTGAGTCCTGATATGATGTGCTACGGATGATACAACGTTACTTCTGTGATATTCCTGTCCAAAAAAATGCACGACCTGAATCTAATCATTAGGAAACACTGGACAAACCCAAATTGAGGGTCAGTCTATCGAACAATCAGCCTATATAGCTATAAAAATGTCAAGGTCATAAAAGACAAAGAAAAGCCAAGAAACTAGTCTACATTAAAGGAAAGTAAAGAGACATGACAACTACCTGTAATGCATGACCCTGGGGGGCCCTGGTGACTCAGTTGTTAAATATCTGCTTTCAGCTCAGGTCACGATCCCAGGGTGCTGGGATCGAGCCCCGCATTGGACTCCTGCTCAGCTCCCTCTCCCACTTCCCCTGCTTGTGTCTCCTCTCTCGCTGTCTCTCTGTCAAATAAATAAATAAAACCTTAAAAAAAAAAAATACATGACCCTGGACTGGACTAGGTCTTTGATGGAGGGTGAAGGTGGTTGACATGCAAATAGGAAGTTATATGACATAACTGGGACTATGAACTGCTGAGTAGATAATACTATGTCAATGTTAAATTTCTTGATTTTGATTACTGTACTGTGCTTATATAAAAAAAATTCTTATGGAATACACACAAAAATATTTAGGTGTAAAGGAACTGATAACCTCCCACTTACTATCAAATGATTTAGAAGAAAGAGTACTGAGAGACAGAGACAGAGAATTTGATAAAGCAAATGAGGCAAAAAAACATAAATAATTGGTGAATCTGGATAAAGGATATATGAGAGTTCTTTACTCTTCTTGAAACTTTTTGTTGAGTTTGAAATTATGTCAAATAAAGAGCTGTAAAAAAAAACCTTAATTGGGTATATTAATTCCTACAGAGTTCTTTCAGTTCCAACCAGGAACTTACCTCCTTCAAACCTGACAGAGATGGGAAAAGAAAACTTATATTTAGTAGGCATGGGAAAGCTACCCTTTAAAAACGTATACATAGATTGTGGAGTCCTAAAGCATTATTTAATATATTGAGAAATCTAGAATTTATAAAACTACTTAGGAAGCACAAAAATAATTTTAAAAAGCCAGATTTTACCATTTTCAGTCTTAAAATGTTTTCATCTGATGATAATATGACAAATCCTATCACCTGCTGTTTTAGGCATCCCATTCCTAAGGTGATGTTAACTCATTTTTTTCCAGGAATTTTATCAATAGTGATATCAGAATTGAGATACTATGAGGGAAAAGTCATGGCATACTATCTAAAAAGACGGGATCCCCCCCCAATTGACTTCAAAATATAAGAAGCCAAAGCCATCCAGATACAAAGTATACAGTTTTTAATGGTTTACTACTTCATATAAATAGAGCTCTGAAAATGAAACTAGCCTCTTGGGATAGCTGATGAATAAATGTCTGAACACCTGTGTGTGCTGTTATAATCTACAATAAGTGGGTCTGAAATGGCTTCACTGAAGCACTGGAAGACTTACTTCCTGGGTGCTCAGCCATCCTTTCATCCTATCTGTCAGTATTCATCCCTTTCAGTAATAGTCAAGAAACGGCATCATTAAATTCCCTCTAGAAAGCGTATTGTAATCATAAATGACAAAGTAAATTTTCCATCATCCACAGAAATAAGAAATATCACATTATATCATAATTATTTTCCTGATTCAGTCAATAAATTTTTGGTTAGACTAATAATATTTTTGGTACATTAAAAGTGGGCATTTACTCACTGCTAGCAGTGGAAGAAGGGGAAGTTCATACTAGCTTCCCAGGGTACAAAATGACAATGTGTGTTAACCCAGCAAGTTCACTTCAAGGAATTTATTCTACAGAAATATAAGAAATATGCACAAAGGTATTTATATACAAAAATACTGCTGCATATATGTGTAGGTACATGAACATGTACACACAGATGCATATGTACAATATTTATGTACAAGAATACCCATCATTTCAATAATAAATGAAAGCAACTTATATGTCCAAAGACACAAGGGTTATTAAATAGGTTAGTATGTATCTATACAATGCAAAGTATGCTACTCTTAAAAATGATGACATAATAGATTAGTATATTAGGACATTTATCAAAGTTTCAAATAAACAAGAAAATATATACATGTATACTAAAAATTGTATTTAAGTTATGGAGGGTGCAACCAAAAGTATTTGCACCTCATTTGGGAGGCCACTTTTCCACACAAGAGGCTGTGGCAGCCTAGACCAGGAGATGACAAACTATAGTCCTTAGGCTAACTTGGCCCCACTGCCTGCTTTTATAAGTGAAATTTACTGCAACAAAGACATGCCTATTCATTTATTTATTGTCTGTGGCTGTTTTTCACATTACACCCACAGAGCTGAGTAGTTTTGACAGACATTGTAAGCCCACAAACCTGAAAATATTTCCTATCCGGATCTTTATGGAAAAAAGTTTCTGAACCCTGGTTCAGAAACCTAGCTCACATTTCCCTCCAATGCTTTCCAAATAGCCTTTCAATTTATTGAATTGCATGATATGATCATAGACTAAATGGTTTCCAAACTATCTTTGCATATGCGATAGGAGAGTAAAAGGATCTCAATTTATTCACTCACTCCAGCCAAGGGGGACAAAATGGAGCAAGTAAGGAGAAAGAAGGAAAGAACAGAAAGGAAAGGGGAAGACAAGGATTAAAGAAGGGATAAGAAAAGTTTGAAAGCCACTGATCTAAATAAGGTGTGGAAAGAGGAGGGGAAGACAAGGCGATTTTTATTTGGTAAATGAGTTTGTATTCAGGAACTGAGTTTGTACTGGAACCCACATCTCCTAATATATACCATGCATATTATATGGGTGTATTCTCAATTCTCAATTGGAGGAGGAATAGCAGACAAATTTTTAGGTATTAAAATGGTTTGTGGCCTTCCAGAGCTCAACTCAACTCAGGAATCTTATTCCTTAGTATTAAATTTTGTTAATTTCTTTCTCATTTAAGTTAAATGAAAATAAGTCAAATTGATTTAAATTTAATTTTTCTCCTAGGGGGACAATTATGAGAAAAAAAACCTTGAGAACAATGGTATATGGAAAATATTCCTTAACGTTAAATTCCTTTATACAGAATGTTAAAAGGCTCTTAATTACTAATATATACATTTTAACCCATCATTGTTGCTTCCAGTATGCACAAACCACAAATCAATCCTGTTATGGGCCAGCCTAAAAAGAGGAAACTCCAGGTGGGTACAGAAAAGGGAAGGAAAGTAAAAGAGCAAAAAGAAGTTTATTGCAGTGAAAATGTGTAGAGAAAAGTAAACTCAGAACTCAGAACTGTGCATCCTTAGCATCTGTAAGAAAGAAGATGCTGAGGGATGTCTGGGTGACTCAGTCAGTTAAACGTCTGTCTTCAGCTCAGGTCATGATTCCAGGGTCGTGGGATCGAGTTCTTTGCTCAGCTCAGAGCCTACTTCTCCCTCTTCCCCTCCCCCCCCGCCCACGCACTTGCTCGCTCTCCGTTTCTTTCTGACAAATAAATAAATAAATAAAATCTTAAAAAAAAAGAAAGAAAGAAAGAAAAGAAAAAAGAAAGAAGATGCTGAGCCACATGCTATTCCATGAAGTTACCACCATGGGCAAAAGCCTACATAACCTCACATAACACTAGGCTTGGGGCACAAAGACTGAGAAAGACCTAATCAATAATCTCAAACATTCAAGTTATTTGTTATCTATTGAACAACAGTAGGAACCAATGGATATAAACAACTATTAGCACTTCAGGGAAGAGAAATGGCAAGTATTTAGTATGAAAGGATGAAAATGGAAATTAATGGTTGTGCTAGCTACTAAGCCATTGCCTCTGCCATAAATCTACTATAGAACTCTGCAAATGACATTTTCCCTTTGTGAGCTAGCTCCCTGTTAAGTTCTGCTAGGAAGCGGTGTTAGAAGGAAGCTGAATAGTTCCAGAAAGTGAGAAGGGCTTCCCCATTTTACTTGCTGCTCCTGTCAGGGCTGCCATGGCAACAACTCTTTAGAGGAAGTAACTCTTTAATAGAGTTGGTTCCAATTTCTAGGTGGTTGTTGTTTTCCATTTTCCCAGAACCAGACCCATCATATTCCCTCAGAGGCCACTAGCAGCAGCCAAGCAGCCATACCCTTCTCAAAGGTCCAGCTCTTAGCTCTGTGAAGCCCGTCCCACAAGCCCCTGGAGGTACCAACACTAGTCAAACAACACCTATTCTATCCAGGTCTGGATCCCAGTTCTGCCCTTCTCTGAGATCCTAAATCCTGATAATCCCAACCTCTTCTCTCTTTTTTCCCTCCCAAAGATTGTGGAAAATATATGGAATGCTTCACAAATTTGTATATCATCCTTGTGCAGGGGCCATGCTAATCTTCTCTGTATTGTTCCAATTGTAGTATACGCGCTGCCAAAGAGAGCACCCAACCTCTTCTCTTTGTTCCCCCAGGAGCAGTACATGATTCTTGCTATTACTGTCTCTGTTATCTCAGTGTTCCCCCTTTTGCATCACCTTCCCATAGTACTTAACCAACTCACCATAAAAAATTCTGTTAAGATAACAAGTGTGTTTTCACCTTCCTGACAGATACAATGGTATCAAGTAGTCCTTATTTTAGATGTAATTAATATTCTCTTTAGGTGTTATTTATAGTGTTTAATTTTAGTTTATGTAAAAAATATTTTTAAGGACTATTAGAATTTCATTCACACTTCAGTCTCCCTATTTTTTTTTTCTCCGTTAGGTGTAAGATTTCTTTTTCTCCCAGGTCTTTTGGTTAAATCTGTGAGAAAGCCCCCAACAAGTCACTAACGTGTCTGTTATACTTATCCTTAATCTGTCCCAAAGGGATGCAAATTCTTCCTTTTTAACAAGAACAGAAAAGTTTGGGCAGCAGTAACTGGAATAGCTAGTGACAGGTAGAGGAATGGATTTTAATGAGTTATCAAGAGGCAGCAGATTAACTGAATCTTAAAATCCCAGAAAAATGCCCGCATTTATTAATACATGTTTTTTAAATATACACTGGAGTTAGTCACAGTGGGGAGATACAAAATGTCGAAGTGTAAAACATGTACTTCAATAAGATAAGAGTTATTTGTACAACTATATAACTACTGACTTATCAAAATTTCACCTTGATAGCTACCTTGGGAAAATATATCACTTAACCTCTGGTGGGCTCGGTTTTCTCATCTGTAAAGAAAATAGGCTGGACTAGGTCTCTGTTGCCATATATCTAACATGACAATTTATAAAATTTCTTTTAGTGCTGAGGCACTGGGAGCTCAGCATCATTATCAAGACTGGTCATTATCAAAAGACCGGTTTTGTAAAGGGAAAAAGTAAAGAGGTAGAAAAAAAGAGTATCGAGATTGATAGTTTAAAAACATAATTTGAAAGACATTCAAATACATAATGTTAGAGAATTCTTTATCTTCTTCCTCTAAGTCAAGGAAAAGGAAGAAAATATATCATAGGCATATTATCTGGTTAAAAAGATAAAAAGTTTCATTATTTCTGTACTATCACAGTCTTTGAAAACATTTACTAAGTCAGAAAGGATACTTCTTAAATTCTCTTCAAGAGAGAAAACATGTTTTTGTTTTTCAGTTTTAAAAACTAAGTTAGTTTTGATATTCTTCTCTCAAATTGTCTGACCACCTGCCATACAGTGGACCATATGCTTTCACAGCTTATTTATAGAAAAAATTATATTTAAAGTACCAGTTAAAGGTTCATGGGATAGGCCAGATCATTTATCATTTAGCAGTTACCTCTTAACTTGGTGCAACTGGTAGGTTTTGATGCACAGGAAATTTGGTGAAAACAACTTTCAAATTTTATAATCAATTAGAATTACTCCAAAGTAAACTGAGGGAGAAAAACTGAAGGAGGATGACTAATGTTTTTAAGAGATCTCCCTGATTGCTGTGTGGATAATGGTTTATAGGGAGGGCAAGAGTGAAAGTAAGAAGTCCAACTAAGACACTAAGCTATACCCAGGTAGAAAATGATACTGGTTTGGTCTGTATCAGTGGAAATATCGCTCCATTCAGATATCAGTGGAAATAAATAAAAAAAAAAAGAAAGAAAGAAAAGAAAGGGCTTTCTTTTGATGGCCTCAATAAGGTCAAACATTTTTATAGAGGATACTAAAGTAACTGAATTGGTAACACAGATGGTGGAAAGAAAGAAATATATGCTAACAAGATATGACTGGGGGTACAGCTGGTGATAATGACAAACTTGTTCACTTTTTAAGATGTGACTATAGGACAGGAGAGCATGTGACTATTGATCTTGGGGCCAAGAGTTCGAGCCCCACATTTGGCATGACTATAGGAGAAGGCAGCTTAGAAAGGTTAGAGACAAAGATAGTTACAAATGAGAAAATGGAAGCTAAATGAGAAGTAATGCTATCATTATTAGCAAATACCTGGATATTCCCCTACTAACATCTGTTGGTCAGAATGTTTAACACAACATATATAGTATACTGTATGCAAATGAGAACATTATAACTGCTCATAAAATATTTAACTTATAATGTTCCTCTTATTATTAATCTAACCACATACCCAAACTTCTCAGTCCACTAAAATAGCAATGGCTTTTAGAACTTGCATGGGGACATTCAGCAACATAATAATAGGCAATATAATAGTTTATTTTACTGTGGAAGGTAACTAGACTTACTGTGGTGATTATTTGCAGTATACGCAAATATCAAGTGATTATGTTGTACACCTAAAACTAATATAATGTTATACATTAATTATATCTTAATTTTTAAAATAATAGTAATAATAGTTTTCCAAAGATATCTGTACACAGCATACTTAAAACAGACCATATACTGCAAATTGTTCAAAGTAAAAGATGGATAAATTGGGTTTGTTACACCAATCTCTCACTTTGTTATAAGTCTTACTATTTCTATAATAAAAAGCTTAAAGAAAAACTAAGTGTTGAGAATGTGGACTGGCAACCAGTCTCAGAATCTATGTATATTTTTAATTAACCTATAATGTATTTTTTGTTTCAGGGGTACAGGTCTGTGATTCAGAATCTATATTTTTGATGAAAAGTGGGCTCCTCTATTTTGAAAAACTGGCATGTTGAGCTCTATAAATTGCCTAAGGCAAAGTGTTAAGCATAGGAAGGCATCACTTTATGAAACCTTTGTCCTGGAATAGACACTATGAATCCTTCAAAACAAAGGAGTGCAAGTTTGCTGCTCAGGATAATACACTGAACATAAAAGATTACTAATGACTTATGAACTCCTAATGTAGCATGAATCATGCCAGCAACACTAGGATATTGGTTTCAACAAATAGCCTATTTTATTTTATAAACTTCACCAGAATATTATCAACAGCAGTATTAGAAAATGGAAAGCTAATAAAATTAGGAGGCGGCATCGGCATACTGTACACAGTGTTTCTCATCGCTCTAATGCAGAGTCTAATGGATGAGAGATCCATCTTTTAACTTAAAAAAAAAAAAGGAGCCAGTAAACCTAGAAAAATAGATCTCCATTTGACAAAGTTATTAGAGAATATTTTGCTACCTCAATTCAATAAACTGCATTAGTGAAACCAATTTCTTTTATAAGAAAAAAAGAGAGGGGGCATTCTTTCTGGTGTTTTATTATAGTTCAAAGAGCCTGATTATATTAACAGTTTCTTGTTTTCCTTGAGCAATATCTAAAGTAGAAGACAACTGAAAGATTAGAGGATTATAAATATGCTCTTCCTATAAAAGATATTTTCCTAATTCTACAATAGAGGACATTATAAATACTGGATAATATCAAACTTTCAGAAATCAATGCTTTTCACAAACACCCGGGTTACCTACCTGTGAAATAGAGCTTTTAATATCTAACCCTGATTTTATTTGATTTCATGACCAAGTATTTTTCTGAAAAGTAAATGGTTATTAGCAATTTCTACTACAGTTCTATAACATAAAAGCAGAATCCATGTTTAGGTGATTACTTTATGTTTTGATTCAGTTATCTGCAGGGTGTCTGCATGGTACTCTAACTATTTAAAGCCAGCAAAAAAAGATTACAGCTCACACTAACTGGATTTTCACAGCTCCCTATCATTCGGCTTGAATTCCTCATGGGCAGATTAAAAGGGCCAAGGCAAACAATGGTCTTTTTACAAAGTGGTTATTGAAAAAAAAAAAAAAAGGAGAAGAGGAAGAAGAAGAAAAGAGAAGAAAAAAACTATATTTTATGGTTAAAACAAGAAAATTATTTAAGGAAGCAGCCACATAAAAACAAACTTAGATGTCTAACAGAGGTAAAACTCCAGGTGTTGCCATATAATGAATCCAAATCAAGAAATAGCGTCTGAAAGAACGGTAGTTTTTATTCTGGAATCTGTCTGTAACATAGATAATATGGTTTTAGAGTTCAAAGATGGTTAGTTATGGCATTAAAGAACAGAGTTAAAAGTATCTCAATGATCACTTAGTTTAACTTACTGTTATAGTATACATAGATAGGCTGAGGCCCAAAGAACTCAACATGGCATTTTCAAGTCAACTACTGGCAGATTATCAAAATAACCACGTAATATTTCATGTTCTTTTCCACTTTGACTTAACCACCCTCTCATTCTCTACCTTCATTCATTTCAAATTATCAAATAACTTCCCAACCTATGGTTAGCCTTTTTCAGTGAATCCTGGATACAAGGCTTTCCTTATACATTATCTCCTCTAATCCTCATGCAATCCCAGGAGGTAGTTATTTTCATCATGGCCATTTTACAGATAAAACACCCTAAGACTTAGAGAGATTAAGTGACTTGCCCAGGATCACACAGCCAGGAAATGGAAGAGCTGGATTTAAGATCAGGTCTACAGAATTCTAGTGTATGAGCTATTAACCACTGTGCTATACCTAGCTTCTCTATTAGCTTTTTTTCCTCATTTCATGGATAAGCCCCAATGGTTTACACTTTTCTTTCCCTGCACCATTCATGCACACAACTCATCCAAACACTATCTTTAGTGTTTCCACACTACAGTTTAGTATTAACCAGTTGGTTTCTGAACCCAAGTTAGATCAAGATCCAGTTGGATAACATTCTTTACTTACTTTCTACTTATCTTATCCTCTACTACCACTACCTTAAGTAAAACTTTATCACTGCTCTTTCAACAGTACTTACTACAAAACTTCAGAAAAGACAATTATCGTATGATCTCTCTGATATGAAGAATTTGAGAGGCAGGGCGGGGGATGGGAGAAGGACTGGAAAAAATGAAACAAGAAGGAAAAAATGAAATAGCAACTGAGGGTTGTGGGAGGGGAGGGGTAGGGACAGGGTGGCTGGGTTATGGACATTGTGGAGGATATGTGCTATGGTGAGTGCTGTGAAATGTGTAAGCCTGATGATTCACAGACGTGTACCCCTGGGGCAAATAATACATTATATGTTAATTAAAAAAAAAAACCCAAAAAACCTTCAAAATGGTCTCTCAGTCTTTAATCCTTTCTCCTTAATGCTGCTTCCGAAATTTAAAATTATTCAAGTCAAAACTCCTTTGGTACCTCCTTTTATAACCTCTGCTTAAATTTATTTTAGTCACAATAATCTCAAAAGGAAAAATAAGTTTAAATGCATATATTTATATTTGCTTATAGCTTTCTTAAAGAAATTCTAGAATGATGTGTAGGAAACTAATAAATGTGGTGACCTGGATTTCTGGGGGTTGGTGTGAGGCTAGGAATTGGGTGGATAGGAGACAAGGTGGAAGAGAGATTTCTTACTGTATGTTTATATCATTATATAATGTTCAGTTCTGAACTATGTAAGTACACTATCAAGAAAAAAAGAGGAAAGGAGAAGGAAGGGGCGGGGGAGAGAAAGAAACAAAAGAAAAAAGGAAGAACAAAGCTAAATGTCACCCTCTTGTTTCCAGGAAGTACCTTCTGCATTTTGCCTGACAATAAAATGGTAATTTCACCCAAAAGGGAGGAATAAAAATAATTCCTACTCTATGATCCCTCCTGCTTCAGTCCTTTCTTTTTTCCCTCTCCTTACTTCCTCTTCCATGTTCTGTTTTTCCAGATGGCTTAGTATCAACACCTTTAGAAAATCTTCCTTGACTAACTCATTTTGGGTTAAGTAGCCCTCTGATATGCTCCCCTAGTATAGTGGGCATCTCTCTGTCACACTACTCATACTACACTGTTATCATCTATTTACATGTCCAACTCTCAAACCAGAGAAAAGTTTATGGAAATCAAAGACCGTGTCTTATTCATCTTCAATCTCCAATAACCATAATAGTGGCATAACCAGGCACATTTTAATAGCTCCCACAGCAATTGATGGCACATGGCATTTATCTTTGCTATGGCCCATGGATCAGATTCAGCAGTCATTGTCATTTAATATTTCGATATAAGAAATATTGCTTTGGTCACTATAGCCTCCCCTTTATAGGTCTCTACAGTTATCAAATTCCAAGTAAAATACCTTAAGAGTTACAGATAAACAGGAATTAAAAACCCAACACTCCAGCCCAGAACACTCCTGAGCTCAGTACCTACATATCCTTTTGCCTACTTTATTTCACTTCTTGAATGTCCAAAGCAAACTTATGATCTTCTGTCATACCATGGTCTCTTCCAGGATAACCATCGGTCAATTATATATATATATATATACATATACATATATATATATATATATATATATATATATATATATATAAAATCATCACTCCAATGATACAAACCAGAAAACTACTGGTTATCCTTAGCATCATCCTCTCTTTTACCAAATTGAATCCATCATTAAATACATAAATATGTCTCAAATCCATCAACTTCTCTATCTTCAATGCCAAATCCCTGGTTCGAGCTACTATTACATCTCTCCTAGACTACTGCGCTACTAATCTGGTTTTTCTGCATCCTTTCTTATCCTCTGCAATCTGTTTTCCACACTGCAGCTGGAGTGATCTTTTTAAAACACTAATCTGATCATGTCACCAATCAGATTAAAACACTTCAAAGGCATCCTGTTATTCTTAAGATAGAGACCAAAATCCTTAACCAAGTTTACAAGGCCCTACAGAGTCTAGCCCCTATCTGCTTCTCTGGCCCCAACTCATACTGTGTTCCCCCCTCTTCTCCATTCTAGTGACTCTTACCATCTTTCTCAGTTCCTTGTTCATATCAGTCTCTCTCCCATCTAGGGACCTTTGCAGATGATGTTTCCTATGTCTATAATTTTCTTCTTCCTTCTCTCACTGGTTTCAATTCATCCTCATTTCTTTAGGAAAGTGTGTCTGACTGTTATAAATCAAATCCCCTCCCCCATTATATGCTATGTAAAGTACTATCCAGATCTCATCCATGATATTTATCAACACTGAAAGTTTATACTTATTTATGTGACTTCATAATTGCTATTTTCCCTTACTGGACTATAAGCTCCATGGATTCAGGAACCGTAACAATCAATCACCATGGGATCTCGAAGAAACATTTCAATGCCAGTCACAGTAGGTACTTCACATATATTTGACAAATTAGTGACAGAAAGAAAGGAGGGCATGTCTCAGGTAGTAACACCTAGGCTATATTCAGTCACCATTGTCCTTGCATATGGAAAAGGTAGAGACTCCAAGTCAGGGTAATTAATTTAATGTGAAGTGTCTAATCATCATAATTTAAAGTTTATACTGAGAACCCCCTCCTTCCCCTTCAATCACAGAATATTATGTATACTCTCCTTCATTCAAGACTGGTAAGGTAATCTTCCACCATAAAAAGAGACTTTAGAGATCAAGTACACTATCCCTTTCATTTTACAATTGAGGAATATAAACGCAGAAATGTTACGTGATCAACCCAAAGTCATATGCAAATTAGAAGAGCCAGGACTAGAGCCCACACTTACCAGTCTAATATAATATCCACTATATCTACTATGGTGAAACATTATGGATTTTTTCAGAGAAAAGAATGTAGTACTTGTTACTAATTTATAATCTAGTAACCCTGTAGGTACATACAGTTTGTCTGATCACATGCTCTAATTCTGGGTTGAGAAAATGTGGTAACCATTATCCCCAAAGAACCATGTAAAAGTTGTATACTCAATAACAACATAGTTTTACCTATGGGATGAATGGTTTAAAAGCAGTTAGTTGGATGTCATCAGAAATATAACCCCATAGAAAAAATTTTAAATTGTTTTGTGACTTTGGGTGGAATTTATGAGATTAGTTAAGGACAGGTTGGACTTAAGGTTCTGGAACATGTACTTATACATATGTATCTGAAGTTCCAAGAGCTCTGGCCTATGGAAAACTTAGATAATGGATTCAAGGACAAAAAGACAGTAAGCGAGATGCCAGTGTTCAGTGAAAGAGGAACATTATCTAGGAAATACATGGCACCAAAAGAAAGGTAAAGAAAGTTTCATGATGACTAGCACAGGCCTCACAGAAATATATTTTAACTTACTCTCTTTGAACTAATGGGTAAAAGAACAATTATTTGGAAGGAAGAATATAAAGTACAAAAGATAACAAATTGATCTCCTCATACTGAAGTATATTGGAAGTAATAAAATAAGATGGAAACTCAGATTCTAATATTATAAGACTAAATAAATCCAGATCAACCCTTTCTCTGAGAAATAATACAATGGGTAGAAATTTTAAAAAAAATATTTATGACTTATTTGATGGCATTTAAGAGTTAGAGATTCAAAGGGTGCCTGGGAGACTCTGTCAGTGTCTGCCTTTGGCTCAGGTCATAATCCCAGAGTCCTGGGATCAAGCTCCAAGTCGAGCTCCCTGCTGAGGGAGTCTGTTTCTCCCTCTCTTTCTGTCCCTACCCTCCTACTTGTGCTCCCTCTCTCTCTCAAATAAAGAAATAAAACCTAAAAAAAAAAAAAAAAGATTCAATTGCTGAGAAAAAATTAAGATAATCCCAGACTGCCCTCAAAGGCAATAGAAATGAACTCATTTGGAACCACACACAATGAAGTCATAGATTATAAAATAACAAAGCTTAGTAAGTTAAACATACCATTTAAAAGAGAGTGACTGTCAGGATGAATTTTTTAGAAGTCCATACAGGCCTACCTCAAGAAATAAGAAAAATCTCAACTGAACAATCTAACTTTACACCTAAAGGAACTAGAAAAATATATCCAAAATTAGTAAAAGGAAAGAAATACTAAAGATCAGACTGGAAATAGACTAAAAAAGCAATAGAAAAGATCAATGAAACTAAGGGCAAAATTAAAAAACACTTTAGCTATAGTAAGAAAAAAAGAAGGCATATAGAATCAGAATTGAAAGAGAAGTTACAAACCATAAGAGACTCTTAATCTCATGAAACAAACTGAGGGTTGCAGGGGGGTGAGGGGAGAGGGATAGGGTGGCTGGATTATGGACATTGGGGAGGTTATGGTGAATGCTGTATTATGGTGAGTGCTGTGAATTGTGTAAGACTGATGGTTCACAGACCTGTACCCCTGAAGCAAATAATACATTATATGTTAATAAAAAACAAAAGGAAGTTACAACGAAGAAACACAAAAAATCATGAAAGACTATTACAATTATATGCCAATGAAATGGAAAGCCTAGAGGAAATAGATAAATTCCTAGAAACATACATTGTTCCAAGACTAAATCATGAAAAAATAAAAAATCTGAATAGACTGATTACTAATAATTAAGACTGATTAATTTCGATTAATTCTTTAATCAAAAAAATCCCAAAAAGCATAAGTTCAGGACCAGACAAATTCACAAGTGAATTCTATTAAATATTCAATGAAAATGTAACACCTATCCTTCTCAAATTCTTCCAAAAAATGAAGACAAGGGCATATTTCTGAACTCATTTTGTGAGGTCAACATTACGATAATACCAAAAACAGACAAGGAAACCACAAAAAAAGAAAATTACAAGTCAACCCCCAATGAATGTAGATATAAAAAACCTCAACAAAGTATTAGCAAATTCAGTTAAACAATACATTAAAAGGATCATACACCCCAATCAAGTGGAATTTATTCCAGAAATGCAAGGATGGTTCAACATCCACAAATCAATTGTTGCTATACAAATATATTGACAAAATGAAGGATAAGATCACCTGATCATCTCAAGATATGCAGAATAAGCACTGGACAAAATTCAACTTCCATTTCTGATAAAAAGGGTCAACAAAGTGGGTATAGACAGAACATAATACTACAACATAATAAAAGTCATATATAACAAACCCACAGCTAACATGATATTCAATGGACAAATGCTGAGAACTTTTCCCTTAAGATTAAAAACAAGAAAAGGATGCCCACTCTTGCCACTTTATTCAATACAGTATTGCAAATTCTAGCAATTAGGCAGGAAAAAGCAATAAATGGCGTCAGAAAGGAAGAAAGTAAAATTGTAACTGTTTCTGAACAACATGTTGTATAGAAAACCCTAAAGACTCCACCAAAAAGCTCTTAGAACTAATAAATGAACACATTAAAGTTGCAGCATAGAACATCAATGTGCAAAAATCTGTTATGTTTTTATAAACTAACAATGAACTATCAGAAAGAGAAATTAAAAAAACAATCTTCTTTAAAACATCATGAAAAAGAAAACCTAGTAATAAATTTAACTAATGAGGAAATGACCAGTACACAGAAAACTGTAAGACACTGATGAAAAAAAAACTGAAGATGACACAAACAAATAGATATTCTGTGCCTCATGGACTGGAAGAATTTATAGTGTTAAAAGGTCCATATTACACAAAATAATGTACAGATTCAATGGAATCAAAATTCCAATGACATTTTCTACAGAAATAGAACAAACAATCCAAAAATTAGTATGGAAACACAAAAGATCCCTAGCAGCCAAAGAAATCCTGAGAAAGAAGAAAGCTGAAGGCATCATGAAACTTGAATTCAAACTGTACTACAAATCTATAGTAATCAAAACAGTATGATAATGGCAAAAAAAAACAGATACATGTATCAGTGGAACAGAATAGAAAGCCCAGAAATAAACCCACACATAAATGGTCAGTTAGAGAGCCCAGAAATAAACCCACACATAAATGGTCAGTTAATTTATAACAAAGGAAGAAAGAACATGCAATGTGGAAAAGACAGTCCTGTCAATAAATGGTGCTGGAAAAACTGGACAGTCACATGCAAAGAGTGAAAATGGACCACTATCTTATACCACACACAAAAATTAACTCAAGATGGAATAAAGACTCAAATATAAGACTTGACATCATAAAATTTCTAGAAGAAATCATACATGGTGGTAAACTCTTGAGATTCATCTTAATGATATATTTTTAGATCTAACTCCAGAAACAATGGCAAGAAAAGCAACAACAAATGGAACTACATATGCACAGCAAAGAAAACCACTGCCAAAAATAAAAAGGTGACCTACTGAATGGGAGAAGATAATTGCAATCATATATGTATCCAATAAGGGGTTAATATCAAAATATACAAAGAATTCACATAACTCAATAAAAAAAATCTGATTAGAAAAACTGGCTGGGGATTGAATAGACATTTTCCCAAAGAAGACACATGATGGCTAACATGCACATGAAAAGATGCTCAACATCACTAATCATCAGGAAAATGCAAAATGAGATATCACCTCCCAACTATCAAAATGAGAATTATATAAAAGACAAAAAATAACAAGGTTTGGTGAGGATGTGGAGAAAAAGAGACTCTTCTTTTGTGTACTCTTTCTGTATACTCTTTGTGAGAATGTAAAATTGTGTAGCCACTATGGAAAACAATACAGAGGTTCCTCAAAAAATTAAAAATAGAACCATCAGGGGCAACAGGGTGGCTCAGTCAGGAAAGTAAACAACTCTTGATTTCAGCTCAGGTCATGTCAGGGTCATGAGACTGAGCCCCGGGTCAGATTTTACACTCATCATGGAACCTGCCTAGGATTCTCTCTCCCTCTCCCTCTGCAATCTGCCAATGAAAGAAAGGGAAAGGGAAAGGAAAGGAAGAAAGAGAACCGTACAATCCAGCAATTTCACTCCTGCAAATTTATCTCATCCTTATGTTCATTACAACATTATTTACAATAGCCAACATATGGAGAAAATCTGAATTTCCATTGATGGATAAATAAAGATAATGTGTGTTTGTGTGTGTATAAGGAATACTACTCAGCTTTAAAAAAGAATGAAGTCTTGCCATTTGCGACAACATGGGTGATTCTCAAGAGTATTATGTTAAGTAAAATAACTCAGAGAAAGAAAAATACCATATGATTTCACTTATAACTAGCATCTAAAAAGCAAAATAAACAAAACAAAACTCACAAATACAGAGAACAGACTGGTGCTTATCAGAGAGGAAGGAGGTTAGGAATGGGCAAAATGGGTAAAGATCAAAAGATACAAATTTCCACTTGTAAAACAAGTAAGTCATGGGGATGTAATGTACAGTATGGGGACTATAGTCAAAATACTTTATTACAAAATTGTCTAGTGCTAAGACACTAAATCTTAAGTCTGCCTCACATGAAAAAAAATGGGAATTTATATCGTGACAAAGGGTGAACAGACAATATGGTAATCATTTCACTATGTACACAAAGGAAAAATCATGATGTTCTGCAACTGAAACTAACATAATGTTGTATCTCAATTATACTTCAATTAAAAAAAAGCCTCTCCAGGACCAGGAAAAAAAGTTCTACCTATCTGCAAGAAACTCATTTCAAAGATAATGGACATCTGGCTCAGCTACATTCAGTATCGGACAATGTCCACTGCAGAGCAATAATAGAGTCAAGAACAAAGAGTAACACCATATCATGATTAGTCAATTCACCTAAAAGATTTAACAGTCTTAAATGTATATACACCTAACTAAAGAACTCAAAAATACACATAGCAAATACTGAAAGGAAAAACAGACAAATCCAAAATTATAGTGGATAACTTCCCTTCTTCTAAATAGCAGCTTTATTGAGATATAATTTACATACCTTAAAGTTCACCCTTTTAAGGTATATAATTCACTGGTTTATACTATATTCATACTGTGTGCTAATCACCTCAATTTCATCCATATTGTAGCATGTAACAGTACTTTATTATTTTGTTCGACCAAATAATATACAATTACAGGTGACCTTTGAACAACATGGATTTGAACTACATGGGTCCATTCATATGCCGACATTTTCTTTCAATTCCAGTACAGTACATACAGTGTTATACGTAGTTTCAGGTGTACAATATAGTGATTCAACAATTCCATACAGTACTCAGTGCTCATCATGATAAAAGTACTCTTAATTCCCTTCACGTATTTCACCCATCTTCCCTCTGATAACCACCTATTTGTTGAGTAAGTTAAGATTCTCTTTTTCGGTTTGTCTATTTTTTTCCTTTGTTTCTTAAATTCCACATATGAGTGAAATCATGCGGTATTTGTCTTTCTCTGACTTACTTATTTTGCTTAGCATTATATTATCCAGCTCCACCCACGCTCTTGCAAAGATTAAGATTTCATTCTTTTTTATGGCTGAGTAATATTCCGCTGTGTGTGTGTGTGTGTGTGTGTGTGTGTGTGTGTGTGTGTGTGTATGCATGCGTCACTTCTTTATCCATTCATCCATCAGTGGACACTTGGACTGCTTCAATAATTTGGGTATTGTAAATAATGCTGCAGTAAATACAAGAGTGCATGTATCCTTTTGAATTGTGTTTTTGTGTTCTTTGGGTAAATAACCAGTAGTGCAACTACAGGATCACAGGGTATTTCTATTTTTAATTTTTTGAGGAACCTCTATAGTATCTTTCACAGTGGCTGCACCAGTTTGCATTTCCACTAATAGTACACAAGAGTTCCCTTTCTCCACATCCTCACCAACATTTGTTGTTTCTTGTGTTATTTTATAAAGCCATTCTGACAGGTATGAGGTGATATCTCATTGTAGTTTTGATTTGTATTTACCTGATGAGGGAAAATCCTTTTCTTATCTTAGGGGAGAGCTCTCAGTCTTTTTTTACATTTGAGTATGAGGTTAGATCTGAGTTTCTCATCATATATGGCCTTTATCATGTTTAAGTATGCTCACTCTAAACTACCCTGTTGAGGGTTTTTATCATGAATGGATGCTATACTTTGTCAAATGCTTTTTCTCCATCTATTGAAATGACTGTATGGTTTATACCCTTTCTGTTCTTCATGCAATTTTTCACATTGATTTGTGAATATTCAACCACCCGTGCATCCCAAGAATAAATCCCACTTGACCGTGGTGAATGATTTTTTAATGTATTGTCAGATTCAGTCTGCCAGTATTTGAGGATTTTCACACCTATGTTCATGAGAGATATTTGCCTCTAGTTCTCTTTTTTTGTGGTGTCTTTATATGGTTTTAATATTAGGGTAATTCTGACTTCATAGAATGAATTTGGAAGTTTTACCTCCCCTTCTATTTTTGGAATAGTTTGAGAAGAATGGATATTAATTCCTCTTTAAATGTTTGGTAGAATTTACCTGTGAAGCCATCTGGTCCTGGACTTTTGTTTGTTGGGAGTTTTTTGATTACTGATTCAATTTCATTACTGGTAATCACTTTGTTCAAATTTTCTATTTCTTTCTAATTCAGTTTTGGGAGGTTATATGTTTCTCCATTTATCCATTCCTCCTCAGTTGTTCAATTTGTGAACATACAATTTTTAAAAATATTCTCTTACAATGCTTTGCATTTTTCTGCTGTCAGTTGTTATTTCTCTTCTTTCATTTCCAATTTTGAGTCCCTACCCCTCTCTTTCTATGAGTCTGGCAAAAATGATTTTTGTTGATCATTTCAAAGAACCAGCTTCTGGTTTCATTGATATGTTCTACTGTTTTGTTTTTGTGGTGGTGGTGGTGGTGGTGGTGGTGGTGGTGGTGTGTGTTGTTGTTGTTTTTTTTAGTACCTATTTCACTTATTCCTGCACAAATCTTCATTACTTCCTTCCTTCTACTGGTTTGGGGTTTTGTTTGTTCTTTTTCTAGCTCCTTTAGGTATAAGGGTAGATTATTTGAGATGTTTTCTTGCTTGAGTTAGGCCTATATTGCTACACTCTTTCCTCTTAGAACAGCTTTTGTTTCATCCCAAAGATTTTTGGACTGCTGTGGTTTTTTTTCATTTGTCTTCATGTATTTTTTTTTAATTTCCTCTCTAATTTCTTGGTTCACCCATTCATTGTATAATAGCATATTATTTAACCTCTATGTATTTGTGTTCTTTCGAGATCTGTGTGTGTGTGTGTGTGGTTAATTTCTAGTTTCACAGCACTGTGATCAGAAGAGATGCAAGGTATGATTCAATCTTTTTGAATTTGTTTATACTTGTTTTGTGGATTAATATGTGATCAATTCTGGAGAATGTTCCAATGTGCACTTGAAAAGAATGTGTATTCTGCTCCTTTAAGATAGAATGTTCTAAATATAGCTGTTAGATACCTCTGGTCCAATGTGTCATTCAACGTCACTGTTTCCTTGTTTTCTGTTTAAATGATCTGTCCATTGATTTAAGTGGGGGGTCTCAAGGTCCCCCACTACTATTGCATTACTATCAATTACTTCCTTTATGTTTTTTTTTAAGATTTTATTTATTTATTTGACAGAGAGAGAGAGAGATCACAAGTAGGCAGAGAGAGAGGATGAACCAGGCTCCTGGCTGAGCAGAGAGCCCGAAGTGGGGCTCGATGCCAGGACAATGAGATCATGACCTAAGCCAAAGACAAAGGCTTTAACCCACTGAGCCACCCATGCACACCCTTTATGTTTGCTATTAATGGCTTTATATATTTATGTGCTCCCATGTTGGGTGCAAAAACACAATTTTTATATCTTCTTGTTGGATTGGTCCCTTTATGATTATATAGTGTCCTTCTTTGTCTTGTTACAATCTTTGTTTTAGAGTCCATTTTGTCCGATGTAAGTACTGCCATGACAGCTTTCTTTTCACATCCATTGCATGATAAATGCTTCTCCATCTCTTCACTTTCAATCTACCTGTGTCTTTAGGTCTGAAATGAGTCCCTTATAGGTGTAATATAAATGTGCCTTGTTTTTTTATCCATTCTGTCACCCTATGTCTTTTGATTGGAGCATTTAGTCCATTTACATTCATCCTAATTATTGATAGGTATGTAGTTAATTAACATTTTGTTACTTGTTTTGTGGTTGTTTTGTAGTTCTCTGTGCCTTTCTTCTCTGATGGTTTGCTGGTTTTCTTTGGTGATATACTTGGATTACTTTTTCTTTTTTTGCATATCTATTACTGGTTTTTGATTTGTGGTTACTATTAGGTTTGTATATAACATCTTTTGTGTAGAGCAGTTCATATTAAATTGATAGTTGCTTAAGTTTGAACCCATTCTTTGCTCCTCTCATCCCCACATTTTACATATACTTTACCATCCTCGTGTGTGTGTGTGTGTGTGTGTGTGTGTGTGTGTGTGAGTTCCTTGACTAATTTTTACAGATGTACTTATTTCTACTACTTCTGTCCTCCCCTGTTCTTTTAGTCTTACTCATGGTCTTTCCTTCCCACTCAAAGAGTCATTTTTAACATTTCTTGTAGAGCTGGTTTAGTCATGATGAATTCCTTTCACTTTTTGTGGCTTAGAAATTCCTTATTCCCGTTTCTATTCTAAATGAGGGCTTCCCTACATAAAGTATTCTTGGCTACAGATTTTTTTCTTTTTAGCACTTTGAATACATCACACTTCTCCGTTCTGGCCTGTAAAGTTCCTGCTGAAATGTCAGCTGAGATTCAAAAGGGGTTTCTCTTGTATGTAACAGCTTTCTTTTCTTTCACTGCTTTTAAAATTTTCTCTTTATCACTTATTGCTATTTTAATTACTATGTGTCTTGGTGTGGACGTTCTTGGATTAATTGTGCTGAGGTATCTCAGTGCTTCCTGGATCTGGATTTGTTTCCTTTCCCAGGTTTGAAAAGTTGTCAGCTATTATTTCTTCAAATAAATTTTTTACCCCCTCTTCTCTCTCCATCCTTCTGGGGCCCTACAATGCAAATGCTGTTATACTTGATAGTGTCACTGAGTACCCTAAGTTTATTCTCATTCTGCATAACTTTTTTCTCTCTGACCTGCTCAGCTTGATTACTTTCCATTACTTTGTTCTTCAAGTTGCTTATTCATTCTTCTGCTTTCCCTAGCCTATTATTTATTACTTAGTGTATTTTTAATTTCATTTATTGTGTTCTTGATCTCTGATTAGTTCTTTATCTCTTTGTTAAGAGTTTCACTGATGTCCTCCAAACTTTTCTCAAGTCCAATGAATCTCTTTATGCCATTACTTTAAATTCTCTTATTGTGATAAGACCTATTTCACTTACATCTCTTGCTGTAACTTTGCCCTGTTCTTTCTTTGGGACATATTCCTCCTCTCTTCATTTTGTCTAACTCTTTGTGTCTATTTCTGTGTGTTAGGAAAGTCAGTTACATCTCCTGATACTGAAAGTAATGCCCTTATGTAGAAGAGGTCCTGTAGTGTCCTGCAGTGCACTGTCCATGTTCACTAGAACATGGCACTACAGGGTGTTTTCTATGCATGTTGCATATGCCCTGCTTTTGTAACTGAGCTGCTTTTTTCTTTAGCCCAGCTGTCTGCAGTGGCTCTCCCTGCCTGTTGGGGGTTATGTTTGGCCCCTCTGGTGTTAGTAGGCCAGTCTGGAGATGCCTTGGTATTCAGCTGAGTCAGACCACATGCTCACCATTGATTCAGTAGCACCAAATTGCAGGGTGCTTTCCCTGTGTTGTCCCCTGAGAAGGTTTCTTTGGTGGTCAGGGACCTGCAATCAGATTAGCCCACTGCTGGGGCCAAAGTCTGACTGGTCATCTTTCCCTCTCCCTGGGGCAGGAGTTACGTGGCCAATATGGTGCAGGCGTGGAGGAGGGAAATGGTGCCTGCCAACTCCTTTATTCCTGGTAAAATCTACCCCAGGAATCTCTGCTCCTCTGAACATGCTGATTATCAGTAAATTACTCTCTCTCTCCCATATTCCCCAAACTGCTGTTTCTGTGCTATATCTCTGCTGGCTGTTTGTAGTGCTGGATCTTTAAGGGTGGGGATTCAGTTTCCTCTAGCCCTCCCAGCCCTCCTACAGCAGAGCCTACTGATTTTTAAAATTATAGGTTTTAAGTCCCGTTGATTGTAAACACTCACAAAATTCATCCCCTCTGTTTTTCAAAGCCAAATTTTATAAGGACTCTTCTTCCTTGCTCAAGTTCCCCAGTGTGAAGGTCTGTTTTTCTCTCCATGCCCACCATGTCCCCACTCCCGTGAACAGACCCAACGTCCATTTAGCTCCTGACCCTGTCTCCACCCTTCCTAACCTCTTCAGTTCAGGCTCTTCTCTATGGTTAGTTGGGCAGTTTGTTCTACCAGTCTTCAGATCATTTCCTCAGTTGTTTACACTGATGTGAGTGTTAGCTAGTTATAGCAGTGGATCTAGGTGAGCTTAGGTTTCTCCTACTCTGCCATCTTCCCTAGAAGTCTTATAGTTGTGGACTTCTATACTTACCTCTTAGTAATCAACATAAATAGGTGGAAAATAACAAAGACAGGAACAGAATAACACCATCAACCAACAGAAGTTAACTAATATTTATACAGTACTTGACCCAACAAAAGAAAAATTCACATGGAACAGTCACCAAAATAGAATATTTTCTGACTCAGAAAACAAACTTTACATAACTTATAAGAATTAAAATCATACAAAGTATGTTCTGTGATCATAATGGAATGAAACCAGAAATCAATACCAGAAAAATACAGTGAAATCTCTAAACAATTGTAACTTACAAATCTCACATCTAAATAATCCTTAGGTCAAAAAGGAAGTCACAATGGAAATTAGAAAATATTTAGAACTGAGAAATCCAGAACATATGAAGATATGAAAATACAACATATGAGAATTTATGAGATGCAGCATAAATAATACTTAGAAGGAAATTTATACTAGTGCATATAATGGTATAAATTTCCTTCTACTTAAAATATAAGCATTGTTATATTAGAAAGGAAGGTCTCAAATCAATAATCTGAGCTCACCTTAAGAAACTATATAAATAAGTCCAAAGTAAATTCAAAGTAAGAAATAATAACAGAAATCTATGAAATTGAACAAAGAAAACCAATAGAAAAAACTCAGTAAAATACAAAAAAAAATTCTAACAATATTTACAAGGAAAATCAAAGTATGAAAAAGGAGTTATCATTTCAGATCATACAAACATTAAAAGGATATTAAAAGAATACTCAAAACAATGCTATGCATATAAATTCAACAATCCAGATTCAACAAACCAATTCCCTGATAGCCAAAATGACCAAAATTCATCCAACATGAAATAGATCACTGGAATAACTATTTAAAAAACAGTAACTACTAAAGAAATGGAATTCATAATTAGAAACTTTCCCAAAAAAGAGGGCTCTAGACCCACGTGGTTTGACTAGAGAATTCTACTTAATATTTTAAAAAGAATTATCAATTCTACACAATCTCTTCCAGAATAAGAGGAAATATTTTTCATTCATTTTTTTAAAGTAACTTCTATGCCCAACGTGGGACTCCAACTCATGGTCCTGAGATCGAGGTGCATGCTCTACCAACTGAGCCAGCCAGGTGCTCTGGAACAATTTTCACTTTATTGTTTGAGACAAGCATTAACCTGATAACAAAACCCTTAAAGAGCAATATCCCTTATGAACAGATATAAAAATCCTCAACAGAGTATCAGCAAATTGAATCCAGCCATATATAAAAAGTATACACCACAACCAAATGAGATTTATCTCAGGAATGCAAGGCTGGTTCAATGTTCAAAAGTAAATCAGTGTAATCTATCATATTTACAGTCTAAAGAAGAAAAAATAACACAGATTCTGTCAATACTAGAAAGGCATTTGACAAAATTCAGCATCTGATACAAGAAACAAAATTCTGTAAAGTAAGAAGAGAAGAAAACTTTTTCAGCATAATAGAAGATATCAAGAAAAAATCTGCCACTAAAATCTTCATTCATGATTTAAAAAATGAACATTTCCCCCCTAAAATGTCCTTGCCCATCATTCCTATTGAAAGTGGGACTGGAAGTCATACTCAGTGAAAAGGGCAAGAAAAATAAATTAAAAATATACAATTTGGAAAGGAAGAAATAAAACTATTGCCATCTACAGATAATAAAACTGTGTATGTAAAAGTCCTAAGGAATCTACCACAATAACTCCTACAACTAATAAGTACATTTAGCAATGTCATAGACTACAAAGTCAATGAATGCACAGACACGTGCACACAGACACACATACACACAAATTATACTTCAATTATTTATATTACATTTCTATATATTAGCAATTAACAATTAGAAATTGAAATTTTAAAAATATCATTTAAAATAGCTCCCCCCATGTGTTATAATGAGCACGGGGTGCTATATAAGACTGATGAATCACAGACCTGTACCCTTGAAACAAATAATAATTAAAAAATCAATTAATTAATAGAATTTTAAAGTAAATAAATAAAATAGCTCCCCCAAAACAAAAATACTTAGGCATAAATCTAACAAAATATGTATAAAATCTATATGCTAAAAACTAAAAAAAAATAAATTAAAACCATTTTCATTTCAATTTTCCCCCAGTTGATTTGTAAATTTAATATAATTCCAACTAAGATAACTTTTGTACATATAGCCAAATATATTTTGTACATAAAGCCAAACTTACATTAAAATTTATACTGAAAGGCAAAGGACCTAGAACAGCCAAAAAGTAAGTTTGTTAAAAAGAATAAGGTTGGAGAACCAAAGCAACTGATTTTACAACTTACTATAAAGCTATAGTCAATAACATAGTGTGATATTGGCAAAGGAATAACCAAATAGATGACTGAAACAAAATGGAGAACCCAGCAACAGACCCAAACAAATATGACCAACTGATTTCTGACAAAAGTGCAAAGGCAATTCAATAAATTACTGTCTTTTCAACAAACTATGTTGGAACAACTCAACATTTGAACATCCATATGCACCCTTATGCACCCTCCCCCAAAACAACAGTCAATTTAAACCTCCCACATTATACAAACAAAAAAACAACAAAAAACACCTCAAAATAGATTACAGATCTACCTATAAAATGTAAAATTATAAAACATTTTGGAGAAAATCTTCATGACAGAGGTTAGCCAAAGAATTTTTAGACATCCCATGAAATATATGGTGCAATAAAGACATAATCAATAAATTGGTCTTCATGAAAATGAAAATATTTTGCCTGCAAATGACACTAAGTAAATAAAAACACAACCCACAAAGTCAGAAAAAATATTCACAGTACACATCAGGTAAATGCAAGAACTCAAAATATACAAGTCTGAGTACAATTTCTCAAAATACATAAGAATCTCTTACAATTTACATATTTTAAAACAATTTGAAGAGATAGTTCACAAAAGAAGAAATATAAATGACCAATAAACATATGAAAAGATGCTCAGTATCACACTTTTAAATCACAGTCAACAAAGGACTTCTATGCAGAATACAATAAAAATCTTTCAAAACTCACCAGTAAGAAAACACAATGTAATTTTAAAATGGGCAAAAGAGTTGAACAGATACATGGATTGCAAGTACATGAAAATATGTTCAACATTAATTATTAATTAATTATTAGCATTAGGGAAATTCAAATTAAAACCATGATGAGGGATGCCTGGGTGGCTCAGTCAGTTAAGCGTCTGCCTTTGGCTCAGGTGATGATCTCAGGGTCCTGGGATCAAGCCCCACATTGGGCTCCCCATTCAGCGGGGAGTTTGCTTCTCCCTCTCCCTCTGTCCTTCCCCTCCTCCTGCTTATGCTCGTGCTCTCTAATAAATAGGCTAAAGTAAATAATATTTAAAATGTCCAGTGCTGGTAAGAATGTGGAGCAACTGAAACTCTTACACATTGTCGGTAAGAATGCACAATAATACAACCACCCTGGAATACAGTTTAGCAGTTTCTTTTAATTTAAAAAAATTTTTTTTAATTTTTATTTATTTTTTATTTTTTTTAAGTTAAGCAGCTTCATATAAATAGTAATGTACACTTATCATATTTTGTAGAAGTCCTTCACCCAGCTGTTTACTGAGAGAAATGAAAACTTATGTTCACAGGAAATCTTGTACACAAGTGTTTACAGAAGCTCTACTCATAAGAACCAAATTTCCTTCAACAAGTGAAAAGAATAAACATGGATACAATGGAATACTACTCTGGAATAAGAACAAATGGAACTGTTGAGCTTACTACTATTCGAACAAATCTCAAAGGCATTATACTAAGGGAAGGGAGCCATTCTCAAGGGTATATGCTATATGATACATTCATATAACATATGCAAATAAACCTTTAAAGAGTGGTTGCCAGGTGCTAGCAATGAGCAAACAGTATAAATTCAAAGGGATAAAACACAAGGGATTTTTGAAGGGTGATGGAACTGTTCTTCATCTTGTCTGTGGTGGTAGTTACATGAACCTATACACATGTTAAAATTAACACACTGTCCACCAAAAGAGAGTCAATTTTTACTATATCCAACTTTAAAAATAAAATTAAATATAACAACGATGATTAGAAAATCCCTGTTTGTTTAGAAATTCAAAAAATACTCTTTTAAATAGCTCTTAAGTCAAAGGAGATGTTGCAAAGGAAATCAGAAATTCTGAAGTGAATAATAATGCAATATGGGATGTACTCTAAAGCTATGACTGGAGGAAATTTCATAACCTTAGATGAATATATTAGAAAAGGAGAAAAATTCAAAACAAAAGAATGGCAGAAAACAAATATCACATAAAACTTAAAGAAATTAAAACCTAAAAAATTAAGAATTAGAAGAATAGTAAGAATTAATGGAAAACAATAATAAGAATTTTGGACAAAATAACACTAAAATTATACAAAGTCTTTTACAGTATAAAAGTAAAAATATAATCTTTAACTCTTGAACTGGTAAATGGATAATAATTTGTGATAAATCCAAAAAGTGGAATACTACTTAGCATTATAAAGGAATAAACTGATACATAATCAGCCTAAATGTATCCCAAAAACATTATGGTAAGTAAAAGAAGCCAGAAACAAAAGGCTACATACTGTATGATTTTATTTATATGATATTGAGGAAAGGTGAAACTTTCCAATTTTTTTTTTAAAGATTTTATTTATTTATTTGACAGAGAGAGAGAGATCACAAGTAGGCTGAGAGGTAGGCAGAGAGAGAGGAGGAAGCAGGCTCCTTGCCGAGTAGGGAGCCTGATGTGGGCCTCGATCCCAAGACCCTGAGATCATGACCTGAGGTGAAGGCAGAGGCTTTAACCCACTGAGCCACCCAGGTGCCCGAAACTTTTCAATTTGACAGGGGGTAGGAGTGGAGGAAGGAGACTGCATACAGAACATAAGGAAACTTTTTAGGGTGATGGAAATATTCTGTATCTTGATTGTGATGGGAGTTAGATGCCTATTTAACCATCATATGATTGTCAAAACTCATGGAACTACATACCTAAGAAGGGAATTTTACTGCATGTAAATTCTATCTCAAAAATCTACTTAAAGAAAAACCTAATACAGAAAAAAGACATTTGAAAATTCTAAAAACAGTATCAATGGTAAATATTTTAAGCAGATACTACTTTTTAACTCAGAAACACACACCTTGTGATGTAATATCAGTGTAATTTCTTGGGCTTGGGTTAAGCCATGACAATTTTTCAAATTAACATTGCAGTTGAAAATTTTTACTGGACCTAACACTACTGATAGATGACATTTAAAGATCTTCATTTAAAGAGTAAATAATCAAATAGTTACTTATCAATTTGAGCGACTGAATATGTGTGTTTACACAAAAGCACTACTCTTAATTGTCTAGATAGCTTTGAAAAATGAAAACATTTTCCTTCTACTTTTATCTTCCATTCTTGTGGTTGAGTGGATTTTATTTCTAAGTAGCCACAATATAAGTTTTAACTCTGGCTTATTCCAAAGACACATTACTTTTCAAAATTTGGTTATCTACTAGTTTCTTTTTCTTATGTGGAATGCCATCCTTTATCTTTCTCAAGAAAAAGAAGCTAAGACTGCAACATTACAACCAAACTGATTTTGTGATCTACTTCCAGGTCTGTCACAGGCTGGCATATCCACAGAGGCCAAAGGCTGCCATTTCAAAACCTCCTCTAAGAGTTCAAAAAGAATTAAAACAGCAGCACTCATTGTTATATTTCCCTAACTGCGCTTGCTGTGTTAGTGATCATCACATATGTAATAGCATTTAGAAAGTGCTCTGTGTTTATACCCACAAGGTCCAATCTCTGACTGAAATTGATTCCAATCTTCCTATAGTTACATATGCTATCTCAAAAACTAGGGACAATATCCTTAGCACTAAATGAAAAGCGTTAACCCCAATGACACTGTCTGGAGTTTTTATTTTAGAATATACTTTCAATATTTTGAAATCTAAGCTATGTTAACAATACTTAGATGAATGGAATGTATTACAACTTACTCTGTTTTAGTGGAAAAGGGCACCCCATAACTACATCATCCAAAAAGACATATGCTATTCCTATCATCTGCCTATACACACTCCATTTACTGGGATATTAAGAAGAGTTAAGCTAGCCTAAAAATTGCCCCATAATATCACATTAGGATATAAAAATAGATCATCATACAGGTATCTATTTTCCAATCTTTGCTGTTTAATCGAAGGAGGTTAAATTTCTGCTTTTCTACTTGTGCTGACCAAGATTTATCTAATATGACAAGCATACATTATGGTTTATACCAATCTATTTTGGAGATGCCACTCCAATGCTCACTAGACTGGGAAGAAAGCCTATGAGAATTGAATATATTGAACAGATTGTTTCTATTTGGAATAGCATTATTTATATCTGGGATACTCAAGGTGCTTTACAATGAGGTAGAAATTAGAACTATAATGAGAATTATAAGCAACAGCTTAGCTTTTAGGGGAACTGCTTGTTTATTTAGGAAGAAAAGACTTGGCTGACACTCTAAGTTTATTCCCTCTACATTTCTCTAACAATAGTGCAGATTTTTTAGCTTACAAAGCCATACATAACCTAACTGAAGGCAAACACCAAGGCCTTCAGTAAAGGATCTCTATGGAGGGCACCTGGGTGGCTCAGGTCATGATCTCAGGGTCCTAGGATCAAAGCCCACATGGGGCTCCCTGCTTGGCGGGGAGCTTTCTTCCTCCTCTCTCTCTGCCTGTCTCTCAGCCTACTTGTGATCTCTCTCTCTGTCAAATAAATAAATAAAATCTTAAAAAAAAAAAAAAAGGATCGCTATGGAATTGTATACTTAAGTCTAGTCATTTGCCCTGTAACCATGTACCAAATCAACAGTGTAGGTGATACCAATTAAAAGCCTGAAATAAATTAGATCAGGCATGAAGAGTCATCAATGAGGACTGGAATTTTAATCAGTATTTAAAATAAAATATAAATTCTAGAAGTGACATTCAATTTTTTAAGCAACTATGCTAAATGATATTAACTGTAACATAACTGATAACATTTAAAGTACAGAAAAAGATAGTGAAAATTATGTAGACTTGGTAAAAAAAAATGTAGTTTGGAGACTCTGATGGAAGTGATGTATATATGTGTGGGTACACATGCACATTTAAATAGGCATGAAGTGGTTGCTTATTTTTCTAATACCAAAAATTCAATTTTTGTCATTTTCAAGTGCTTTAAAAGCTAGATTTTATTACCTAGAAACAACTTCTAAAACCATCTTTACAAATACATCAGTACTTACTATGGTCCAGGTAAATATGGTGTTGAATAAGACAGACAAGGTATGTACAATCTGGCAATTACAAAATTTTGAAATTACAAAATTACAAAGCTCTCTATTCAATAGATTAGGTATAAATACTATGAGCACTAACTGAAGGGCTATTTAGTTATACTCATGAGGGGCAGAGAATATCTCATGAAGGAAGTGATGTCTAAAGTGAGGCTCAAAAGATGAATGGAACTAGCAGGAGATGTGGAAGAAAAAAAGAGTATTTCAGGCTGAGAGAATAGCCTTTCAAAAGACCCCAAAGTTAGAAAGAAGAATGATAGTTGAGAAACTCGTAGTCCTAAGTATCGATAATTAAAATTGTGTTGTTAATAAAAAATGTCATTTATTGAGATCCTACTCTGTATTATTAGCCTTCTTACACATACTGCTTCTAATATTTACAACTTTTCAATTATCATTATCTCCATTTTACAGAAGAACACATTTAAGGCTCAAAGAAAATAACTTGCCCTGTCAAGAAAAAATTTTAAATGATTTGAAATGGCAAAAACTTACTAGGTATCTTGTCTAGGGTGCCTTTTCATGTTATCTCCACCTTTCTTTGCCTATTTTTAAATTTCAGAAATTATAGATAATGGATAGCAATGCAAATGATTATTTTCCAGAGATATGCAAATGGTTTTGTCCAGTGGAGTTGTCAATGATTCCCATCCTGCATGTGGGAAAAGTCAGTTTTGACTCTATTAAACAATTCTGTGTCCCATAAATTCATGTCTGCTCTTTGGATTCTCCTTGGAGCTATTGCAGTAACATCTTTGTGGTTCCCTCCTTAATTGAGTTAAATAAAACCTTTGGCATATGTTCATGAGTATTTTTATGAGTCACGATTTTACCTTTTTTAAAAATTATCCTTTAAGGGCTCCAAAGCACAGTGAGTCAGAATTTAACAGTTTGTGTGGATTCTGTTATGGTTTCAAACATAAAGTTCCTTCCATTACACACAACTCACTATTCCCTCCTTTTATTCTTGAATATTAAGCTAACACAATTTTTTGTAATACCTCTTTTAAGGGTCTCACCAAATTTTTTATAGTCAATGTGATGAAACATACTAATAAATCCAGCATGAGGCTACTTCACTCTCTCACTAACTTCACGTAACTGTAATTCCTGAGCCTCCTGTGGAATGAAAAAGGAAAATAAAAATATCTTCTCTCATTCCAAGGCTTTTCACAGCCAGGCAACCACAAAAAGAAAGAATGAACCTACAATTCATGCCATTTAATGCTCTATCAGGCATAATTCAAGTTAAATCCCATTGGGCAAACTCTGGGATAATTAAAATGTACTGATATAATGAATAAGAGAAAGGTGGTGACCTGGGGGAGAACTTCTAAAACCCTTGCCTCCTGCTTTTGCTGATTATTCTTTTTGTTATGTTAGACTCCCTTTCTTGACCTTGTCTTTTTGAAAAAATTACAGATTGTTTTTGTTGAACAAACTAATACCTAGTGGCAAACCTACACAATGGAAAGTGGGTGGTAAATTTTACTGCAATAAAAAATACCCAACAACATAAAGGCCACTGTTATGGTATTCATTCAATTCACAAGGAAATTGTAAAAAATTTAATTTAAAAAGGAAGAAAAATCTGGTGCATACATTTATATAAAAATGTATTTGTTTACCCACTTAACAAAATTGACAGTATGAAGCTTCCTTTGCATGTTACAATGACGTGTGTTAAAGGTATATGCTTCTGTCGAACCAAACATTTACCCTTCGCCACTGGTGAAAGGCAACAAGATCTCTTTACAAAGCCTCGTCTTTTTCAATAAATTTTGCATGAAAACATGTTATACTGGCACAAAGTTGCCTGCTGTCATATTCGAAGTGTGATAAATGTTTAATGAAAACAACACCACACAGCTTGGTGTCAGACAACAGCTATCACACAGCCCTGCTTTGATCCAAACAGACACTTAAAAGGAGTTCTAAGCACACGCTGCACCACAGAACTCTGTAACCTATATGCAAATAGAGGTAAATTAGCATAAATGACTTCCTGCTGCATAAAGAAATAAGAGGTAAGGAAAAATATGACAGCTTCTAAAAGTATGTAACTGCTGTCAAAACTCTGAGTCCAGCATTCCCAAATCACTTCAACATCTTCTGCCAAGCACTAGGTAGGAAAAATCGCATCAACAGAATGAAATTCTACAATCGAAGACCCTGGAACATTGCCAGGTCAAAGCCATTACCAACATATATCTATAAAGTATGATTACTACGTGCTACTATATTTCTTATACACGCTGCTTGTAATACTTCTAGTTCTTTTTAAATATTATCCCCATTTTAGAAAAGAATTAAGGCTCAAAGCAAATAACTTGTTCTATAAGGAAAAAATTGTATATGATTTAAAATGAGCAAAAATGATAATTTCTGCAAGTTAATTTAACTTTCCCAGAACCTAAATACCTTAGTACACTTCTAAATGTGTGTGTATGTGTGTATTTCAGAATACTACATGTTCAAAGGCAGTAATTCCTATGAACAAAAAGTATATGCTGCTTCTGTTTTGATAAGCTTTCAGCTTGGTGAAATTATTCAGGTATTCAGGTATAAACAGTTTTGAAACAATACCTGAATAGTTTTGAATACGAATAGTTTTATATAAGTAATATAACTTCCAATTACACCGCATAGTAAACTTTTTCTTGAAAGATTTTATAAATAGGTAACATACAGGCCATGAAGCCCAATTTCACTGCTGTCCCAGTAGCTTCTAATATATTATCAGGAAGATTTAAAGACAACTGATGCAGTGGGAGTCATACTTCATTATAAGAAATTCTATTTAAACATACTCCCCTTCCATTACCCTCCAAACGAACTGCTTCAGTTGTCCAGATATGAATTTCTATGACCATTGGGAAATACTTAACTCTAAAAGCACAAAGGTTTAAAAAGTTATATAAAGAAAGAAAAAGGGCGTCTGGGTGACTCAGTGGGTTAAAGCCTCTGCCTTCGGCTCAGGTCATGATCTCAGGGTCCTGGGATCGAGGTCCACATTGGGCTCTCTACTCGGCAGAGAGCCTGCTTCCTCCTCTCTCTCTGCCTGCCTCTCTGCCTACTTGTGATCTCATTCTCTCTGTCAAATAAATAAATAAATAAAATCTTTAAAAAAAAAAAAAGAAAAGAAGAAAAGTATAAACTCAAGTGTTCGAGCAAAATATTCCAGAAATCTTGATGTACATGTATCTGAAAACAAGATCCATCTACTGAAAAATCAATGAGGGGATGATAACTGAAAGCCTTTCACAGTACCACATATAAAGGAGAATATATCCGGGAATATTAAATTAGACTCCTGATGAATCCCAAAATAAATTAAGAAAGTATTTTACCAGGCAATAACTGCTTTAAACCAAATTCTCCTGGCTGGTGATTTAAATCCTGATGGAAAATAGATTTAAATGAAATCCATCCAAATTCTACTCTTGAGGATGGCACTACGATTTAAAATAAACAGTAGAATGTCACTGGTGGTATTGATGTATTTATTCACAACCAATCTTTTTTATTTTTTTAAGATTGTATTTATTTATTTGTGAGGGAAAGAGAGAGAGAGAGCACGAGCAGGGTGAGGGGCAGAGGGAGAAGCAGACTCCCCACTGAGCAGGGAGCCCCATGCAGGGCTCAATCCCAGGACCTGGGGATCATGACCTGAGTTGAAGGCAGATGCTTAACTGACTGAGCCACTAGGGTGTCCCCCACAACCAATTTTTCAAAGAAATCTATAAAAGATGTTTTATAATAGCCAAATATACTTGATGGAGTTTGATCAAATGTTGCTAAAGAAGACAATATAAATACACTGAAGACTCATATGGGGTGTATATGTTCACAATCATCAAACCCAGCTGTAATTATGAGATGTCATGACCAGTTTCATATTTCTGATTTTTTTACTCAGTATCAGTGTGCTTAACAAAATAATGCTGTGTCCAACTTCAACATAATAACTAATAAAATCTGTTTTCGTATTTTAAAATATGTTTCCATAAAATAAATACAAATATCTAATGATATGATAAATATTTTAAGTTTTAAAAATTTGGGGGAAGCTAATAAAACAAGAAAAATCTGTATCAATGTTTAAAGGTAAAATAGTTCTGAAAAACCAAATTTTATAAATGTTAAGACATTAAAAATTAACATCATTAAACTGTCTTCAAAAAAAATCTAAGACAAGGCTCAATTGGTACCTTTCTTAAATTAATCCTTCATATAGTGTTATAAGGAAAGACACCTTTTAGTCCCTACAAACTCCTGATACCCTCCCAGCTTTTATTAGGCCTTCCTTACTCAGTAGCTTAATAAAATGAAAAGATCAACTTATAACACTGTAAGATAATCATTCAAATGTACCAGAAATTCCAAGAACTATATTTAATTAGCTGCTGTATTTGTAAGATTTTTCAGAACTATCTAGTTTGGCATCTTTTCCCTCATAGGTTTAATAAAAAAAACTCTTGGGGCGCCTGGGTGGCTCAGTTGTTGAGCGTCTGCCTTCAGCTCAGGTCACGATCCCAGGGTCCTGGGATTGAGCCCTGCGTCGGGCTCTCTGCTCAGGGGAAAGCCTGCTTCTCCCTCTCCCACCACCACCTGCTTGTATTTCCTCTCTTGCTGTGTCTCTCTCTCTCTGTCAAATACATAAATTTTAAAAAACCTTAAAAAAAAACAAAACAAAACTCTCCCTCATTATTAGGCTCATTAAATTCTTGCACATTCCTTTCTCTCACACTTTTATTTTTCCCAATTTATAAAACAGTCTTTTACCATTAATGTTCCTACTCTTCTTACTTTGTACTTTATAAATGTATAAATTTCTGTCAATTTTCATATAATATTGATATTTTCAAACAAGATTGATAAAAACAAACATTGTTATACATAAAGAAGCACAAGCACATGAGTTGTTCTCTTATATGGGGAAACAGCTAGGTTATTTAGCATAACATAAGCTAAAATATTTGTTCTTGGGTTGCTCAACCACCATTAACTAATATATAAGTCCTAATTATATGGTTTGTGAATTTTTTCCCTTTTTCTCCACCCACTTTTTTTTTCTGGCAGGGGAGGGAATCATTTGGCAAGGCACAGCTAACAAAATGATCATGAGATAAATTTAAGTAAGGGCTAGAAATTTTGTGGTGTTTATCAAATATAACTAGATAAACCTATGAAATGCTGTTGTAGGAAAATATGTGAGAAAGAAGGAGAAAAGAAAGAACCAATCTTTTACTAATGACAGATTTCTGGCCTGACTGAAGAAAAATAAAGGCACAGAAATTTAGTTCTCTTTAGGTATTTTCTAGGGAAGTTTAAGCAACAGCATATCACTTGATCTCAAACATTGTATCTCATCATCAATGATTATGGAGTACTACAGGAATGAGGATAATGTACTTGTAAGAGTCAAGATGCTCTTGTCAGGAAATATGAAATAGAAGCCTAACTACCATTTACTAGCTCTATGACTCCAAGTTTTCATCTATATGAAGGATAATAAAAGTTCCTATGAGACTATTATGATAACTATTATGATAACTAAATAAGATAATGCATGCCAACTGCTTAGCAAAATTCCTGATACTTTAAAAATATATTTAAAATATTAAACACTTATTATATTTATGTACATGGTAAAGAAAGCGTTTTATTCATACCTCATATAGATCTGATCATATCATTACCCTACTTGCAACTTCATTGGCTTCTCACTGCCTTTAAAATTAACTCCAAACTTAACTTATAAGGTACTCCAATACTCATTTCTCACCATTATTCCTCTTCAACTCTAAACCAAGTCTCATTAGACTTTAGTTCCTCAAATATGCCATACCCTACTGCTTGCCACTAAGTCTTTCCGCATGAAGTTTATTTTGCACATAACATTCATTCTCATCTCTTCCTTCAATGCATAAAGACCACTTCTTCTGAGAGACCTTCACTGACATGTTGACTAGTCTGGACCAAACAGCTTAATGTTCACGGAGATATCTTGCAATCACAATGTGTCAAGACTGAGGATGAAAGCATCCAGATCTGCTTACCTCTGAATTCTTTATTAGCAATAAACGTGCTCATGGGGGCGCCTGTGTGATACAGTCAGTTAAGCCTGCAACTCTTAGTTTTGGCTCAGGCCATGATTGCAGGGTCATGAGATCAAGCCCTGCATCAGGCTCCATGCTGGGCAGAGTTTCTCTCCCTTACCCTCTGCCTTCCTCCTTGCTCTCCCTCTATATATAAAGCAAATAAGTAAATCTTAAAAAAAAAAATGTGCTCAAGGTTTAAGCCAGAAGCTGACACATTAAAACCTGTGGGCCAAATCTGCCAATTGCTCATTTTGTAAATAAAGCTTTATTGTGATACAGCCATATCACTCATTTAACATTATCTATGGCTGCCTTGGTGTTCAGTAGTTGCAACAAAGACATATGGCCTAACAAGCCTAAATTATTTGCTATCTAGGCCTTTTCCAAAAAAGTCTGCTGTCCCTGGTTTAAGCTACTATTGTTTAGGTTTTGTTAATTATGTCCAAAAGCATTCTAACTCATACATTTGTTTCCATAGCTTCTTAGTGAAACATTCATCTGATTTCCCTATAATTACTTATGCATCTTCCCTTCTATCTATGCTTACTTTGCTATCTGCATGAACTCTCCAAGTAGGACTGGCCTACTATTATGACCCTATTACCACCACAGTACTTCACAAATAGAAGGCATTTAAATATTGTTGACTGAACAAGCGAACAAATGAATGAATGAGTGTATCGGATCAATAACCAATCAATATTTATCAACAACTAACATGTACATTAGGTACTCTAAGTGATATAAGAGAGTGTAAGATATATTCTCTGCCCTGAATGGCTTAAGAAATCAGGTCTAAGAAATAAACACATAAGCTTTAAAAAAAAAGATAAATTATTTCCAAAGCAAAACAGGGTACATCTGTACATATATGAATACTATCATTAAATGTGTATGCTGACCCCCCAAAAATTCCCGGTTTTAGATCATACCAAAAGGTTAAGAATCTGGATGTGCTTGGCACTAACCAGAAGAGAGAATATCCTGGTATAACACCATCCTCTAAAATGGTCCACTAAACCCATGGACATTACCGAATCAAGTTACTCAATAGCTTTTTGACACTGGTTCCCAGAGCCCTTCAACTGACACCTCTTGTTTTGACCTTGTTCATCCCCTCTGTTGAGATTTTAAAAATAATGATGAATACAACATTATTACCTTGTAAATCTGTCATCCAGGATTCAGTCCCTCAAATATAATCACCACTGAGTTTAACCTGTTAAGCTGGCCCAAACTTTCAAGATTGATGTCACCACATGAGAATCTTTCCTGGAACAACCCAACCTCCCTTTTTTATCATGCACTCATTTTTCTTACCTTTAAAATCTCCAAAATAATGTTTTGTGTAATATCAATTTTATATAACTGTGTAGTTATTCTGGTGAGGTGGAAAGCAAAAATTTAATGACTACCAGAAAGCACAGTCACTCTTCTCATAGCCATGTAACATCTAAAGCATAAACCAAAAGAAAAAGAAAAAAGGAACAAGGAGTAAGGTGGTTCCTTGACTGACATAATTTATTCATCCTCTTGGTCCATATTTTCCAGTCTCAAAAAACTACTCTCTATCCTCTCTTTGAATCTATCATCCTCCTGACTTTCTCCCTCTCTCAAGAGATTTCTCTCATATCCTCTCTGATCTTAATTCCACTCTACCACTCTAGCTAACTCAGCCTCCCTATCCTTATGGCCAGATATCTAACCCTATCTCCTCTAACATTCAGCAATCCTTAAAACTAGAAAAATACAGAACTCAGAATTTTGCAGGACCACAACTGCTCTGTGTGCATTAAAAGTTGTGAAGTGATCAGGAAAAAGAAAGTCATATAATATTATCCTCTTCCAAAATCCACCACAAATTTATCATTTCAAAGAATCTGGAAGGTTTATATATTATCACTGTAAACCTAGAAATAAAAATAAACATATAACTGTGAAAAAGAAAAGGATGAGAGATGAGTTCCATATCCTTTAATAAATTTAATTTTTCATAGAATCAAGATCTCAAGGAACTACATTTAAGATCCTGACAAGCTCTTTAACACTGAAAACTGATACATTACAGATAAACACTTTTGTACCGAAGAATTACAGTGAGTATATATGGGGTGTTAAAAGACTAACAAAGGGGGATAAATTCCAAGATGATTGACCTCATATAGTAAAAGAGCCCAATGTTTGAATAAAACAAACAAGAAGCCATAATTCAAGCTACAAACCAAGCTTTTGTTTCATTTTAACATTTTCTTTTTTTAAAAGATTTTTTTTTTTATTCATTTGACACAGAGAGAGAGATTACAAGTAGGCAGAGAGGCAGGCAGAGAGAGAGGAGAGAGGAGGAAGCAGGCTCCCTGCTGAGCAGAGAGCCCGATGTGGGCCTCGATCCCAGGACCCTGGGATCATGACCTGAGCCGAAGGCAGCGGCTTTAACCCACTGAGCCACCCAAGCGCCCTCATTTTAACATTTTCTAATTTAAGAAACAGTTATGAATGGATTTCAACCTCCAACTGGACAAAGTTAGACTAATTGTTTCAACAATATCAATTCCAGAAAAAATAAATTCTGGGTCACACACACACACACACACACACACACGTTCACTCTAACAGACACAAAAACACACCCTTAACAGTGGTCAAGTCTCACTCTCTATATAGAAAGAGGCCTAGCCAGCAGTAAATCACATAGTTCCCTACCTTTGTTTCACCTTTATCCTTTTCCGCTAACAGTTTTACAAAAAATTAATAGATGTTTTTATTCATGAACTAGTCTTTAAATTTTAAAATCATATTCATGATAAGGAAATTGAATGTAGAACTTTCCTAAAGATTATGTAAATTTTCCTTTATTGACATATATATGACTTTATGTGCCATTTATTTTGTGTTTCTAAAGTTTGTTATATAAGTCTTAAATGAAAACAGGAATATAAAGGAAGCACAGTAAAAATCTGACATAACCATTTTGATTTATCTTTTCTTATTTATCTAATGTATTTTTCTCTTTTGCCAATCTAAGAAAAATCTCGGAGCATGAAAATTTAGTTTGAATATTGCCATGGAATCACTGAGTCATCACTACTTAAGATTTGTTTCAACTTACCCCCGTTTGATATTGTGTAATTCCTTGTCCTTGCATTTATCCTTCTCCTTTTCTCTTTTCTCTTTGTCTCTGCCTTTACGTCGTTCTCTATCCCGAGATCGACTACGGGTTCTTCGGTGACTGGACCTTTCACTGCTTCGACTGTGGGACCGTGGACGAGGTCTTGACCTGGATCTATATTAAGTAGATTTTATTACATTCATTTAGTGTGTGTTTTGTATTATGTAATGCAAATATTCTTAACAATGATCTAAAAGGATTTAGTTTTTAGTTATGGATTTGGTAACTAAATTAACTGTGTGACATAAGCATCTGTACAGGACCCTTTATGAATAAATATGTTGTCAACTTTAGAGGAAATTAAGGTTTAGTCAAAAAATGTCTGCGAGTATAAGTCTTAAAGGTTCAAATCAACTCTTGATTACTCAAGTCTCCTCAAATAATATAACAAATCTAAATGTACCTAAGCTAATTTCCAAAAATAGTGTCTTCCCTATCTCTATAATCTTGGCTTCCATACCTATTCAACTTTTTTTCTTTTCTCTGTTACAATAAAACTATTCCTCTCCTCTACCCTTATCCAGCTATTCTTTGTATTAAATGACAGTATGAGGTAGGATATACTATGGTTTTTTAAAAAGTAAAGATTTCAAATCCTGCTTACAGTACTGGAAGAAAGCCTCTACCAGACTGCTTATCTTATAGATAACTATAAAAAAAAAAAACAACTACATAAAGACACTATTGGATAGTGACCAAAGGAAGGCAGATTCCATAGGGGGCCAACACTTGGGAAAAGAACAGAGCAATAAGAAAGTTTCCCATTTTATATCAGCCTCTTTCTGAAGTCTGTACCATGCAGGGCAGCTAAAGCTCCAACAGAAAACTTCAGAATTTCTGTCCTAAAACAAAACAAACAAGAAAAAAAAAAAAAAAACAGAAGAAAGACTCAGAGCAATCACTGCAAACGGAAAACAAAAGGGGAATCCTAAACAAGAGTGAGAAGAGGAAGCCAAAGATTCTGTAAACACTACTCAAATCCAGGGCTGAACCCTACATGCATAGGAGGGGAAAACTCCACAGATAGCTGAGGATAAAAGAACTGAAAACATCAAATGTCCCTGAAGAGACAGGATTTTTACAGTTTTAATTCAAGTTAATTTCCTACTAAAACAAATAAGTGAATAAAAAAAAATTCTTCAGAGGAATAAAACAGAATGCAGCATATTCAAAAATGTGACATTCATCATGTCTGGGATAAAATCAAAAATTACTAGGTAATACAACAAAGCATGAAAAATGTGATCCAATTCAAAAGAAAAGACAGTCAAGGGAGATTAACCCTGAAATAAGCCAAATGTTCGAGTTAGTGTAAGGATTTTTTAAAAGTATAATATGCTTGCAATAAATACAAAGAAATCTCAGCAGAAAAACTAGAAAATGAAAAAATAGAAATTCTATAACTAAAAAATACAATAACTGAAATTTAAATGATCCTGAATGAGATTAAAATCTACTAATCACTAATAAGATCAGTAACAACAGATAAAAGAATTTGTATACTTGAAAATAAATCAATCAAGATTACCCAATCCAAAGAACTAAGAGGAAAAAAGACTGTCAATAATAGAAACAGATCCTCCAGGATCTCTGTGACAATATCCAAATCTCTAACATGTTTATTTAAACCCAGAAGTAGGGAACATAATACGAAAGAAAAAAAATTTTTTTTGTGGTGGCCAAAATTTCCCTAAATTTAGTGACAAATTTTTAGATCCTTGAAGTTTAGTGAATGCCAAGATAAATATGAAGAACCATGACTACTGATAAACTTGATAAAAACTAAAAGTAAAGAGAAATCTTAAAAGCATTCAAAAAAAAAAAACTGACACATTACAGTCAGGAAGGAGATCAATGATATCCATTACTGCTGGCTTCTCCTCTGATACAGTGGAGATCAGAAGACAGTAGAACAAAGTTCTTAATGTGGTGAAAAAAAAAAAACAATCAGCCCAGAACTTTATATTTAGCAAAAATATCCCTCAAAAAATGAAAGCAAAATAAAGATATTTTTAAGATAAAGAATAAACCATAATCATCAACAGTAAATCTGCATTATATTAAGTTCTAAAGTAAGTTCTTCAGGCTGAAGAGAATGATGACATGAAAACGGGATCTTTAGGAAAGAATGAAAACCACTGGAAATGGTAAATCTATGGGAAAATATGAAAAACTACTTCCCTTAATTAACTTAAAATACATATATGTGCTTGGGTGCCTGGGTGGCTCAGTCATTAAGTGTTTAACTCTCCATCGCCATTCAGATCTTTAATTAATTTATTTACTTTAAAGATTTTATTTATTTATTTTTATTTGACAGAGAGAGATACCATGAAAGAGAGGGAACACAAGCAGGGGGAGTGGGAGAGGGAGAAGCAGGCTTTCCCGCAGAGCAGGGAGCCTGATGCGGGGCTCGATCCCAGGACCCTGGGATCATGGCCTGATCCGAAGGCAGACGCTTAATGACTGAGCCACCCAGGCGCCCCTCCATTCAGGTCTTGATCTCAGGGTCCTGAGTTTAAGCCCTGTGCTGGGCTCCACAGCAGGCATGGAGCCTACTTAAAGTGTGTGTGTGTGTGTGTGTGTGTGTGTGTGTGTGTGTGTGTGTGTGTGTGTGTGTGTGTGTGTGTGTGTGTGCTTAAAGTAAAAAGTGTAATGTTTCATTGTAGAGTTTATAATGAAGGTAGATATAATACATATACTCTCTATAAAATGAACTACATGGCACATAAATGGAGACCCATAAAGTTATAAGGTTTCTACATTTCACATGAATGCTGAAATAGTAACTCTAAGTACACTGAAATGGTAAGGGGATATATGTAATCCTTAGAGCAGCCACTTACAGAAAAAGCAGAAGGGAAGAAATGCAAATATATAGCTAAAAAGCCAAAGGATAAGAAGCTAAATAAGAATTCTTAAAAATATCCATTAATCCAAAAGGAGGCTGGAAAAGAAGTACAAAGAAAAATCAGAGGGATAAACATAAAAATTTTAAATAAAATATTACATAAAATAAATATTATTTGTATATAAAATACATAAAACAAATTACATTAAAATATATAAAATACATAAATAGATATATATCAGATGGTAGACTTAAATCCAAATATATCAATAAATATCTTTATTATTAACAGAATCAACACTTCATTTAAAAAGAGCTTGTCCTGGGGTGCCTGGTTGACTTAGTTGGTTGGGTATCTGACTCTTGATTTCTGCTCAGGTCATGATTTCAGGTTCATGAGATGAGACCTTAGTTGGACTCTGCGCTGGGAATGCAGCCTGCTTAAGATTCTCTCTCCCTCTCCCTCTGCCCCTCCACCTCCTGTACTCTCTCTCTTAAAAACAAAACAAAACAAAACAAAAAAAACTTGTCCAAATGAATCAAAAGGCAACACACAACTACATGCTATCTGTAAAATACTTACTTTAAATATACAGACACAGGTTGAAAGTAAATGGCTAAAAATAAGATATATCATGCAAAGAGTAAGCACAGGAAGGGTGGAATGAATATATTAATATCAGATTAGACTTGAGAAACTGAAAGTATCACCAAAAAAAAAAAAAGATATTTCATCATGATCCAAGGATCAGTTCATAAGCAGAAATCATACAAAATATTTATCTGACCACAACAGAATTAAACTAGAGTTTAATAACAATAAAATATCTAGAAAAAATACAGAGAAATTAAATACTCTTCTAAATAATTCATTTAGAAATCAAGAAAAATTAGAAAATATTTTAAACTGAATAACAGTGAAAATACAACATAGGAAAATGTGTAAGATGAGCTAAAAGCAATGTTCAGAGGTAATCTTACAGCTTTAAATGTTTATACTAAAAAAGAAAAGCCTAAAATCAAATACCTAAGGTTTCACTTAAGATGTTAGAAAAAGAAGAGCAAAACGTAAGCCCAAAGTAGGTAGAAGGAAGGAAACATTAAAGAGCAAAAATCAATAGAATAGAAAGTAATAACGAAAAAAAGTCAAAATCTGGTTCTCTGAGAATACCTACATATTTGATAAATGGCTAGCTAGACTGAACAAGCAAAATAGAAAGAGCAACACGAATTACTCCCCCAAAGGATGATAGAGAGATTGCGTAAATTAGACCTGGGTATTTAGGACATATGTAGGTCTTGCAGAGAATTACATGGGTTGCACAGATAGTAATGCCTTTCTCCTTTCATCCCTAGCCGGTTTACTCAGTGAATGAAGAGCAATATCATCCAATAAGGACACACAGTTTTTAATAGATGATTTTGAGAAGTTATAATATTTCTTGCTCTGATAAAAACATGGGTTTATTATCCTGACTTATAAAAATTAAATTTCTATCATTTTCTCTTTAAGTTTGATTGCTCCCTCTCTTAATTTTGACACAGGACTTCTTTCCACATAAAGTTTTAATTTATCCTGACAATTTATTTCCCCCACAAATGTTAGTTAATTCATTTCTAATTAAATCTTCTATTACATGTTAATATATAGAAATCTTAACAGATTATTATAAAATCTTTGAACAATAATCATGTAAAATTTAAAGTTTTCTATTAAAAGTAATAATAATAAAAATGGAGATGGGCCCTTTTTGTGATGGCCTCAGCCACTATACATATATATTTTATGTATACATACAGAGTATATTATTTTAATTTGGTTCTACATTGTTCAGGACCAAAATGATTCTTGCAATTAGTTTTCATTTAACTAGTGAAAATGCAGAGTACAAAAGATGAGTTAACATAAGTTTAAACTCTAACAACAAAACTAAGTTTCTCTTTTTTAATGAATCTTTAATGTAAGCTCATTTCTTAGTGGTTTGCCTTTTTTGTCAAAAAATACACTGACAAAAATGTGCAACCATTTGTGGATAACAAATGCGTAGATTTGGGTGAAATCATGTTTTTTTACTGTATCTTAAAAAACAGATGTATCTGTTATTAATATGCCCAAAGTTATACAAGCATAAGTTAAAAAAAATAAAGGATTTCTTATATAGTAGTGTCCTCAAACAAGTTATTTTCTCTCTGGGCATCTGTTTCCTTATCTACAAAAGGGGGATAATAACTACCTTTCAGGGTTACCTAACTGAATTGTGAGATAGCAGACAAGTGATTTGGGAGCAGGCAGGCACCGAGAAAGACATAACTGAGGGATGTGCTAATATGAATGAATGAGTAAAACCTGAACTGGAAGCATATTAAGTATGTCTCCTTCATGCTATAGTTAATCCAGTAAAGAGCAGCATTTTGATTTTGATAGACCTTTAAAATCTTAAGGCTGGCATAAGGATTACTCAAGTCTCAATATATTTCTTTTTTAAAGGAAGTAAAAATAACCTTGGCCAGCAATCCATGTCTTCTCCACAGGAAACCCACAGCAGCTAAATACATGATCTTCACAGATTTGCTATTAACAAGAAAATCACATCACCTATCACACAAGCTTCTGAAGAATAAAAGGGGATATTTTTGAGAGTTAAGAAGGGCACAGTAACATAAAGACAACAGGCCTAAATTGGCACTGTCCCAGAGAAACCAGAAAGTAGGATTACTCCATCACCATCACAGCAAAGCCAGATATCATAATTAGAGGCCTTCTATCAATTACTATTTGCCCACACTCCCATAGCACCTACTTTCCAAATCTCTAGTTCTCCCAAAATCTCCAATTCATAAAAAACACCCAATTGTCTCCAAATTCATCTCATGGTTTTCCCTAACACCAAGATTCCACTGTAGAAAACCTACAACTGCCATTCTCCAAAACATCTCACTCATTATTTACCATATGTGAATATATGCAACCCATGACATTTTGGAATATTTTCCTATAAATGTTGCTGATGTGGCTCAAAGAACTATAATAGCAACAGCAGATCTATAAATTAAGCCATCCATGATGTCAAATTTAAAGAAGGTAACAAGTTTTAAAATATCACAGTATGCAATATAAGCTCCTAGGCTTTTCTCCTCTAATGTCTTAATGTTTGTTACTTTAATTCTCATATTGTAGGCCTCTTAATTTTGCTTATACGCTACAAGAAGCAAAAAATGACTCCAGAGAGAATACATGGGGAGAAGATAAGTCTAAAACATACGCAAAATAACGTTATTAAAGGCTGTTTAAAAGACCACAAAATCAAACAAAGATTTAAAGTGAATTAAGCTGCTGACTTCTTAGTTGTCATGAGAATTACTTTATATAATTTTGAGTAAAATGCATATCTTAGACATATGAACAACTCCATTTACTTTCTTAAGTAACTTAAACTATATATTTGAAGGATCTCCATCAAGAAGAAAGTAACAGATCACAGTAAAGGGATTTCCTACCCTGACCAAACAAACAAAAAAGTTAAAGAAACTATGCTAAAATTTAAGATGTTATTTGTCCCTCATTCCTTAAATAAATACCCTTCTGATAAATCACTCTAGAAGTCTCTAGAGTACCATAACCAAAATGGAGATATATTATAAAGCAAAGAAACATTTGATAAAAAATGTGGCACTCTAGAACACACAATATATAAGCAATAAATGGACAGCAAGATGTCCTATTATACCAGATAAATGCTTTCAATATCTACAGAATAGGAACAATCACCATAACATCCCTACATAAAATGAATTACTGCCCTCAAAAACCAATATGTCAAGTTTCTTAATTGGCTAATAAGTTCTAAACACATGTAATCAAAACAAATATCCTAATATTTTATCTTTCAAAAAAAAAGAACTACAATACTTCAAGTAGTCTCTTAAGTAGAGCTCTCTATAAATAAAGACTATATTTGCCATAAAGTAAAACTATACTTAAATTAAATTTTAAAATTACACATTGAATACATTAACATGAATTCCATGTCAGGGTGACATTTTGAACATGGACATTTACTTTCACACCCAAATGAAATCCAACTAAAACCATAACCACAGGGGAATTTCTTTTTAAAGGATGTACACTCTAAGAAAGAAATATACTATGAAAAGGGAAGTGTCCACTGGTGGCTCAAGCCTCCATAAAATAAGATGTCATCGAAGGATCTGAAAACAAACTTAACTTTTCCCAAAACGTTCCCTATTTATTAGATAAACTCCATTTCACTCTATTAATAATGTACAGTGCCACTCAGGAAACCTTGTAAATCACCTAAAACCTTCAGTCCATTCACAGAATTGCCTATTACTGCTGATCCAGGAAAATTCTGCACATTATCATGAACAACAACAAAAGGAATCAACATCCATAAAAAGCAACTACAGTTGAGCCTTGAACACAAGTTTGAACTGTGTGGGACCACTTATATGCAGATTTTTTTCAATAGATGCAGTATAGTACTGTACGGTACTATAAACGTATTTTCCTTATGATTTTCTTAACACTTTCTTTTCTCTAGCTTACTTTATTATATGATTTACAGTATACAACATACAAAACGTGCTAACCAACTATTTATGTTATCAGTAAGGCTTCTGATCAACAACAGGATATTAGTAAAGTTTCTAGGGAGTCAAAAATTATATGTGGATTTTTGACTGCATGGTGGACTGCCACCCTAAGAGTCAACAATACTAAACAAACAAACAAAGTTAGAATCAAATATGTCCCACAAAAATATCCACAAAGCAGAGGAGACTATAATATTCCAACATTAATTAAATATAGCATAGAATAAGAGACACAGTGTTAGTGATAAAGATTCAAGAAAAAGAAAACTTCTAAAAAATAAAAGTAGCAAAAACAATCAGAAAAAGTAATAGAAGAGGTAGAAAATGAACATCCAACTTAACTGAGGCTACAGTAAAAGAAAAAAAAGGTAACAGAACTAACAAACTAACATTCACTTTTAGTTCCAAGAACACTTCTGGAACTAAAAGAATCTATATAGTGAAGGAGTCCACTGTGTATCTGGGGAAATGGATTAACCATAGTCAACTCTTGAGTTGTACTCTGATGAAGTTATTGCATATTTATAATAAAGAAAAAAGAATACTCTGATTAAGTCACTAACAATGAAAGAAAGTCACATTGGCATCAGTCTTCTCAAATACAAGATAAATAGCAAAATAATGGTTTTAAATTTTCCTGGAGGAGCTCAAGGGGGAAAACGTGTGTTCACAATGTTAAATCTAGTCAAGTTACCCTTCAAGTATCAAAGCTATAGAAAAAAAGTAATAAAAGTACTGATTTATGTTAGACTCTAATAAGTCGAGGACATGCTACAATTTTCAGGTTAAGCACTCAAAGTAAATTAAAAGAATGTAAGCTAAAAGCTAATAAGAAAATGCAATAACATTAAACCAAGGAAGGTGAGAAAGAAGGGGAAAAAAAGAAAATGGATTGGAACAAATAGAAAACAAAGAAGAGAGATTTAAATCCAAATATAACAGTAACCAATAAACAGACTAAATAGCACAACTGAAAGAAAAAGGCTGTCAGACTGAAAAAAGCAAATTACAGACAGCTTTCAAAATGAACACATTAAATATAAAACAAAGTATAAAAGTAAAAGTATGAGAAAAAATACACTGTAGCACTAAAAAAAGAAAAACGATGAGATTATATCGACAGACTTCAACGTAAAAAATATTTGTAGAAATAGAGACATTTCATGATGACAAGGTCACTCCAAAAAGAATACAAAACAATTCTGAACTTGCAAATCTACAACCAGGATTTGTGAGTTCTCTCGGTAACTAATAAAATAAGCAAGTGTTAAAGGGGGGGAGGGAGATATAGAAGATTTTAACAAATGGTAGTTAAATTCACTTATTTAACTGCATCCCAAAACTCTGAAATATTCATTCTAAACAGGTGTCTCTGTTATATTTCCTAAAATAAACCTACGATGTACCATAAAGCTAATCTCAATACATTTCAAAAATGAAAGGTGTTCAGCAGCGCCTGGCTGGCTCATTGGTATAGCACGCGACTCTTGATCTCAGGGTTGTGAGTTTGAGCCCCACAATGACTGCAGACATTACCTAAAAATAAAATCTTTTTTTAAAAAATGAAAGAAGTTCAGATTATGTTCTCTGATTACAGTGAAATTAAGCAAGAAAAAAAAACAACTAGAAAAGCCTCTAAATGCTTGGAAATAATTTTTCAATATAACCCATAGGAAAGATGAAATTACAATAGATTTTTTAAATATTTGAACTGAATAAAAACTAAAATATGGCACATCAAAAATATGTAGGCTAGCTAAATCGCAGTAAAGATAAAACTTTATAGCATTAAAACACATCAGAAAATAATAAAACTAAAATAAATGATCTAAGCAGCTATTTTAAAAAGTTATGAAAAAAACAGAAAATTATACTCAAGATAAATAGAAATAAAAGCTAAAATAATAATATAGTTAAGTGACCTTTTACACACAGGGATGTTAAAAACTATGGGAATAGCCATCTCACCACACACAATTAGAAAAGCAGGCAAAATGTATGAAACAACCATTTCAGACACTGAACAATAAGGTAGCACAAAACTGTGATTCCCCAAGAAAAGGGAAACAAATAAGGGAACCCGAGGATTGCCCCAGCTTACTGCCTTGAGGAAGTTTCCAAGCCACAAAGCAAGGAGAGGGAACCCAAACAGAGCTTTGAAGACTTGCTGACTTAAGGAGATAACAGACAGACCTTCAAGGAAGCCAAAGTGGCTAGAATTTTTAAGGCCTTATAAGGAAGTTGGACAGAGAGAGAGGGATCCAGAAATCTGCAGTGGCTCCCCTCTAGATCTTCTGACAAGTTCTAATCTGTAGATACGTGAGGTGAAATTCCACGGGACAAGGGAAAAATACACTGGAAAGCAACAGAAATCCTGAATAGCATATCAGGAAGAAATAGTGTTCCACCAGCCAGAGTGGAGACACTCTGTACATGAGGCACTGTACAGAGTCAAGTATTGATACTGGAACTAAATAACCCACACAGTAAAGAGGTATTCTGGACCCATGCTAATGAAGCTTAAAAGCAAGCCTTGATATTGGCAAAATACCATCTGAAAAAGTTAAATCATAGGTACATGAGGGTGTATTATAGTCTTCTCTGTTTTACTGGATGCTTAAAATTTTCCAACAAATGCTAAAAAAATTATTTGAAACATCATTTATAAGTCTGTTATTTAAAACTCACCATACAAATCACAATGGTTTTTTCATCCAATTTACATAAGCCTACTGACAGAAAGTACCTGAAACCTTATGCCAAAAAACTATTTCAAATACAACCACCAACAATAATGCTATTTCTTTGGAGAAAACATACACATTCTCAATTTTAACTAAGATGAATTCAGTGGATTAATATTCCTCAGCTTTGGTCAGTAATGGACCCTACATCTGCCTCAGAGAAACCTATCTAGATCAGTCAAGTTGCCAACTATTCTAAAGATTTTTTTTTTTTTTTTTGACAGACAGAGATTACAAGTAGGCAAGTAGGCAGAGAGGCAGGCAGAGAGAGAGGAGGAAGCAGGCTCCCTACAGAGCAGGGAGCCCAATGCGGGGCTCAATCCCAGAACCCTGAGATCATGACCTGAGCCGAAGGCAGAGGCTTTAACCCACTGAGCCACCCAGGTGCCCAGTTGCCAACTATTCTAAATTGGAGAACCAAGATCAACTGTCTTCACCAGGGGCAGAGGATCAAGCCTCTAGTAGATCAAGTGACTGTGAAGAGGGGTTGCTTGTATATTCCTGACACAGTAATTCCCTATCTATAGTGCCCCAACTGAAATGTTTCTTATCAAAATTCTAGATACATTTATCTGGACCTATAACTGACAACAAGCTTTACAACAGACTTAACAAAATTCAAAGCTGGTAAATAAAAATCAAAACCAATCCCTCATTTATCATGATAGTTCATGCTCTAAAATATGCATAATAATATGCTTGCTTATTATAGTTCTTATTTAGCGATGTTATAAGGCTAAGAAGCATGCTGACTGTATTCATCTATTTCATCTTTGAATTCTCCAAATATTTAAACATATACTTGTTATTGTCCTCTTCTTTACGTGTTCGGGGGATTTTTTCTTGCTTTGGGTGGAGGCGGGTGGGTTTTTTTGGTTTGGGGTTTTTGGTTTTTTGTGGGGTTTTTTTTGTTTGTTTGTTTTTTGTGTTGTTTTTTTCTTTTTTCTTTTTTTTTTTTTGGTTGGTTGCTTTGGTTTGGGTTTTGCTCTGAGAAAATTGAACTCTCAGCTTCCCAGAGTTCACAGGACCAATGTGTGATAGAGCTGAAATCTGAACCCAGGTTTCTCCACATCCTTTCAACTACAACACACTGCTGATAAGATCTGATCGCAGTATCATTTTCAAATAAACTCCATAAGAAAATAAATATCTATACAAACTCATTTCCAAAATATTACCAAAAGATTTAAGTCCATCTTATTACAGGTAGATCCATTCACCTAAGTGTCTTGGAATTCTCATCATGTCAATCTTCAAAAATTCTCAAACATCATCTCTAGTCCCCCGATTTTTAAGAGAAGATATTAAAAGATACAATGAGGAAGAGGAAAAAAAAAAGCAAAAGAGAAATGCAGAATGCCAGTGCCTCCCCGCTAAAAAAGCATATAACCATATAACCCACCCACTATGCCAAAGGTTAAGTCATTTAGTCAAGTTCAAAGATCTTCAAAGACTTCTTAGATCCAGATAAGCCCATATGTTACCAAAATTCTAAGAAAAAGCTATTACTTTCCAATCTGCTTCTCATGTTTAAGATATAGAACACACAGATGCTTGGCATCACTCATCAGTCTTCCTAAATTTTCACACCATATAATCAAGGTCCACCAATAACTTTCCTATCTAAAAATCTCAGAAATGTCTTTATTCCATCACTGCCTGGTTCACTTGTTAAATCTGAAAGTAACCATAAAAGACCATTCAGTTACTGTACAATAAGTGTTAATTTGCTAATTTCTTCACAGGTAATCAATTAAAATGTAAAATATTGGATAAAATTAGTTGCACTAAATTTAACAGCTGTTCCATAAGCATAATTAGTTTCACAAGGGCCATATGTATTCTGAACAGAGACAGAGTTGAAACAAACAGACAGATTTTAAGCAAGTTTGAGAAAATCTGCATTTAATTAGCAGGTGGGCACTACAACTGCATAACGTTTTTATACATTTATATTTATGAAGTGACAGAAGATCTAAAGGCTTTTTAAAATGGCGTTTATTGTTTGAATGGGAACTGTTTTGCTGCATGCTAAAGTGATTTAAGTCCTTATAGCTCTGCTTTGAAAAAAATCATAAATGGTGAAAGAAAACATGTGGAAAACTGTAAAACTAGAAAGAATTTGCGACAAAAAACAGATACACATACCATAACTAAAAGGAAACTACACTTAATTAAATGTACACTACATCTGGAATATCAGCCTAATAAAACGTGAAACTATTAATTTTCATTGTTCTAAAGGAAATGAGGTCAGTGTCATTTAATAATTCCTCCAATTACATTGGACTAACTCATTGGACTGTATGTTCTGGATACCATCTAATCTTAAAATACTATATACTTTACAATATCCTTAAGTTAAACTTTTTAAATAAAGGCATTTAAGTTAAAGGAGTAGAAGAATAAAATTGGTAAATGAAATTCTTTAGCAGCTGGTAGCTACCAGCATTATATTTTAAACTGTATGACTTTTGCATAAAGTTTTTCATGGATGCTCATAATAAGTAGGAGATTACACTTGTTAGCTCTTATTTAGCACTAATCGTCCTTTAAATATATGAGTAGAACACATAATTTTAAAAATTAAAATGTTTACCCAGCTAATAATTTCAGTAATAGGCTATATCATTATACTTAAATATTATAAAAATGTTATTTTTTCGAAGGCAAATGTTTTAAGAAGTCTTTAATTAACAGAGTAATATTTATAAAACAAAATGATAATTTTCCAAAATAAAATAGAAAATGGAAGCAAATTCCTGCACTGTCTGTATGTGTGTGGGAGAATTAGAGAGGACAGTGCTTGCTTATCAACTAAGTGAATGTAAAAATCCTAATGTTTCTTCATCTAGTGAAATAATGTACCATCCCACTTAGGTATCAAAGATACTAAACTTCGAATTTTTTCTTTGAAAAGAAAAATAAAAAAATTTAAATTATTAAACATGAATTTTTATTTTGGCATCCCATTTTTAGAAATCCAATATGAACTTAGCACACTTTCTAATTTGCAATACTTAATTCTCTACATGAAAATTTTTAAGTGTCATGGAATCCTTACATCCAAAACAATCTTTTTAATAACAAATTTGATTATAAAATCAAACTCTGATAACTTCATGTGTTCTATAATAATTACTTCATATTCAAAAAGAAAAAAGAAAAATACAAATCACTTTGCCCCAAAATAATTAAATTTTTTTCAATTAAAATTTTCCATTAAAGGATTACTTCCTTATTCCTAATAGATAAAAAGAACAAAAATCTTAATATACTTCAATTATATAGCAAATTCTAAGGTTTTAAAGCTAGAGGAAAATCTTAAAACACCAAACAGTTTAAAGTTATTTACTAAAAACATTTTTTAAATTATTTTTAAAAAGCCTCAAGTGACTTGCTCCAAGATTTCATTCAATGCAAATACATAAAACATAAAACTTAAATGGACAGACTGATGGGTTTATAAATCAGACTGCATTCTGCTGCCTTCCAGTAGGATTTTCAATTCTTTGTTTTTTGCTGCTCTTCCAAACTGTGAACACGTTGTCCAAAGGTAATTAACGGTAATAATCAGAGAAAACAAGACACCTACGACATGAAACTTCCCTCAATACTCAACATGTAAGTGAAAACCAGGATGGCTACACCCAGCATTAATGTGTACTGTATTGTACTGAATTATATGTTCAGGTACAAGATGAATCCTTGAAACTGAGGTATGTATGTATTAGTTTATTTCTGATTATGAATGAGTACTCTAAAAATAATCCTAATGCACTGTATGGTGAAGAACATAACATAATAAAAAAAAATCCTAGTGTGGTTTCTCCCCCTATAAACATATAATAGGAAGCAGGGGAAATTTTTTTTTAAAGAAACTATGTGTTTAAAGTCTTATTCCAATATACAAGAAGAAACAAAGGCAAGATAAAAATGTATACGAATGTTTTAAATAGTTATTTCAAAATTCAAAAGTCATAGTTTTTCCTGGTTTCCCCCTGGATCTTTACTCTGCATATTTCCAGAGTGATATGATAAACATATTCACAAATTCAAGTTCAAAATGCAGTATAAATAATTGATTATATACTACTGGAAATAGCGTCAACAAGTAGAGAAAGTAAACCTAAAAGTGGGAGCCCACCTCAATAGCACATAAAAGGTGTGGAATTTTATCAACAATAAAACTAAAAATAAAATCTTTAGGCTCATATTCGAACTTAAAAATTTTACTGTTTACTATTATATAATTTCTTTTCCCTTCAAAGGTTCTTGGTAAAAAGAAATGGTTTCAATACAAAATTATGTCTATTTTAAGCTGACATTTTCTTTTTTAAACAAGACAAGCAAAAACACAATTTCCTAATTAAATCAGTATTAAAATGAATAGCCCATAAGTTCACTAGAAGAACAAATTAAACAGATAATACAAAAGTACTTCTTTTTTTAAATCATTCATTTCCCTTTCACTCCTGATTAAGGGAAGAGGAAGCTACATATTTTAAAAAGTAACTTTGTAAAAAAAAAAACAGGGTAACTTAGTAAGTATCCTTTTACTTGGCACTGAAAAACAAAGAATATTAAAACCCACTTTATTCTCTTGAAAATAAGATTAATAAAAACCAGATTATTCTCTTAAAATTTTTTAAATCCTCAAATTATCACCCAGAGCTTTCTTTATAGATAAACAGAAAGCTACTTTCCCATTAAATTACTTATTTATTTGCATTAATAGAGATTAATGTGGAGGAAGTGTCAAAATTGGAAGCAGTAACAACTGACAACCTATTTACAAAAGGAGAATAGATAAAGGTAGAACTACTTTACAATCTAGTAATTGCACTATTGGGTATTTAGCCCCAAAAAACACAAAAACACTAATTCAAAGAAATAGATGTACCCCTGTTTATAGCATACGTATTCAAAATAGCCACATTATGAACGCAGCCCAAATGTACATCAATAAATAAATGGATAAAGAAGATGGGGGGGGCGGTGCGCCTGGGTGGCTCAGTTGCTTAAACGTCTGCCTTCGGCTCAGGCCGTGATCCTAGGGTCATGGGATCAAGCCCCGTGGCAGGCTCCCTGCTCAGCAGGAGCCTGCTTCTCCCTCTCCTCCCTGCTTTCTCTCACTATCTCTGTCACTATCTGTCTCTCTCTTTCAAATAAATAAAAATAAAATCTCTAAAAAAAAGAAGAAGATGGGGGGTGTACAATGGAATATTATTCAGCCATTAAAAAGAATGAAATCTTGCTGTGTGCAACATGGGTGGAGCTAGAGGATATAATACTAAGTGAAATAAATCAGTCAGAGAAAGATAAATATCATGATTTCACTTGTATGTGGAATTTAAGAAACAAAACAAACTAGCAAAGGAAAAAATGGGGGGAGGGGCGGCAAGAAACAGACTCTTAACTACCAAGAACAAACTGCTGGCTACCGGAGGGAGGGTATGGGGAGATGGATGAAAGAGGTGATGGGGATTAAGAAAGTGCACTTGTCATGATGAGCACCAGGTGTTGTATGGCAGTGCCCAATCACTATCCTGTACACCTGAAACTAATGTAACTCTGTATGTTAACTGTATTAGAATTAAAATAAAATAAAAGAGAGATAAGCAGAATATACTTAAAAATTAGACACTGGAACTACTAAATCAGAATACTACAGGACTATCTAGCCTACTAGTCAAAAATGCAGTTTATAGCATTATCATACAGCTCAATATACCATGTCATAATTGATATTCACAAAGGTCCCAAGTCATTAGCAAAAACAGAAAACAACTGCACTTGAACTTCCTTTTCAAAAACAAAAAACTGCTACTCATGAAAACTAAAATCTGAAATACCTATCCTTAGGCAGGAATATTATCTGAAACATACTACATCAGGAAAAGAATTCTAATTATTATTTGAACCTTTCTTTCCTTTGAATGCAAAGTACTGAACCTGGAGGAAAAAAAAAGGTTTCCACACAAACTCTCAAAGTATTTTCCATTAATACTTGGCCTATATGTATTAACTCTTAGAGTCTAAAGAAACATAAGATTGCCTTCGTATTCATGTTTGGACCTGAGTAATCCAGACTCCAGAATGTAAGAAAGGTGTTTTGTGAAGGGATTTATTTTTTTTTTAAGATTTTATTTATTTGACAGAGAGAAACACAGCGAGAGACGGACACACAAGCAGGGGGCGAGAGAGAGGGAGAAGCAGGCTTCCCGCTGAGCAGGGAGCCTGATGCGAGGCTCGATCCCAAGACCCTCGGATCATGACCTGAGCTGAAGGCAGACGCTTAACGACTGAGCCACCCAGGCGCCCCCTGTGAAGGGATTTAAAACAAAGTGTATGATCTCAGGCATACTGACAAGCCAGTATGAATCCCAGCTGGGGTTTCCCTAACACACTAAGAAAAGTATTTATAAAATTATTTTATGTTCATTACATGTCAGTCATATATTTGACATTATGAACTTTACAAATGATTTGTGGTTAATGTATAAAACTGAAAAGACAAAAAAAATTTGAAAAGTAAACAGAGAAGATAAAAGCACACCAAACACCTTCCTGCCTTATGTCATTTGCATTGGCTCTTCCCAGTGTCTCAACACTTTCCCAAGCATATCAGACAGAGATTTGAGAAGTAAAGGAGTCTGAGATCCTTTACTTCTCAAATCTCTATCCAAATGTCATTTTTTCATTAACCCCTATAATGGCCACTCCGTTAAATACTGAAACCTGACCTCTCCCCCGACATCCACACCACTCAAGTCCCCACCACCTTGTTCTATTTTTTTATTACATTAAACTTAACATTTATATTGTTTTTATTTATTGTCTATTAACTAACCTCCTTGCTAGAATGTAAACTCTAAAAGGACAATCTCTTTTATTAACAGACATATCCCAAGTGCCTAGCCACAAAGAAGAGACTAAAATATCTGTTAAAAATAAATTAATATACAACTTTCCTGATTTTTCCCATTTTCTAATTTAATCTTGCATGATTATTTTTCCTTAATAAATTCATTTAAATATTTGTTATCTAATTTGTCATTTCCATGTATCTAAATTATCTTACTATTAGAAAGTAATGACATCTCATCTTCCTAGTAAAATAGCATATATACAACTATAAGATAAATTATAATAACACTGTAAACTATTTTGGTTCAAACTTTCATTGCTTTGTGTTTTTCACACTAACAATAACATCTAAGAAAACACATTAAGAAAACTGCAATAAAGTCAACTCCTTTTATCATTAGTTTTCAACAAGACAAATGCATATATTCCTAATTTATGCAAGAAACTGAGAAAGTTAGCCAGTCCATAAAAAGCCAAAATCTGCAGTATTTTCTCAACTCTGGGATCAATCTGACATCACACACTCCCAAACACAAACACTCATCCCTGATGATAGAAATTTCTTTCATGTACCCAGAATTCTTACTCTAAGCCAACCCATGTTATGAAGTTCCAAGAAGGATCCTTACTATGCCACATTTATCGAATTCATTTTGCTCCCTTATCCTAACTGCTCCTCAAAACAGTTTATGAAAAGCATTTCATAAACTTTTAGGAATCCAACGAGTTAACTGATCATCTAGTTCAAGGACTGTCAACCTTGGCTCATCCTCAGTCACCTGAGCTTTTAAAAATATACTTATAAAGGGCACCTGGGTGGCTCAGTTGGTTAAGCGACTGCCTTTGGCTCAAGTCATGATCCCACAGTCCCGGGATAGAGTCCCACATCGGGCTCCCAGCTCTATGGGGAGTCTGCTTCTCCCTCTGACCTTCTGCTCTCTCATGCTCTCACTCTCTCTCTCTATCTCTCAAATAAATAAAATCTTTAATATATATGTGTGTGTGTGTGTATACACACACACACACACACACACATATACACATACACACTTATGGCCCAAAATAAAAATAAATAAACCTTGACCCACACCTTGTATCTTATACAAAAATTAACTCAAAGTAGATCACAGACTTAAAAGTAAAACATGAAATTGTAAAATTTCTAGAAGAAAAATTGGGGGGGGGGAAGCTTTGGAATCTAGCACTTGGGAAAGAGTTACCATATTTGATAACAAAAACAATCCATTGAGGGAAAAAACTGAAAAATTCGACTTCATAAAAATTTAAACTTTTGCTCTGCTTTGTAAAGGACCCCATCAAGAAAATGAAGAGAGAAGCTGTAGATTAGGAGAAAATATTTGCACCACATATCTGACAAAAACTAACATCTTGAATATATCCTAAATTCTTAGAACACAAAAGCTAAAAATAAAACAAAACCCTCAAAACTCAAGTTAAAAAAGAAAAAAGGACAATTCCCTGGGAAAATGAAAACACATTAACAGAAATTTCACCAAAGTGTATATACAGATAAATAATCAGATGAAAAGACAAAAATTAGAATTATATGGAGTTGGGAGTAAACTGGAAAATAAGAGGACACTGAGGTCACCCCATCCCACATTTAAAACTAGATACCATCCACATCGAAAAAAATAAACTGGAGAGTAATCTGAAGACTGGCAGAACAGGCACCACAACTAAATATAAGACAACATACACTGATAAAGAAAAAATTTTAAAAGCTGCAAGACAAAAGAAGACAGTAACTTAAAAGGGAAAACCCATAAGGCTAGTAGAAGATTTTTCGATAGAAACTTTGCAAGCTAGAAGGGAGTAGGGCATGAGATATTCAAAGTGCTTAATGGGAAAATCTTGTAGAATACTATATCCAGCAAGGCTATCATTCAGAATAGAAGGAAAGACTAAAAGTCTCCCAGACAAACACTGAAAGAGTTCATGACCACTACACCAACCTTGAAAGAAATATTAAAGGGGACTCTTTGAGTGGATAAGAGACTAAAAGTGACAGTGTAAAGGTAGGAGACACCAAAGTGTAAAAATGAATATGTTTGTAAAAAATCAGTTAAGGAACTCACAAGTAAAGGGATATAAAATATAACAACATATATCTCAAATGTGAGGTGGAGAGAAGAATGGGATTAGACTTAAAGGATCATCAACTTAACATAGACTGCTATATGCAGAAAAGGTTATACACAAACACAATTGTAACCATATATCAAAAACCACTAAAAAACATACAAAGAATAAAGAGAAAGAAACCCAAATACATCACTAAAAAAATCAAAAAACTGTGAAAAAGCAAGAAGAGAAAGGAACAGAGAAAATATTCAGAAACAGCCTTAAAATACATAATAAAATGACAATAAATACATAGCTATCAATAATTACATTGAATGCAAATGGACTAAATGCTTCATTCAAGACATGGGTGACAGAATGGATAAAAAGAAAAAACAAGACCCATCTATACGATGCCTAAAAGAACTCATTTAAGACATAAAGACACCAGCAGACTGGAAAGTAAAGGGGTGGAGAAACATCTATCATGCAAATGGATGTCAAAAGAAGCCAGAGTAGCAATCCTTGTAATAGGACAAAATAAACTTTAAAATAAAGACTGAAACAAGAGACAAAGACATTATATAATCATAAAGGAAAAAATCCAACAAGAAGAGATAATAATTGTAAATATTTATGCACCCAACATAGGAGCACCCAAATACATAAAACAGTTAAAAATAAACATAAAGGAACTAATCAATAATATTATTATAATAGTAGGGGACCCCAACACCCCTCTTAATCAATGGCAGATCAATCTAAAAAGAAAATCAACAAGGAAACAATGTCTTTGAATGACATACTGGAAGAGATGTGTTTAACAGATATATTCATAACATTCCATCCTAAAACAACAGAATACACATTCTTTTCAAGTGTACATGGAACATTCTCCAGAATAGATCACATATTAGCTCACAAAACCAGCCCCAAGAAATTAAAAAAGATCGAAGTCATACCATGCATCTTTTCTGACCACAAATCTATAGAAGTCAAAGGCAAGAAAAAATCTGCAAAGACCACAAATTCATGGAGGGTAAATAACATGCTACTAAAGAATGAATGGGCTAACCGGGGAGGCGGGGGGGGGGGG